>OZ026600.1:25422114-25434614 GCA_964020085.1 Micromussa lordhowensis | reverse complement strand
CTCAATTGGTAGAGCACTGCACCATCATCACAGAGGTCAAGGTTTGAATCCTGGCAAGCCTGAATTTGTTTCAGGCTTTAATCTTTTTGCAACCGCATAAGTTGTGTAAATAACTACAAAGATCCTTTTTACATGCATTTATTTCTTTATTCTGCAGTCCCAGTACAAGTATATGAATTTCATACAGGTATATTCATTGTTTCATCAACCCCAGTTACAACATAACAGTGACAGCACAAAAAAATTAAAACAGTAGTTACTTACTCAAGATGCTGTCTATGATATCCTTGTCTAGGCATTCTTTTCCATTGACTCCAGTGAGGCTCTTCCCCAAAAGTTCTTCATCCCTGAAGAAGCAGCTTAAAAGAAAGCAGGCCATTGCTGTTGCTGTCTTCTTACAAAATGCCTTGCTCATGTGGCACTCATATAGATAGACCCTCTTCCCAGGGGAAAGCTCAATCATCTAAATGACAAAATTATAGATAAATAATGTATTATTAAGTTGATTATTGATTGAATGATACTTTGAAAACTCAGTGCGGCCCGGAAAAATTTGAGACACTTTATTTGCAGAATATCACAAACTCATAATGATCAATTTCAACAAAGCATCAAATGTTTGATGACTGGCAACCAAGTTTGTCCCATGGTGCACTGTGAATATAATTAAAAAGTGACCACGATGCAATGCCAGCATAAGATTCCTGGGATGGAATGTTTTGCTAAAGACAAAAACAAAACATAGTCCACACTTTTTTACCATTGTGCAAGGACTTTACCTTAATTTACTCTCCAGACTTTTCAGGTCTGGAACTCTGGTTTGCAAATTTCCAGACTTTTTTGAGAATTCAAGACTGTATAAACTGGATGGAAAGATGGAGATGATGTATTGTGAGTAAGATCTGTTCTTTGAATGATAGGACCAAGACATTATTATCATAATAATCACTGTATTCTTACTTGGTGCTTTTCAGCAACAGCCTTTGACACTTTCCCTGGGCGAGGTGCTTGAGCACTGTTGTTTGCATCCTGCTCTTGCATAGCTTCTCTACAACCATTTAGCTCTTCTGTGAGCATGGCATTTGCTTCCTGAAGCTCCTTCATTTCTGCCTGTAGAAGAGGGCACTGAGGGCAGTCTCCAATTTGCTTGCGTGGACACTTTTGTGCTTTTGATGGCATTCGGTTGGATCTAGGCCTCTTTATACCAATTGTTGGGCGATTCTCCTTTTGAAAAGACGTAACCAATTCTGCTGCCTCAGCGACATCTATGTCAACTGTTTGGTCAATGTCACTGTCAATGTCTGAATAACAAATGGAAAGAACAATACCAATGACTATATTTTGGAAATAACACACTGTAGTAGTTTCTGGGTTTTTTATTTGTATATTAGAGTACAATTTATTTTAAATAATTACCTTGGTCAGTAAATTCGGTTGCAAATGATGCAAATTTTTGACTTTTTTGTTAAGTCATTTCCTTTGAATAAATACACAGCTGGTACTGCAGGTTCTTGATGTTGTACCATTGCTATCCAACCACAATTTGCTTGGCACAGTGGCTTCTTGACAACATGTGTACAGTGGTATTCTTTGAATTCTTCAGGATATTCATGTTTTAAACAATGGTGAAATGTTACTGCATGTACATGTATAGCATTGCAAGTGGATCAGTGAAGGTGGTTTCTTTTGTGCACTATATTAAGAAATAGAAAACATGTATCCACAGCTTTTTTGAGTTCTCCCAAACTTTCACGAGTGTTGGTATAACTTGACAGAAACACGGAGTACATGTTTTCTATTTATTTTAGAAAACACCACGACAAGAAAAGGAAAACACCTTGTTGACTTTGATTATCAAAATGCAATTTCTCTTTGCTCACGCCATCACTACGTCAACAGCGCGTGCTAGTTCTGTGTCTGTATCGAGTTATACAAACACAATTTTTAACCAATCAGTGCGCGTGCTTTCTTAGGACTGTTTTCTAACTTTAAGATATTCATAATCTTACCAATGTTCTCTTCCTCAAGCTCATCAGTGAACTCCTCTTTCTCCTCCACATAGTTTCTTAAACGGTTAAACAACTCATCATGTTCTCTTGTGTTGCTCATTCTTTTTCTTCTTCTAACTTCGTCTTCCTTTCTGCTGACATCCAACCTCCTTTCCAGCTGTTTCTCTTTGTCTTTAATTTCTCCATCATTCTTTGAAGTAACTACTACTGCCTTGTTTAGTCGACTCAGCACATCATTTTCTTTTCTTGTGTCTCTTGCATGTTTCAAACTTCCCTTTTGGGCTTCCTTTCTTCTCATTTCTTCTTCCTTTCTGCTGATTTCAAACCTCCTCCTTTCCAGCTCTTTTTCTTTTTCTTCAATTTCCTGCTCATGCTCTGAGAAGACCACTACAGACTTGTTTAACTGACTTAGCTGGTCAAGTAAGTTATAGTCTCTCTCGTCTAGTGCTTTCTTTTTCTGGGCCTTCTCCAATTTCTTCTCTTCTTTTTGCTTTTCACTGATTTCTTTCTCTTTTTTCTTCTGTGCTTTCTGTTTTTTTTGGTCATTTTCCTTTTCATTCGTTTCTTTCTTCCTCTTTCTCTCATGCTGATTACGGCAAGGTACAGGTTGTTTTTTTCCTTTGCTCTGCTTTTTTTCTCCACCAGCAGTTGGCACATCAGGTTTATCTTTGGTTTTTTTGCACATGGCTTCCATGCTGTTTTTTGTTTTCATTAACTTGTCTTTTTCATCTGTTAGAAATAAAAAATATATTTATCAATACATGTAAAAGAACATGTACACATTAATTTTGATCAATATTAAAAGTCCCGGTTTGGATCCAAAGGTGTGACAAAATGTAATCTGACCCAAATTTGTCCTTGTTATATTTTGCACATACCAACCACTGTAGTTGACCATGTTGCGGAGTCAAACGTTTTCCTACATGTAGCAGACCTGCATGTATCTTTTTGGATGTATAATTCAGAAACTTCAGTTTAGCTAATCATTGTCTGTCTGTGAGCAGAATGTGAATCGCCAACACTTTCAAGAGTGTGGTGAACACATTGTTTTGAAGTGTATCAGCATGTAATTGTCGCTATGACAATTGCATCCCCACTACAGTTACATGTTGCAGTTACATGTATATACCTGTACATGCCTCCTTGTGTTTCCAAACCCAAAAATGCAGTCTCGCTAATACATACATGTACAGAACTGTATCTCACTGGAAATTGTATCGTGTCATAACAACACTTGAAGTCCAGTTCTCCACTTTTTGTTGTTTTATTTTTGAGAAGCTCAATTTATAAAGACCAAAGGTGTTATATCTTACCACTCTCACTAAGTACTATGCAAGGATAGTACTTTTTGTCCAGATACTTTGCACATGTTGTGTCATCCTTAAAATCTATCTCTCCCTCAGTGACAATTGTCTTCACATTGTCTTCAATGAATTGGACCAGGAAATATTCTAAATCAATAAGATACATGTAGAAAGAACAAGTTATAAAACAAATACAGTTAATTACCTTTTGTCTTCTTTGATTCGTTTTAAGGCTGTATTTGTAGTGCACCAATTGAAGATCTTTAAAAATGACGAAGAATGGCATTTATTTTACTGTGGTGGTCCCCTTTGCCGGTTGGTCCGGTCTGACCGAAATTTCAAACATGCTCATGTCAAGTTCGAGCACTTAATTCACGGAGAAAAAAATAAAAAAAATGTAAATTTCGGTTGAAACGTAAATGGAACGCTTTAGGCCCGCAGATGGAAATTTTCTATCACACAATTAATCAAAGCTTCTCGTTGAACAGACAGAACTGTTCTTTTACACACCAAAAATATCCTAAATCCCATTCATCTAAGTAGAGCTAGGAAAAGTTTTAAAGCAAAAAAAATGCTCTTCCACTAGATATAGAAAGATACACACTTTTAATCCCGGTAATATCACAGAAATAAAAGCTTCTTTTAAAGCATTTAATAAACTGTGCTAGTTCGGGAATACCTGGAATACCCTAATTCGGCGCTCCTATACAAAGCGACGCGTTACTGATCGTGAAAGCGAAATCACCCGTATACTTGCACGTTACAAGAAGGAAGCTGTCAAACTCTTACTTTGTTCTGCATACTTAACAGATGGTGCTGTCTTTCTTTTGTTTCCACCTTGGCTCATATTGTCCAAGCGTTCCTCCCAAGCGTAAAATTAAGCAACGCTAATACTAAATAGGGGTAGGAATCCACGCACCTAAAAGAACTTAACGATCAAGCGGTAATTTGCATGAATTGCCCGCCAAAAAGCTCGTGAGCCGACTGTGCATCAGTGGAGATGCACACAGTTCATGCGCACTACCATACCAAGATCGAAGGGATTGTAGGGAAGAATCATGGCGGACAAATGCGACAACGATAATTTTATGTCCACTGGAAAAGCTGGAAAAGGTAAGCGAAAATTACGGGGCCCCTATAATCAATACCTATCGCAACCAGAAGCAAAGATTCCACGTTCGACACTACAGAAATGGCCAAAGACGACAAGTGTCAACAACACCCTGCCTGCCAAAAGCTCACCTGAATCCATGCAGCCAACGAGCACATGTGTTTCATTTTCAAACGTGAGTTTGCCCAGCAACTGCACGACATCTGGCGAATTTCTTGATCAAACTTCTTCATGCACAGCTACTGTTTCTCATGAAGGGGTTTTGTACGAGCAACTCGAGGAATATTATGATGCACATAGTGCGGAGGATAGTAGCGAGCCTGAACTTGAACGAGTAATTGATCATGATGAACAGTGTGAAGAAGATGAAGAAACTTTTAATTCCAGCGAGACCGGAGAATTTACAAACGGAATTGAAAATGATTTAGACGTTGATGAAGAATATTTAGACGCGTTATGTGGGGAAGAAAATCCAGTTGACAACAAGCAGGTTAATGAGGACGATGATAGAGATATTTTGGCAAGTGGTTGTCTGTACAACGGAGCTCCAATTACTGTGGGAGTTAGCATGTTACTGATCATAACATTTGCCGTTCGCCACAGTTTGACTGGAGTAGCAGTTGTTGACTTGCTAACTCTTGTCAGTTTGCACTGTGCCCTGCCACATCAGTGTGCCTCTTCCATGGAACTTCTAAAGAAGTTTTTTATGAAACTAAAGAATCCTATCCAGTTCCACTATTACTGTACTTTTTGTATGGAGTATCAAGGCTTGTGTATTGATGAAAATGGTTTGTGCAAGAATAAGGCTTGTTTAAAGAATCTAAAAGAAAAAGGAAGTTCTTCGTATTTTATTATCATCCCGTTAATATGCCAACTGAGAGACCTGATTCAAAGTAAGTAAAGTTTTTTATGCTTTGATTTTCTCTATCTACCATACTAATAAATCGCAGATTATACAAGGGCTGCTTGCAGCTTGTGTAGTATAATATGGATTATAGCCTGTGATAGAAACCACTGAAAATGGCGGTAATTCGAACGAAATTTTGTGTAGTTTGAGATTACAACAGCTCAAAACTGAAGGGTATTGAGAGATTGCTGCATGCACATCTCATAACTGTATGGGGCTAAGCAGAAATCTTGACTTCATTTCTAGAAAATGTTAATAACAATCCATGCTGGTAAAAGACATTCAAGCATAGGTGTAACATGCCTTGCATGTGGCCAAAGATAGGAGGGGGAAGGGGTATGGCCCACCAAAGAGAAACTGAGACTGTGTCTCTCATTTTTGGGATGTTTTTATAACTGTATTCAGCCTAAATAATTTAAACTTCAGTGCCTTTTTGACTGATTAACCACTGAAATATATTTTTTCTGCATCATTCATGACTGGAATGACCTACTGCAGCTGGTAGTTGAAGTGGGAAGTTTTGCACGTAACCAGTAGTGACTTCTAGATTTTACTCTGTCTAACGCCAGACGATTTTACTCTGTCTAACGCCAGACGATTTTACTCTGTCTAACGCCAGACGATTTTACTCTGTCTAACGCCAGACGATTTTACTCTGTCTAACGCCAGACGATTTTACTCTGTCTAACGCCAGACGATTTTACTCTGTCTAACGCCAGACGATTTTACTCTGTCTAACGCCAGACGATTTTACTCTGTCTAACGCCAGACGATTTTACTCTGTCTAACGCCAGACGATTTTACTCTGTCTAACGCCAGACGATTTTACTCTGTCTAACGCCAGACGATTTTACTCTGTCTAACGCCAGACGATTTTACTTGTTTAAGGGAGACCCCTTGGGCACTAAAGGGTTAACTGTATACAATGTAGCTGTATGACAACAAGACTGAAATTCTTTATTCTTCGTTTGGTAACAAACTAACATCATGAATACCGTCAATTGCATCTACCCGTGAGCGCTCGTGCTAAAAACATGTTTTCAACTGACATCAAACGTCTATGTTTCAGGTGTGAAACTTTGAAGTTTCCCCGCCCAAACTTAAGCTTACGTGACCTCAAACGTCTATGTTTCAGGTGTCAAACTTAGAAATTTTGCCACATATCAGTGATTTTTGCAGGTTTTTCTCATATTTTCTAGACTACGATGACAGTGAACCACGAGAGCACTGACTCAAAGTTTGACACCTGAAACATAGACGTTTGACGTCAGTTGAAAACATGTTTTTAGCGCGAGCATCAACGGGTAGATGCAACCGATGGTAAATGACAGGGACAGAGAATTAACTCTGGAGTGTAAATTAAAGTCACACTGGGTGTTAGCACTAGTAAAAGGAATCAGAGAACCACGTCAGGTAAAGAAAAAATTCTTATAACCTTGGTAGGAATCGAACTTCTTGAATAAAGTACCTGTAGTATGTTACATGTACAGCTGTATATTATGTTATATTACCTCCTAACACTGCTTGTCTATTTATATATGAATGTCTGTTTATTGCAGAAGCTGGTATTCTAGACCTTTTGAAATATCCAGTAACACGGAAAAAGAGTCATCCAGATGCAATTGAGGACATTCAGGATGGACTGCTGTATAGAAAGCATTTTGGAAAAGATGGGTATTTCAAGGGCACTTCAAATGAGAAAAAGAGAAAAGAAATCCATGTGAGCTTTCAAGTTAACACTGATGGTGTAGCAATTTTCCGTTCCTCAAAGTACAGCATATGGCCAGTTTATCTTGTTGTAAATGAGCTTCCACCAAATAGCAGGTAATTGTCTTTTGTCTTTTGGTCCCTTTAATGTTTTACAATGTCAGTATTTTTCTCACTGCAGGTACAGAATGTTACTTTAAAATCCCCATTCATTTTTTACATAATTCGCATTCTTGTTAAAGTAAAATGACAGATGTGAATGCGACCATAGCATACAATGTAAAGTATGTTGTGTTAAAAGCTTTATCTTTTAGGTAATCGTTTTTGCTACATTTAGAATTGCTGCATTGTGAAAGTCTGGACTAAATGAAAAATAGGCTTTCTGGTTGTGAAAATCATGGCTGGGTTAAAAGGTGGATTACTGCTACTGCAATAGTTATTTATGTTCTGTATCTGCATGTACATGTAGTTAAATTAATAAGTTTGGCAATGAAATCAAAATGTTTTCTGCTTTTCTTAATCTTTCATTCAGTTGGCCTATGTCATTCATTTTACAGCAATAATGTAGTGTATGATTGTATTGGAATTGCTATCAGTATTTTATTTTTAACTACTGTGCAGGCTGCCATCTCAACAACAATCTTCTGTTCATTTCAGGTTTGCTAGATCTAACAGCCTTTTCCTTGGACTGTGGTTTGGTTATAAGAAACCTGATTTCTTAACATTCCTACAACCCTTAAGCAAAGAATTTCAGGACGTTTACCTCAAAGGTACACACAACACATGGTACTAATATCAACCTATGGAAGCTATGTTTCCTTTCTCATGACTAATTGAATGGCTGGGTGCAAGACAGTAGTAGTAAGTGACTTTTTTGGGTAAATTTTTGTTTCCTTCAAAAGTGCCTAAATTTTTGCAAACCAACCAAAAAAAATACCAGGGACTGTTTAACTGCTTAATTGAAAAGCACATGCAAAAGTTCAGGCACTTTTGAAGTAAAAAAAAAATTTACCCAAAAAAGTCATTTACTACTGTCTTGCACAAAGCCATTCAATTGTGTCTTAAATGTATCTATGAAACAAGTCTTTGACCTGGACTAGGCCATGTATCATAATGTCTTATTTTATTATCACCTGTAATTTTTTTTCACCCTGATCCTAAATTATGATAATTCAGTAACAGTCCATGCTGTTAATTTGCTCTTTCAGGGATGGCAATTACCAACAATGAAGGTGAAGAAGTCACAGTAAGGGGAATTTTATTAAGTGCCACCATGGATGCTCCAGCCAAGTGCCTAATGCAGAATTTTGTCCAGTATAATGGTTTTCACGGTTGTCCTTACTGTATGCAGCGGGGAACTAGTGTGAAAACAAGTGCTAAAGGTCATACTCATGCATATCCGTTTAACAGAGAGAATCCTTGCAAGGGATACGAAACAGGCCGGACTCATGAAACCACTCTGAAGCATGCGTATGATGCTCATAAATCAAAACTAGAGGGGAAATATGCACCTGTCTTTGGAGTCAAAGGGTATTCGTGGTTCATGTTCATTCCAGGGTTTGATATAATAAAGGGTGTTGCTGTGGACTACATGCACTGTGTACTATTGGGAGTAACAAAAATGTTGATGATGCTGTGGTTTGACAAGACACATGCAAGTGAAGACTGGAGCATATCAAAAAGAGTAGAAGAAGTTGACAGGCGTTTGCTTCATATAAATCCACCCAATTGTATATCAAGAGCACCAAGAAGCATTGAAACTGATTTTGCTCATTGGAAAGCTTCAGAGTTCCGTTCATTTCTGTTTTTCTATGGTATTCCTTGTCTCTGGAATATTTTACCCGATGTGTACTTTCAGCATTTCATGTTGCTTGTGGAAGCAATCTGGTTGTTAGACCAGAGTTCCATTTCACCTCAGTGCTTACAGAAAGCAGGTAACCTGTTGCGACACTTCTGTTTGAGAATTGAAGCCTTGTATGGAAGTCGATACGAAACCTTTAATGTTCATTGTCTCCTTCACCTCGAAGATTGTGTAAGGAACATAGGCCCTTTGTGGTCCTGCTCTTGCTTCTGGTTTGAGGACTACAATGGCAGCTTGAGATCATTATTTCATGGAACCCAGAAGGTGGAACAACAAATTGTATTTTCGGTATGCATACAACAGAAAATTCCAGAGCTAATACCTCTGCTTCAATTAGGATCATCCAGTAAAAACTTTTATGAACACATGACTCAGGGAAGGTATCTGTTAAAATGCAATCGTGAGGAGATATGTCATAGTGTATTGGCCCTAGGTGTTATGACACCTGCTGTATTAAGTGCACCACTAATTGGTTTTATTGAAAACAAAATAGGTAGTTTATCTGAGGCTTTCATGTTTAAGCGGATTCAGATAAAAGGTGATGTGATTCACAGCAAAAGCTACTTAAATGTTTCTCGAAGAAACAGTTACACTGTTATAGCAGACAATGTTGGATTTGTAGAGGTTAAGTGCTATCTTAAAGTATATGTGCAATGTCCGAATGTTTTGTTTTGTACAGATGCTTGCACCTGCAAGTTGCCACATTACTATGGAATTGCTGATTATTGTTTAATTCCAGCTACAGATATTGTAATGTCTTCAGACAGTTTTACTAATTGTGACATTGGACACATTATTCCTGTCAGAAGAGAGAAATGCAGTAACTTGATCTTTCCGGTTACAAGTATCCAAGGTCTTTGCATATTGGTGGATTGCAACCATAGTGAATGCAAGTTTATCTGCAAATTACCCAATAGATATGAGAAGGACTGATTGCTTGCATTCAGTCACATTCCACTACAGCCATACATTGTAGTTTGGGCATTTTACAAGATTTGCAAGTTGCATCAGTGTTTTTGAATTTCAAGTTAAACCAAGTACAATTCATTTTGACTCTTTCACTCCCATTATGGAAATGCAGTATGTTTCTATCTTTTTTTCTGTGGATCAAATCCTATGGTGTGACTATTCAATTGAAACCTCTTTGACAGTACTTTCACATTGTGCTTTTTATTTGAAATTTAGATTTTGGGAGTTGAAGCTTTAAACTTTGTCTCTTTTAGCTTTGCTAATTTTATTCATGTAAATACACTTTTACAATGTTGATAAATTGTTATTCATTATTTCCTTATGTGCCACTTGATACAAAAGGAAATACTAATAAAGTATTATTATCTTTAAGGTTGAATTCATGTACATTCAGTATACTTCAGTTTAAGACAAACTTTGTGAGCTTTCTAGAAGTATATGTCAAGTATACTTCCATTTTGGAAGTATAAATGCAGTACGTTAGTCACATATACGTCATTTATACTTTTTATCTTCAAGTATAAATGAAGTATACTTCATTTATACTTTTTTTGTTGGAAGTTGATATGAAGTATACTTGAAGTATACTTAAAGTATACTGACTTTCTGTAAGGGTATCCATCTTCAAAAACTTAGAGAGCCTATTTTGGTGACTTTTATGTACTTTCTGGAACAGCACTTGCCATCAGCTTTTTAATGTCACCATCGCTAGACTCAGTAACACTAATTTGGTTTCCTTTCATATTAAATAAGAGAAAAGAAAAGTTGAAATTCTTGTGCTGACTATGTTTCTCTTCGACGGCAAAATCCGAGAACAAATATCGACTCGGACGGGGGTTATTGCGTGATAACTGTCCAGAGATTTATACAACGTGACGTAAAATAGCTAATAAAATCAATCAAAAATTAATGGCTGGGTTTCAGTAATACCCAAACTCGGCTTCACACTACAAAATGAGAGTAAATAGGACATTCGCGGTAAATTTCAACATACTTTTATTTTGTTCTTTTGTTTTTTGTTTTTTTTCTTTCTTTCTTTCTTTCCTCCTCTTTCCTCCTCCTCTGATAACAAAAATAGAAAACAAAACAAGCTAAACCGTTGAACAAACTAATGAACGACAAGATAATAAAATGGAATATAATACACAAGGGATAAGTAGGTTAAACATTAGATTAAATTTCTTCTCGTTTGTTTATACCTTTGGGTTCAAGAATTTGACCCTTTTCAATAAGGTACGCTTCCCTGGCTTTGCGTAACGCGTCACGACATGAATGTATCAGTTCTAGTGGTATAAGTTCTATGTCATTAAACGAATGATTGTGGGAAAGAAAGTGGTCTGAAACTGCAGTGGATCTAGAGTTGGCGAGGAATAGGTTAGCGTATGATGGGGCCATGCGTGTTCCCATCGCTGTGCAGTGTGTTTGGATGTAGAAGGTGTAGTTGAATTCAAAACTGTTCATGGTAAGGGTCATCCTGATGACGTCGCAGAGAGTCTCAGTGCGTACGGTGGAGGTAGACTTGTCACGGGTATAGAGATAATGTCGACAAGCATCAATGCCTTTGTTGTGTAGGATGTTGGTATAAAGCGATGAAACGTCTAGAGTGACAAGGATAGCGTTACTAGGTAAGCGTCCAAGTTGGTCAAGCTTGTTGAGGAAATGTGTAGTGTCTTTGATGAAAGATACTATTTAAAGACCAGAGGTTTGACATAGTAATCGACGAACTGAGAGATGCGTTCGGTGGCGTGACCATTGCTGGAAACAATGGGGTGTCCTGGGTTACCATGTTTGTGTATTTTAGGTAGAATGTAGAATCTACCTGGTTTGGGATCAGTCTGTATGAGAAATCGTTTAGTTTTGTAGTCAATGAAGCCATCTGTGTGCAGTCGTTTAATAGGGAGCTTAAGCATCGACGACGAATGGGACGACGACGACGACCGGAAGTCAGTTCGTGACACTTTCAAGGAACTGCGCATGCCCGATTTTCACAAGCCGTCGTCATGCAGTCGTCGACGACGGAATTTGCAGTGTGAAGGCGTTCACCCGAAAACGTAAGTAATTTCATCCGTTTAAAGTCGCAAAAACCTCGGTGTTTGCCAGATTCTAGGTTTATGTTTATGAATTTTATTCCTTGCAGATATTCAAAACTAGTTTTTAGCAGAACTTGTGGTCTCTAACCTAAGTTTATGAATGCGTAATTGACCTTACATCTCTTCTAGGAAATTCAACATGGCTGCTGGAGAGACTGCAATTAAAGCGTGAGTATCATGGCTTTGAAGGTGCCATTAATCGGTATTTTTCGATAAATTTTTATCTCAAGCATTGTATTACGGTTTGCGTTTGCCTCAAGTTCAGCTCTAACATTCTGTTTTTCTGTCATTATACAGGAACAAATATTTTCAGTGGACTTTGGACCATGATGTGATTATGTGCCGTGAAGTTCTTGTTTCAGAGCCGTTCAATTTCAAACCACGAAGTCCAGAGAGGGGAAAAGTTTGGGAGAAAATTGCCCAGGCGCTGAACGCCATCGAAAAGCCAAAATTCAGAGTCACTGCTCGAGCTGTTCGCGATAGGTACTCCTTGTTGATCACGAAGCACGCACAGAAATTAAGAGAAGAGGAAAAAGCGTCAG
>OZ026600.1:25416835-25421914 GCA_964020085.1 Micromussa lordhowensis | reverse complement strand
TTCGACGCTTTACTGAGGAAGATGACATGGATTTTGACGAGGCGGCCGAGTCGGCAGTGGCAAAACGGAAATTCCTGTTGAACAGACTAATGAAAAAGAAATTGCTCCCTGAGGGTAACGACGACGAAGAAGTAGCGGAAGGGGAGGTTTAAACCTTAGTGTGATACACTGAATTGGCCATGTGACTGTTATAAGAGTTTGCGATTCTAGAGTTTTAATCATTATTTGTAAGACGCCACACAAGATGAATTGCTCCAATCAACGGTCGGGGAATGACAAGATAGTTGTTTGTAGGAAAGCCTACAATAAAGACTATTATGCAAGGAACAGAGAGCATATCCTGGCCCGGCAAAAACGATATCGTGCCGAGAACGCTGAGATTCTCAAATCACGTCGTAAAAGGTGGTATGACAACAACAGGGAAAGGCTCGCCAGCAGCCAGAGAGCCTATTGTCAACAAAACAAGGAACACATCAGAAATTACCGAAGCCAATACTGTAAAAACAACAGGGAACGGATCAACAAATATTGGAGATCTTATTATGCCAAGAATAAGGAACAGATCAGACAAAGACTTCGTGACCAAAAACAAAGAAAAATTGGTCAGAATATCGTGCGTTTTGGGGCCTGGGACCAAGAGTCTGAGCAACTAGAAAGGAGTCTAGTTCCCAGTGATACACTTTGTGGAACACCGACGGTCAAGACTTAAAGTTGTAATCAATTCTCTCTTTGGTTTTCATGCTGTTATTATTCAATAAAACGTCATAATTATGTATCAGACTCTTTGCTTTGTTGATAACAATTTCATGACATAGGTATACCCCTCTATCCCCGTCTTCACAATGGTTCTTAACCATGTGTTGTGTGGGATACCCTATCCCCCATCTTCTCATTGGATACACGTTTTATATACAAGTCTTTCAGACTGAGCAAAACTCATTTTACTTGTGACGACGTTAAACACGCTTTTTCGGATTCTTGTCTTGGCGATTATGGGACTAAGTGATCAAGAGCTGAGCATCGCTTTGGAAAAATTTGAAACGACTATGGTTGATGTAAGTGAATTATTCTTGCCACTGTTAGAGAACCGCTTAGACCGAACTATAATTTGTGCGGATGTTGAATCAGGAGCGATGCGATTTGCAATGTTTGTCTGATCTATACTTCAAGCGCGAATGTTTGTTTGAAATACCTTAGATGTTATGTTTAGCTTCTAAGCGTGCGCGCGCTCGGTTTTAATTCATTTCACGTTTCATCTCTGACTTAATATGTTAATTCTTCAACGGTGGCTTAAAATGTCTTTTGTTTGTTTAAGATTCTTTTGAATGATGCTTTTCTCAAGGGAACAGTCGAGATCAATGAGTTTAGATTTGCATTTCTACTTGATGTATTTCAATTAGTAGTGCACACACGTTGTTTGCAAATTGGACACAAGTCCCTCTTGTAAAGAATTAGGAGTTTTTTAATAAATACAATTGTTTCTCATTTGATGTACATGTGTCTAGATTAATTCTCGAGTCCTAAGGGAAAAAATATGAAAAGACTGATCCCAGGCATTCGAGTCCAGTGGTCAATTTTCTCGCCCAAAACAAACTCCTATTTATCAAAGGTAGTCCCATGGATTTTGCGTGACATTTTTGCGAAAACCTTGGCGTGATTTGTGTCGCCATGGAAATCTGTGAGACCGATTCCAGTCCTCCGTCGAGGCTGGTGGGCTGTTTTCCAACATGGCCGACTTTCATGGGCGCCGCCATCTTGAATTCTTAATTCACCTCCTGATTGGTTGAAAATAACCTCCGCCATCTTGGATTTAGAAAACAATAGAGTCTATTGTTCTCGAAACAATAGCCTATTGTCTTTCTCGGCTCCTGATTGGTTACCGCCCCTATGAGCCAGGTATAGTAGTGCTAAAAACCCAACATGTCAATATTGAAAGAAAAATTACAGTATTTCAACCACTACGCTTCTTTCTTGCACAAGCAAATAATATTTCCATCAAGGTTAGTAGTGTTGGTTTTTAAAACTAGACACTATCAGTAGTTCCAAATCATTTTGTACCTTCAATTCTGTTTGTATTGGGAACTGCAGAGGATTTAGTGAACAGTATGTGTTTTTTAGACTAGATCTGTGAAATTCTAACAATTATGCAATAAAATGAATGAGGTAAACAAAACGAACTGAATAATAGCTTAAATTCTGACTAACAGCGATATGAATGTTAAAAAACATTAAATACTTTGAATTAATAACAAAGTTGTTTCTTATGTTCAGTCAAACTAAGTAAAGCGTGCCACTCAAGATTGCATTAATGAACTGATTTTTGAAACTTGAACCCGCTAGTCATTTCAATAATGCAATAATGAATTGATTATTCGGATATTGAACTCGCTCATTGGATCCAAGAAAACGTCTAACGGGTTCCGTTTTCAAAAAATCATTTTACTATTGCAATGTAGAAAAGACTAGTAGGTTTTAGGTTTCAAACGTACTAGTCGCAACAGTGAATTGATTTTTCAAAAACGGAACCTGTTAGCCGTATTCTTGGATCGAACGAGCTAGTTCAATATTCGAATAATCAATTATTGCATTATTGAAATGACTAGCGGGTTCAAGTTTCAAATAATCAGTTCATTACGTTTCCTACCCCATTTCTGTTAATCTAAGCTGTTACCTCCTCACTGATTATCTGCTAAAAATGGTGTTGGGCAATGTGAACCCCAATATACCTAAACTCTGCCCAAAGTTGCAAATTTCAGGAAGAAAAACAAAAGAGAATCGTCAAACCAAATGGTAGCAGCCATTGCGGAAACGTTGACTATGAAAACTCATCTCGGAATACTGGGCTTCGTGGCTTCGTCTATGCAATATTTAAATAAAAGCTAGTCGTCAACGCGACCTAACGATAAAATCAGTGGTTATAAACGTCGTTTCCACCGCCATTTTGAATTATCAGGCGAGTTACCGCTGTACACTCGTTCCCAGACCCCCGTTCCTCATTCCCCGTTCCCGGTATTAGTAACATCCTAGCGTTTATAATATATAAGTTTCACCGTGTCATAACTCATGCTGGCTGTGAAGCAGCATGAAGTGGAGTAGGCGGTTGCCTCCCAATCAAGTGGTCGTGAGTTCGAATCCTGAGGGAGACCAAACGTTTTCTATCTTTAATTTTTTTTGTTTGCTTATTAACAGATATACAGAAAACGTTCACCGAAACAGAGCGTCTGCCTTTCCGATACGTAAAAGAGCATTTACCAAAACAGTGTTCGCTTTCCGATGAAGTATCTTATTAAGTACACCGATCTCGAAATCAAAGTATGTTAGCCTTGTTCAAGCACTAAGTTATCACAAATGTCAGATAGGATTGCGAAGAGCAAGTGATGAACACTTTCCATTAAAATCGAATCGAAGAGGATGACCCTTGAAGTCTTTCCTTTCTAATGGTATATAAGCCTAAATGCGACTTGTGTCCTGGTGTTACGTTCAGGTCAATCATACAGAGCGCTACTTACAAACAGCTACGATATTAATAAACAGCTTTCTTCCTTAAAAGTCAAATTTTAATTTGTTTGTGCTATAAGTATAAGTAAAGGACAAGCGAAGTCAGACAATCCGAGGTTTCCGCTATCCACGGCTAATTTTAGAACATAAACGCTGCAAGCTCTATCTTGTTTACCTCAGCAAATTTAATTTTCCTTCGAATCTCTTTACTCGCTTCGATGAAACGGCCATTCCTAAACCCACACGAAATACTCGCAAAATTGCAAATAAATTAATGACTGTCGCTTCTGGCGAAATAAACTTGCAAAAAAGTAAGCACGATCGTACTCACGTAGCCAAAGTGAAAGCTGCATTCCATAGCTGGCGTAATAAATTTTTTAGTATATCTTCGAATCCAACGTTTCCATAAAACGAAAAGAAAATACATTTTACATATATTAAAGAAAACAATATCCGTAACATTTTCCATGTATTAATGTTCCAATATCCGTGACATTGTCCGTGTATTTATGTTTCAACAACTTCTCGTGAATAAACATTACAGATTGCGTGATTCAAAGTTGGCCGGGCCGAGTGGAGGTCTGCGTCTGGTGACAGACAAAACGACGAAAAAAAAACAAGAACCGCGGTGCGGTTGTAAACCGCGCTTTAGAAAAACGCGGTTTGTCTGCGAAACGTGACTCTCCTACCCTTCAGCAAATATACGAAAAAAGGAGTATCTGATTACATTCTTTGCATAGCGCGAGTTTAGCCTGACTTGTAATCGGAGAATTTTGTTTACGTCTAATGAAAAAATACCTTGACCTTTCAATATAATATTTTACATATGGGTTTTTGACGAGCACTAAGGCTAAGTTTTAACTTTTTTTCCCCAGAAAATTCCACCATTGCTTCTGGCGAACTATACACGATCTTACATTTATCACCGTCAGCGTATTCCATGGCCAGACGTAATACCTTTTTAGCGCATTGAATATTCCCTTTGAAAGTGAACAGAAACAATGCAAACATTCCAGATTACAAATTGTTCTGTTTTGCACGCAAAACGAAAATACAGCTTAACTCTGGATAACTTCAGCCTTACTAGCCAGCAGCTGGTCCCAAATTAGATGCTTTATCCTTGCAAATGTCCTGACGCCCATCGCCGAAGGATTTTGGCCCAAGTTCGATCAAATTAACATTTTCTCCCTTTGGCCGCCATTTTTTTGTGTAAACAGTTAATTCGCTAACTTGACAAAACCCTCCTGAGGGGGGATATGACGAAAAGAGCTGAGAAATGGCCTGTAATTGGCTGATGCAGGAGCCGATAATCGGCTCCTGGCTGATGATGACATCATCCGGTGAAGACAATTGGCCGTGAGTGGGAGTTTGGGTCTGCTCCCCGACATGACTAAAAAAAAATAAATGAATAAACCGAGTGCAAAGCAAGAAACCGCCCAGCCTACGGCTGAGCGGTTTAAAAAAAAAAATAAACCGAGTGCAAAGCAAGAAACCGCCCAGCCTACGGCTGCGCGCTTTAATAAACAACGCGTAAAACATGAACCGCCCTCGGCCCATGGCCGCGCGGATAATAAACATTAC
>OZ026600.1:25394335-25409335 GCA_964020085.1 Micromussa lordhowensis | reverse complement strand
GTTCAAAAATAAAATGTAAAGTGTAAAGGTTATAACAGTCCGTAATTAATCTTGGACTATCCAGGTCGCGTGGAAACAGCTAATACGCACTTTCCCTTTTGTACTCACGCACGCACTTGTTTTGTACTCACTTTCCCAGCCGAAAACAGTTAACTTATACTAGCAGCGAATTGTAGGAAAACGGAAGTAACTGTTTCGCTCGGGACCAGTAGTGAGAAGCAAAAGCCTAAAATATTTCTACGAACCAGAGGCCCCAGTCAAAATGCTTTTGGGCCAATATTTTGCAGATTGACAGTTATTGATAAGTAACTAAATGTGATGTAGTTGGCTGATTAAGTTACGAGAAAATGGACAAAATCTATTTGCTGTTTGCAACTTCAAAACAGACAAAATTTAAGACGTGGGCCGCTCTCAAAATTTCGCTTGCATGCGGGAAAGACAGCGAGGTAAAATGTTTTCCGATGCATTAACTCATACAGGGTGTTACTTCTAGTTTGGTTGTAGAATTTCAACTTCGCGATAATTTGGAAGGCAAACAACAATATCTTGGAACTGTGTCAGATTTCTCATTCGAGACAAACATTTAATAAATTCGCAATTAATAGAAAGTCGCAATTAGAAATTTAGGCATGCGCATGTCCTCAGACTCAAGGCAGCGCACGAGGTATTTCAACATTGAACCAAAACATATGTAAAAGCTTCAAGGCGGTCATCTTTAGTAAGCTAACACCTTCAGGCGACTGGTATGTCGGCTGATAATGTCCGCGGCTGAGAGATTGTCCGATAAATGAATATTTGGCCGAGAAGCAAAGCTTCGAGGAAAAATGTGAAAGTTTGAGGACAAACTCTCAGCTAGGGACATTATCAACCGACAAAGCAGCAAGCCAGAAAGGGGTTTATTTATTTTACAACCTTCCCATTAATTTTCTTATAGCATAAACCGCTCGTAAGCATGAAAAAAAAGCTAGTGGTGATCCGATGGCGAATGTCACTATAGCAAGACTCCACGAAACGAGTTTGGTTTCCTACCAATTAAATTAGAGAAAGGAGGAGTTGAAACTCTTGTGCAGACTAGGTTTCTCTTCGACAGAAACAATCTGAGAACAAATATCGACGCAGTCGGGTGTTATTGCGTCATAACTGTCCTGTGAGTTTTCCCCCTTTGACGTAAAGTAACCAATAAAATCGCGCCAATGGTTCTGGAAATGCACCGCATTGCCATGGGTGAAATCATAAAAAACGAAGACATTTTATAGACTGACCTTCTTGACCTTCAGTAAATGTTCAGCCTCGTGTTACTAATGTTCTAGCTTTCTGTTTTGTTAATGATTAATTATAAAAGTTACATTCACTGTGTCTAATTTGGTCTCCGCAAAATTTCTTTGTACCATTGCGTTTAAGAACAAAAGGGCTTAAACGAACCAATACCAACATGCTTAGCTATCGCCGCACCAGCACAAACTGGACTTTTATAGACCTTGTAAGACAAAATAATTTAGACTTACAGTCTCTGTAGGTTTGTAATGTTAGCAAACATTCCAGTAGGAAAATATGTCAAGTTGCTAAACAAAATTTGACTGGAAACAAAAAAATATTCAGAAATAGCATCTTTTTTCTACTTTATAGTCTAACTGCTGAGACTCGTGATGATGTTTTAGTATCATCTATGAATTAAGACAAAGAATAGGGCCTACACAGGGGTAGGAGAG
Source organism: Micromussa lordhowensis (assembly GCA_964020085.1). NCBI lineage: Eukaryota > Metazoa > Cnidaria > Anthozoa > Scleractinia > Lobophylliidae > Micromussa > Micromussa lordhowensis. The sequence continues at coordinate 25,407,626 of OZ026600.1, read as the reverse complement.
GAAGGGCTTAGAAAGTGCCTGGTATTATTTCAAACCTTGCATACGGAGGTCGCGCCCGCAGTACAAGGGGCAGTGAGATGACCCACTGAAACGACTCAATAATAGCCTTTTTCTTCGCAGCTAACAAAAATAAGGACAATGCCAATACACAGTTTCTTTGGCCTCTTCTAATAATTAACTCGAGAACTCCGGGTTTTAAAAATGCATATTTTGTTCAAAATAGCACAACTATTATGCTATCTGGACTACGAACGAGTTGCCATGCAGGACTCAGGTGTCCCATTTTTAGCGCCAAATTGAAATTAGAAGGTTGGAGACAAAAGGTTTTATATTTTTCACTTTTTACAATCTGATATGGTTTTTTGGAATCGTAAATCCATTTTCGTGAATATTCCATGCCATCTCCAGTAAGAAAAGGTGCCTGATTTCAATACCTTTCCTGTTAATTGGCATTGACGTCAGGACAGTAATGTATTTCCCGCCTGCTGAATCCTGATTGGTCAATTGAAATTTCAGGTGCGCTAGTCGTATGCAAGGAAGCTACTAAAATAAAATAATTATCTTAATCTACAGGTAAAAACAAAGACACACACTTCAAAAAGAGGCCACCCCTCCCTTTCCCCCCTCTCCCAAAGAAAATCCAAAAAGGTACAGATTAAATAGCGACACCAAAGATATAATACGCATAAAGAAGCCATAAATTCCTCACGAGGTATTCTTACATGCTGCTAGTAGACGTAGGTTTGCATCTAGCAATATTTCCGACTGATGCTACATCGCGGCAAATCAGTGAGGTGTTCCAAGCGCTCAGCGAACATTTGACATCACAATCTAAACGTTTAGAAATCGAGGAAGCATTAGTTTGGGATGAGTATAGTAAATTTTACAGAAAACAAATGATAAAAGAGTTATATTGTTAATTCTCTTCTGTGATACAGTTAGCCAAATGCAGTTTCGTTGTCATTGTAATAGTTATTACTGCCGAGAGTAAATATCAAGCAAACAAAATCTTGTGTTCTTACAGTAATAACCCAAAGGCTCTCGGAGGAAAAAAAACATTACAAATTATGAGATTACAACGCCGAATGACCAATTACACAAGACAGCAACCGTAACCTTCGTATCAACGAGTTGTCGCGTAATTAAACGGCCCTGAGATGTTGCCATTAAGCCCCGAAATTAGGCAATTTACATTGTGTCGATAATGCTGCGCTTGTTTTAGACAGCAAAGAGCTTTAACCATATCAATTAGGGCTTACAAGTTCAATGAACTAGCCATTTCTAGCTGCTCTTGGCGATATTTCGCCTGAACTTTGACATGGCCAAAGACTGTTGTAGTGTGGCTCTGTTTACTGGCCGTCATGTGTTATCTATTCATGTTTGTTTTTAGATGCTGGATGGGATTTTCTGTCTCACTCTCCACAGAGGTCAGGAGATCGCTAGGCGCGTACTCGTTAAAACCATCTGAAAAAGCGCATGGTTTGCAGTTCAAAAACCTTAGCGAGTCACCATTTTGGACAGTTTCGGTAACTATTTCCTCTGATTCAAGATTTTCTTTAGTACAATAAAGAAATGAGGATGTTTGTAATAACTCAAGTCTTATGGACAGAACAATAGATATCAAAATAGCCCTCGACTCGCTAGGGTAATTCTAAAGGCGATGAGACGTAAAATAAAATGTGGATTTGATAGAAATTAAGTTGATTTTTAAAAGTTCTTTACCTATGAAGTACTGTCTGCAACTCATTACTTTATCAGTTTCAACGATCAAAACAGCATAAGCGTTCCACCTAAATAAGCTTAATGATTAGTTCTAAATTACAGATTATTGTAAAATTCACCACGCAGCAGACAAACTTCTTCTCTCTTAAGAGCGCTCACAACCACAATTCCTTACGTCTTTGATCTTACAGCCGACCACAATTCCTTGCGTTTTGCACGAAAAATGGTTGAATGCCCCTTACATTTTAAGCTTTTACCGATTACACCTGCTACCTCGTTCGTTCGCTTCAGGCTCACTTACTGCGGCAGCAACAAGTGTGGTTTATTAATTTTCCATGCTCTCTCTTCGATCAATGAAAGCCGGGATGAAAGCTATCAGGAACTTATCATCAAATAATATCCAACCAAAACACTCTTGTGGCAAAGCAATAAGAAAAACAGTTAGAATACTCGACTAATGCTAACTGAAGCCATTTGGAAAATTACAGAAATGAAGAAGTTAGTTGGTCAAAGGCGTCCGTCGTGATAGAGAACCAAGTAAGTTCTCACAATATTATTATTTGATTATCGTAACTCTTGAAGCTCTTAAAACCAGATTTGTAGAAGTAAACCAGTTGTAGTCACTTGTGAACAAGATTCAACGTTGTATTGTGTTATTTATCTGTGTGAATTGCTACAAAACCAAGCAAAATTTTGATTTTTAACCAGACATTTGTTTTATGGTTTGAAACAAAGTTCCCTCTCATCAAGAGTTATTAACATCGGTTGAAGCAGGAGCCCATCACTAGGAGCGTGTAACTCACATACTAAGCCTCTATCACCGCATTTTTACAGACCGGTCTATTTTAGGCTTCTTTTCCCGCGAAATAGATAAATTCTGGTCTACATGGGAACGCATCAGTAAAGAAAAAAAGTTGTTTTTCTGTGAAATGGTGACGTCAATTTAAAAAATTAGGTCCGTGCTTCTGATTGGTCATTGAGATTCCTGGAAGTCTGAATTTGCTGTAAATTCAAACTAAAAATAGATCGGTCTGTGAAAATGCCGTGACAGGAATTTGGGGTAGTTGTACGCTCCTGGCGATGGGCTCTTGGATGAAGTCAGCATTACAGTAAGGTTTCGCATGGTATATTTAACTTGACGTTTCGTGTGCTACAACATACATCTTCAGAAGTGACGGTTACAAAATATGACGAGATTTAAAAAGACAAAAACTAAAGCGAGGCATTGGTAACTAGCTAGACAACAATGGAAAAAAAAACTACATCCGGTGTGATCTGAATTAATAAAGAAGGAGATTTTCACTACCGACGTTTTCATTTAGGGCGGGTTTCAAGTCCCGTATTAACAATGTTTCCTTGATTTTACACTGTAAATCACATTGACCACTTGCTAAGATCTCAAAATGGTCCCATTTGATGTTGTGACCAGTGGAAATCGAATGCTCAGCAACAGCGGAGGCGTGACCAATTTGAGTGAGAGCTTTGAAGTGCCCAGTCTTTCTGTCATGTAATCTTCTTTTAGTTTTGCCGATGTAAAAAGCATCACAATCCCAGCAACTGGCTTTGTAGACAATCTTAGATTTCTGCGACCGGTTAAAACGATCTTTATAAGGAAAGAAAGACTTAATGCTACGAGTGTTCTGAAAAACAACCCTGAGGTTGACGAAACCATAAAACTTATTAACACAAGATTTTAATCGGCGTGTAATAGCATCGCTATGGAGACCTAAATAAGGTAAAACAAGGGTTACATCTTTCTTAGGAACTGTGAGAGTAGGTGGTGAAGGCTTGTTCTTATGTTTGTGAAGTAAATCATTAACATTGTAGTTAATAACGCCTTTAGGATAACCATTTTGAAGCAAAGAATTCTTGAGATCGGATAAAGCGGACTGTAATAAAGTGGATTTTGAACAAATACGTAAGCAACGATAGGTAAGTGTTCTGATTAGATTGACTTTATACTTCCTAGGAGTAAAGGAGTCCCACTTGGTGTAAAGACCAGTGAAAGTCTTTTTATGGTGTATAGTAGTTGAAAATGTGTTGTGGTCACGCTTGATACAAACATCCAAGAATGGGATCTCTCGATTCTCTTCAAGTTCCATGGTGAATTTGATGTTGGGATGTCTGCTGTTGAGAAAATCTAGAAATCTGGAAGCGGTGTCTTTACTGTCAAAAAGAAACGTATCTAAACCAAATCGAAGGTCGGAACTGATTATTCGTCAACCAGCTCTCTTCAAAATGACACATAAAAATGTTAGCTAAGACAGGGCCTAATGGAGAACCCATCGCTACACCATCAATCTGGTCATAATATTGCCCATCAAATATGAAGTGGCTTTTCTTCGTCGCAAACTCAAGCAAATCTTTGAGGACTGTTCGTGGTAGGGTAGGAGGATCAGGAAGAGAGTATAATTTGGTAAGACAAATTTGTATTGTCTCGTCTAGTGGGACATTGGTAAACAAGGAACATACATCAAAAGAGCACATAGTTTCATTACTCTCACAGTTCCTAAGAAAGATGTAACCCTTGTTTCACCTTATTTAGGTCTCCATAGCGATGCTATTACACGCCGATTAAAATCTTGTGTTAATAAGTTTTATGGTTTCGTCAACCTCAGGGTTGGTTTTCAGAACACTCGTAGAATTAAGTCTTTCTTTCCTTATAAAGATCGTTTCAACCGGTCGCAGAAATCTAAGATTGTCTACAAAGCCAGTTGCTGGGATTGTGATGCTTTTTACATCGGCAAAACTAAAAGAAGATTACATGACAGAAAGACTGAGCACTTCAAAGCTCTCACTCAAATTGGTCACGCCTCCGCTGTTGCTGAGCATTCGATTTCCACTGGTCACAACATCAAATGGGACCATTTTGAGATCTTAGCAAGTGGTCAATGTGGGGGAGAGCTGGGCACGATGGAGCTCCGTGCTGAGCAAGAGTTTTTTTGATTTAAAATTAGCCTTTACTTCTTATTACACACGCTGTATGTCTGGTAGGAGACTTCGGTCGGGAAAGATTGTGGGAAAAGCACAAAAAGAAGAGAGAAAGAGAAAAATTAGCCCGCGAGAAGAAGAAGAGACAACGAAGGAAGAGTCAGCCATGAGTGACGCCATACTTGAAGAGCTCAAATCCCTTCGAAGCGACCTTACACAACAAATGCAAAAAATTAGTGATGAACTTGCAACCTTTCAAGGCACCACTGACACCCGACTTGCCAAAATTGAAAGTGTTATTTCAATGATTGATGAAATTGACAACTTAAAGCCGAAAGTGGAGAAGCTTGAAGAAGAAGTCGCTGACATGAAGCAGTCGGTGAATATAACGTTGAATGAAACGAGTAACCTTTTTCAAGAATGTAATGTGGAGCTGCAAAGAAGAGTGGAACGCTTGGAAAGATATTCCAGAGATTTTAATATCCGTGTGATAGGTGTGGCTGAACAGGACGGTGAAGACTGTTTATTAATTATACGAAACTATCTCACACTTCTTGGCTTCGAAGAAGACCTTGGCGAAATTGAGAATGCTCACCGTACTGGAAGAAAACGCGAGGAAAAACCCAGGAATATTATTGTCAAACTCCATAGCAGACCTTTTAAGCGGGTGCTACTTCGCGTCGTCAAGAATCAGGAAAACAAGCAAGCACTGAACGGAGTTAGATTTGTGGAAGACTTCACCCCTTATGACTTCCAAATCCGAAAAAAAGCACTCCCGATCATGAAAGAGGCATTTGACCAAGGGAAGAAAGTGCGATTTACAAGAGGAAAGCTTTTCATAGACGGTAAGGCTGTACCTGTCGAATAACTGTTTATTAATTTGCTCAATTCGGTGCACGACGATGGCGGTGTTCTTTGCGGTAAACACCAGGCGACTAATTCGCTTGTGTTCAGACGGCTTGTGCAAGTCACGGGCGCGAACTTTGTAAATTTTAGAAAATTTTTGTCAGTTTATTATCTTCTAATGTTCGCTTTGGTTTTAGAATTAATTTCGTGTGTACCTATTTTTCTGATTTTTCTGACCTTGTTGAACAAAAGCTTTAACAATAATTATACAATAATTAATGCACTTTTAGTTCGTGCCTATAAAATTTATTCTAGATCCATCTCCCCTGATAGATTTAAGTTTATTGCCTTTGTTTCCTTCCTTTTTATCTTTAAAAAATGGTAGTTGGTAAATTTATTTCCTTAAATGTGAGAGGCATCAGTAATTTTCGTAAAAGAAGAACAATATTTACATGGTGTAGAAAGCAAAAAGCGGACGTTATTTTTCTTCAAGAAACGCATTCCACGAAAGATAATGAACTATTGTGGAAAAGGGAATGGGGCGCTCCCTTTTATTGTTCGCACGGAGCTAACAACTCTCGTGGAGTTGCAATTTTAATCCGCAATAACTTTGATTTCTCCGTTGAAGAAATAGTCACAGACGCGAATGGTCGTTATTCTCTTGATAGGTGAACGAGCTATTTTAGTCAATATATACGGTCCAAATCGCGATAATAAATTAGTTGATTTTTATCACTCTGTTCTGCAAAGTATAAAGACAAATTATTTCGATAGTGATAACATTATAATGGGAGGTGACTTTAATTGTCCACTAAATCCTATAGTAGACAAAAGAGGTGGAAATCTAATGCCTAGGCAAAGTGTAATCAACGCTATAGAAAGTTTACAATGGGAGCTTGATCTGCATGATGTTTGGCGCATTAAAAATCCCACAGAGCGGAGCTTTACGTGGAGTCAACCAGAACCGTTAGTTTTGTCTAGATTAGATTACTGGCTTATCTCAAACTCGATATCAGATAATGTTTGTGAAGTAGATATAATACCATCTATTAAAACAGACCACTCTGCTATCAAAATTGAATTTAAAGATGTTGGTGATGGCGTTAAGGGCCCTGGACTTTGGAAATTAAATTGCTCTTTACTAAGAGATGAAGTGTATGTTAATGAAATAAATCGCATGATTCCTACCTGGATATACGAAGGTAGAACAGACCTATCTGATCCGCGCTCAGTCTGGGACTGGGTTAAGTATAATATTAAGAAGCATTCTAGAAAATACTCTATGAATAACAACAAACAAAGAAGAAGAGAAGAGCAACTATTAAACGAACAATTTCAGAACGCGCATTTAGTTTTTCAGAATGATCCATCTGAGGAAAATTTAGTCACTTTAAATGTCCTGAAAGAAAGAAATGACAAAATGTACCAAGAAGAAGTTGAAGGTATAATTGTAAGATCCAGAGCACGCTGGCATGAACACGGAGAAAAGAATTCTAGGTACTTTCTTAACTTAGAAAAACGAAATCACGTTAAGAAACATGTTCGGAAACTTAGGCTGAGTGGCGTTATTACTTCTGATCCTTTCGAAATTTTACAAGCTGAAAAGGAGTTCTATGATGAAAGTCTATATAAATCTCGTGTTTACGCGCAACAAACGAAAGCCTCCTTTAATTATGACGATCTTCCAATACCAAAGCTTTCAGAAGACTGTAAACAGTCTGGTGAAGGAGTTATTACCTTAGATGAATGCTCAAAGGTCTTGAATTCTTTTGCAATAAATAAGACTCCTGGGAACGATGGATTACCAATAGAATTTTATCAAACTTTTTGGAACGCGGTTGGAGAACTTTTAGTGGAATCTTTCAATGAGTCTTTTATAAAAGGAGAAATGAGTCCATCGCAGAGACAAGCCGTAATTACATTGATTGAGAAAAAAGATCAAGATCGTTGTGACCTTAAAAAATTGGCGACCAATTTCTTTGCTAAATGTTGATGCAAAAATTGCTACTAAAGTTATTGCGGAAAGGCTGAAACGTGTGCTGCCCAATTTAGTACATGAGAATCAGTCAGGATACGTCCCAGGTCGAAGCATTTACGAAAATATCCGCTCAATCCTTGACATAATGGAATACACAAAAGATAATAATAAACCCGGTATTTTATTCTTTATTGACTTTGAAAAAGCTTTTGATAGCTTAGAATGGACTTTCTTAATAAATGTCTAGAACTATTTAATTTTGGACCAGAATTAATAAGATGGGTTAATATTTTCTACAAAAATATTCAAAGCTGCGTCATTAATAATGGTCTGTGCTGCGACTACTTTAATATAGAGCGCGGAGTCAGACAAGGAGACCCGCTTTCTCCTTACCTGTTTGTAACAGCAGTTGAAATTTTAGCTATTGCCATTAGAAATAATAATAGTATCAAAGGGATAGAAATTAATGATTTGGAGACTAAATTGTTACAGTTTGCTGACGATACAACAGCGGTTTTATCGGATTTGAACTCCGCCAACGTATACTTTTTAGTTTACTTAAAGAGTTTGAGAAGGCTTCTGGCTTAAAACTAAATGTTAAAAAGACAGAAGCAATGTGGATCGGTTCTCTTAGGAGTTGTGAAGATCAACCACTCGGAGTTAAATGGCAACCCTGTGTTAAATTCTTAGGAATTCATATAACATATGATATTAAACTGTCAGTTGAGAAGAATTTTAAACAAAGACTGAAGAAAATTAAAAATGTGATTAACCTTTGGAAAGTGAGAGGGTTGTCAATCCATGGTAAAGTAACGATTATCAAGGCCTTCTTGCTTTCAAAAATGATTTACCCCAGTTCTGTGTTAACTACTCCACCTGAAATCATAAAAGAATTTAATACTCTAGTGTTTCACTTCCTATGGAATGGAAAAGATAAGGTTACTAGACGCTCCGCTTATGCCCCCTACCATTCTGGTGGTATCAACATGGTAGATTATGAAAACATGGTTAAAGCCTTGAGGTTAAGTTGGTTAAAAAGAATAATTGATGATAGCTGTAGCAGTTTTTGGAAACTTTATCTTAATGACCTTTTAAGTAGTCACGGAGGATTGTTTTTATTTAATTGTAATTATGCTGTTGATAAACTAAATATATCTGATTTTTATTATGAACTGTTACTATGGTGGTCAGAATTACGAGACCTGGTTGATTGTGATGGCGAATATAGATATATTATATGGAACAACAGAGAAATTAAGATCGACGGTAAAAGTGTGTTTTATAAACGATACCTATTACAAGGTATTAAGTATACCGAAGATTTACTTTATGATAAGACAAATATTGACTCCTTTAACATTTCTGAAGGAGAAAAGTCTTTAAATTCTAATTTTTTGACTTGGACAGGATTAAGACATGCTGTGCCATTAAATTTACGTACACGTTCACCTTTCTTTACCGTCATTCTTGATATGGAGAACTTTAAATGTCGTAATTATTATAGCTTGTTGATAAAATTTAAGTATGAAAAGCCAACAAAATGGGCCAAGATGAAGGAAGAATTTAATTTGGAAGATAAATGTATTTCAGACGCCTTTTCGTTGCCCATAAAAGTTTGTAGCGAACCCTACTTAAGATCTTTTCAATATAAGGTACTTAACTCTATTCTTTTTACCAATGAAATTCTTTTTAAAATAGGTTATATAACAAGTCCTAACTGTTCTTTCTGTCAAGATACCAAAGAAACTAGAAACCATGTGTTATTTACTTGTCCCTTTTCGTACTCTTTTTGGATGGATGTTATTGCCAACATTTTAACTAATATTAGTAATTGCGGATGTCTCTTACTAAGTGACGTTATCATAGGAATCTTGAAGGAGGGGATGGATCTAGTCAACTATGTAATAATTCTAGGTAAAAGTTATTTATGGAGTTGTAGGCACAAACAAATCAAACCATCAATTAGTCACTTTGAGAGAATTCTTGAAAAGAAATACGAAACTGAAAAATATATTGCTTTCAAATCGAATAGAACTATTTCTTTCCGCGATAAATGGAAATCCTATGAAGAATTGCTTTTAAGTGGCTGATTAATCAATTCTTCACTTTTAGCTAATCATCTAGAACTACCTTGTAAGTAATTTAAATGTACTTAAGATAATGTATACAAGCAATTAATTAAACCAATTAATTTAACTAAGTAATTTAATATGAAAACGTTCTATATAAGATCTATAATAAGTACACACGTGTATACATATATAATGGAAAATTGTAAAATAATAATGAATATAAAGAATAAAATGTCAAAAAAAAAAAAAAGAAAAAAAAAAAGTGGTCAATGTGATTTACAGTGTAAAATCAAGGAAACATTGTTAATACGGGACTTGAAACCCGCCCTAAATGAAAACGTCGGTAGTGAAAATCTCCTTCTTTATTAATTCACACCGGATGTAGTTTTTTTTTTCCATTGTTGTCTAGCTAGTTACCAATGCCTCGCTTTAGTTTTTGTCTTTTTAAATCTCGTCATATTTTGTAACCGTCACTTCTGAAGATGTATGTTGTAGCATACGAAACGTCAAGCTAAATATACCATGCGAAACCTTACTGTTATGTTTGTAACCGCTGTTTGTTTTCTCTTTCTGTTAAAGTTGAAATGGCCGAAAAACAAGAATATTTATGAAGTCAGCATTGTTTTAAAAATCCTAGATTTTACCGGTATGAACATTTTGGAAATAGACTACGAGTAGTCCCTCTTTTGCTTAGTCCGTGCCGCACGGGTTGAAATTATAATAACAATTAATGTAGAAAATTGCACGAATTTATGAGCCAAAGCTTTTGTTATTCTTATGCGAACTGCTATACTACTTGTTATTATAATTTCAACCCGTGTGGTATTTTTGAGAAAATGACGTCATTTTCTCTAATTCTCAACCCAGACTTGGAACAAGGAAAATTAATGGCGGAAGTAAATTCTCGGAAATAAAGGTCCAAAAAACATGAGTTATACTGTTCGTAGCAGATTGAAATTTGGCAAGATATTTTAGAAAGACCTGTTGTATACGAAAATGTAAAAAAATGGGTATCAAGAATTTGATCGTAGTATCACTTTAAGAAGGTAATATATTTTTTAAAGAAATAGTAGCCCGTTGTGGAAGTTTTCAGGGCATCGGTATATCGCTGTTTAAAAGGTGCAAGTCAAACACAAAAGAAAAGTCAGAAGCATGGAACCTCAATTAATCGATGCACGCCAGGAGAGAAAAATCCAGTGCACATTTCAATACTTCGTTAACAACAGCGAAACGTTTTATGCCACACTGTGGACTTTCAATAGAACTTTGAAGCAAATGGGATATTATTGGAGAAAGATTTAATTTCAGAGAGCGTTTAAAGTTTGCTCGTAAAATGGAAAGAACGTATTGGAACAACTTCTTCATGAATGATATTTGCTTTTATCCAGACGGAGTAAGCTTTTGTCATAAATATAATCCATGCGATGACGCTGTTGTTTCGTCCAGAAATTCTATAATCGATCATTAAGTTAATTTATCCGCTAATGAGATACGTTACAGTGATGTCATAACACTAACGTAAGTCATTTGTCAGCTGTGGACCTAGCCGACTCACTGGGATTCGAACTCAGTTCTTGTATAGTCTGGCAGTAAAGTCGTCAATAAGATGTTTGATAACCGTGAACCAAAAACCGACAACTGACGAAACAGCTATAAAGCCCCTAAAGATAAGAATGAAGGGACTGTGCAGGGACGCACGTAGGCTCGGGTCGTACTTTGTTTAAATGATTACAGTTGTTTCCTATGGAAAATTCGTTTTATGTATATTGTGAACAATATGAAAACCGCCTAGATGGTAATTATTATGCAGATTTCACACGGAGAGGAAAAAATATGTTTTAAAATAGCGGGAAATGTTCGAAGTTATTTCTCCAAGACAATTGCCCCATACTGAATTGTGTTAAGGCGCGAAAGGCTCTTAAAGAGGTTGGGGAGAATTATTTCCTATTCCGAAAAGAAGTTGAGATCTTAATCCTATAGGGAATATCTCTAATGCAGTGAAAGAAGATCTGAAAACACAAGCGATGAGACTGAATTTAACATATGAAAGTTTTGAGGACTTTGCAGCAAGAGTGAAAAGTACATTGTATTCAATGCGAAAGGAAATAATTGACAATGCCACCGCTTCAATGTTTATGCGCTTGGATTAATTATAAAGAACAGGGAGGTAAATTGTAATGGAAACAAATGGAGCTTTTTAAGAAAGGGCTACGACGAATGAGACGACGACGACGACGACCGGAAGTCAGTTCGTGACACTTTCCCGATTTTCACAAAGCCGTCGTCATGCAGTCGTCGACGACGGAATTTGCAGTGTGAAGGCGTTCACCCGAAAACGTAAGTAATTTCATCCGTTTAAAGTCGCAAAAACCTCGGTGTTTGCCAGATTCTAGGTTTATGTTTATGAATTTTATTCCTTGCAGATATTCAAAACTAGTTTTTATCAGAACTTGTGGTCTCTAACCTAAGTTTATGAATGCGTAATTGACGTTACATCTCTTCTAGGAATTTCAACATGGCTGCTGGAGAGACTGCAATTAAAGCGTGAGTATCATGGCTTTGAAGGTGCCATTAATCGGTATTTTGCGATAAATTTTCAGCTCAAACATTGTATTACGGTTTGCGTTTGCCTCAAGTTCAGCTCTAACATTAAGTTTTTCTGTCATTATACAGGAACAAATATTTTCAGTAGACTTTGGACCATGATGTGATTATGTGCCGTGAAGTTCTTGTTTCAGAGCCGTTCAATTTCAAACCACGAAGTCCAGAGAGGGGAAAAGTTTGGGAGAAAATTGCCCAGGCGCTGAACGCCATCGAAAAGCCAAAATTCAGAGTCACTGCTCGAGCTGTTCGCGATAGGTACTCCTTGTTGACCACGAAGCGCGCACAGAAATTAAGAGAAGAGGAAAAAGCGTCAGGGATCGAAGTGGAGACATCGGAGTTGGATATTTTGCTTGAAGAGATTCATAGAGAGAGAGAAAAATGCTAAAGCTAAAATCGAGTCACAGGATCTGGACAAAAATAAGAAGGCAGAAAAGGAAAAGGCAACTGTGAAGAAGTGAGGAAACAGGCTATGGAAAGACTGGCTGACACTAAGAAAAGAGAGAATTCGAATGATGAATCTGGAAAGAAAAAGGTAAGAAGAAGCACAAACGATGCAATAGATTATCTGAAACAGAAATGCACAAAGGATCATGATTTGAAGGAAAAGGAACTTGATCTGAGGAAAAGAGAATTAGAGCTTGCTGCAGATAGACAAGCTCAAGCTGCAGAACAACAACAGACCATGATGAAAGCTTTCATGAGTCAAATGCAGGAGCAGACACAGCAACAACAGAGTTTGCAAGCAATGTTTGTGGCACAGCAGCAACAGCAAAACAAAATCTTGATGGCTTTAATCGAAAATAAGAAGGCATAAATTTTTTGTGAGAGCCTCAGACTAAAAATTCTTTCTATTTTAAATATTCTCAAGCCACTAACAAGAGATCATAACCATGTGAACTTGGGGAATAGCTTTTGAACAGTATTGCAATGCAATTGTTTTTTCACTGAGAACTTTGTTTGTGTTTTTATTCATTTTGGTAGCTAATTTAATGTATTATTTAACATACAGCTGAAGTTTGTTATGGTTGATTGTTTACCTTGCATTTCTATTGTCATAGTAAGAGTAATGAAATTAGGTTCAACAAACAAAATTTAAAATGTTTGCTACATTGTATGCTTTATTGACATTAAACCACTT
>OZ026600.1:25326835-25389335 GCA_964020085.1 Micromussa lordhowensis | reverse complement strand
GAAAGACTGCTAGGCCTGGAATGTTTTTCTTCTTAGTAAAAGACATCATGTCTGTTATGATTCTGATGCTCTCACCTATATATCTTCCTTTTACGTATCCTGTTTGATTTGCGCTAATAATCGTGGGTAACACTTTTTCCAGGCGTAAAGCCACAGCCTTTGTGACAATTTTGTAGTCATTATTCAATAGGGATATTGGTCTCCAATTTTTGAGGTATTTTTTATCTTTGTCTTTCTTTGGTATTAACGATATAATACCGCGTTTTTGTGAGATTGACATTTCACCATTTTTAAAGGCATAGTTAAAGCTATCAACCATAATTGGACCAATGGCAGGCCAGAAGAAACGGTAAAATTCAATAGTGAAGCCATCAGAGCCAGGTGTTTTGTTGTTCATAAATTGTTTCAGCGAATTGGTACATTCCTCGAGTGTTAACAGCCCTTCGCAGGTGTCTGCTTCTTCCTGTTTGAGAGTATTCAGGCCATCAAAAAAGTGTTCGAGATTGGCAGATTCTGGACAGACATTTTTGGATTGATAAATCTCTTTGAAAAAACGTTCCTCTTCTTCTAAAATTTGTTTAGGCTCTAGGACTATGTTACCATCTTCTTTTATTAACGAGGTTATATGTTTTTTCTTGTGATTTATTTTTTCTAGGTTGTAGAAATATTTATTGTTCTTTTCACCGAACTCATACCATTGCGCCTTACTACGTGTCATAGCTCCTCGTGTTTTTTTATTCACAATCTTTGCTAGTTCTTTCTTTACTCGATCCATTTCAACTTTCGTTATTTCGCTAAAGTTTGACCTTAACTTTTCCTGTAATTGGTTGAGTCGCATAAGCAAATCTTTTTCTTCGTTTCGTTTTTGTTTGGCTTTATTTTTAGCGAAAATTATTGTTGATGCTCTAATTTCCATTTTGATCATTTCCCAAAATAAGCCTTTGTCATTGAGGTTGCAGTATTTGGCCATAAACTCTGGTATTTGTTTTGTTATCATCTCCGTGTAACACTTATCCATTAACAATGAATTATTAAATTTCCAGAATCCGGGGCCGCGCTTTGTCTCATTACTTTCTAAGGACATTGACAGGCTTACAGCAGAGTGATCGGAAAAAATGTTAGCCACGATATTAGCGTTTTGTATTGCGGATTCCATGCTTTTTGAAATAAAAAGATAGTCTAATCTGCAATAGATTTTCTTGGATGGATTGTTCCACGTGAATGCTTGTTTATTTGGATGTTTGCAGCTCCAGGTGTCAATAAGATTGTGAATTCTCATTAGAGTTTTCATTTCTTGGATAACCGTCTTCTTTTGTTCGAAAGAACGCCCTCCGCGTTTGTCAATTTCGTTCATAACACAATTCAAGTCTCCCCCTAGGACTATTCTTTCCCCGGCATATTTGTTTAAAACGGACTTAGATAACCCTCTAAGGAATTGCACCTGTTGATTTTGATCATTCGGAGCGTAAATATTCAGGAAAACAACTTTTTCGCCTTCTACCAATACTTCAGCAAGGATATATCTACCATTTTTGTCCGATATAATTTGCTCGATATTTACATCAAGTTTTGGCTTAAATAAAATCATTACTCCTCGACTGTGATTAGTGCCATGACTTCCAATCATTTTACCACCCCATTCTGCTTCCCACGATTTTACATTTTGCGCAGAAGAATATGTCTCCTGTAAAAATACTACATCCGATTTTTGCTGATGCAACCATCGAAATACCTGACGTCGCTTGATCGTCTTGTTTAACCCTCGAACATTCAAAGACAAAACACTGAAAGCCATATGCATGTATAAAGAAAAATGAAACGCAATTTCCAGACAACAGATTTCATGAGATACGATTGAAGTAATAAGCATTCAAATTTAGCGCTAGCGAAGCAAAACTTAAAGCAATTGAAAACCTGACAAAAACAAACTAATACAACATGCAACACAAAACATAAATACCTGCAGCAATTAGGGCGAATTCTCCTGTCTGAGATTCACGTAAGCCTTGCTACTGCACTACAGAGGCACTAAATTATAAACAGAATTAAATATTGTCCATGATTCGACCGTAGAGGGTAAATTTTTTTGTTTCGGGTCCTCGGTAGACAGCTTTGTCAATAATTAGTTTTTCGACGTTGAAGAAAGCCGTTTTGTGATCTCTCTTTGCCTGTTTCAGCACTGGGTAAAGCTCCTTTCTTATTTCATCTACTTCTCTCGGGAAGTCATCAGCCACACCAAACCTTTTCCCCTTTGGCAAGTGCTTGATGTGCGATTTGATTTGTTGTTTATCCTTAAAGAAAGAAACCTTGGCAATTATCGGTCTTGGATGTTGATTTATTTTTTCCTCGCGCACACGGGTTGGGATTCTGTGAACTCTCTCGAATTCAATGTCATCAACGTGCTTCTTTGAAAGTTTCATTTCTTTATGAAGAAAGTTTCTCAGGACTGCTTCTGTATCTTCTGGGGATTCCTGCTCGTTATCGCTAATGCCGAAGAATTTGATGTTATTTCTTCTGTTAAAGCATTCTTGTTTCACAACCCTGCGTTCGAGCTCCTCAAGTTTGACTATCTTGTCGGTTGTTATTTTCAGCGTCGCCGCGGTCGCGCTGGCTTGCTCCTTCAATACTTCAACCTCTGCTTGTGTTGACTCGAGACTCGCCCTGAGTTCTTCCTTTTCCGTTTCCAGCTTCGCTACTTGGATCTTCAAGTCTTGTATTTCGGGTAGCACAGATAGCAGTTTATCGAGTTTGCCTTGTATATCGTTCAGCTTCGTGTTACACATGGAGCAGCCATGCTCGTGTTGTTCGCCATCACTAAGGGCTTCGTCATCAGTCTGAGATCCTTGTGCTCGCATTCGTTTTTTTCTTCGGGATTCTCTTTTCTTTGCAATCTTCTCGCTCGATTGATCAGCCTCTTCATGGTTTGTTGCGTTGTCTGCCTCCGTAGGCATCTTGATTTTTATCGAGAAAGCGGAGCTTCAGAGCACACGTCCGCCATCTTTCGCGCCCAGGCCTCGTCAACAGCTCAACGGTTCCCAAAAAGATATTAATGTCCTATTATCCGGCTTAGGTCTGCACAGACCTCGATTTCATATTCCAGAACTCTCGACGCATCAAATTTCTCTTTCCACACAAGGATTGCTCGAACAAACTCTCAGACCCCCAAAGTAATCTACAAAGCTGGTTGCTGGGACTGTGATCAATTTTTCAATGGCAAACAAAGCGAAGACTCCATGAAAGACTCTAGAAAAGCTGAACATTTCAAAGCCTTCGCTAAAAGTGACCATTCATCAGTCTTGCTAATCATTTAAAAACCCCTGGTCGCAACATAAAATGGGATCATTTTGACATATTTTAGCGTCCGACAATACTGACGTTTATTGCAATATCAAGTAGACATATTCAATAGACCCTCAATATAAAAAGGAGTTCTCTGGTTAAGAATAATTTAAAAACGTGAGCTTTCGGCGAAAAAATGCACTAATCTAAAAGAATGGAGTATTGTTTTGGCAACGGCTTGGAGTTATTGTCTGCTTCATTAGTGTTAGCGGTGTGCCAAGATTTGTTGATTGGTTTTCTTTTTCCATAGTAGAGGAAATCATCGGGTCTATGGAATTTAATTTGTCTTGAAATTCGAAGACGCAATCTTTCTTGACAATGACAAAGCTGTCATCAACATATCGTTTCCAGATATTGGGAGGGACTCTCGTGGACGATATGGGTGATTCTTCAATAGCATCCATACAGAGGTTGGCGACGACTGGACTAACCGGGCTTCCCATGGCACAACCATGTATTTGTTTGTAGAAACAACCATTATAGACGAACGAACTGTTGAAAAGAACAAATTCCAATAGCGAGATAACATCGTCTGTGGTGAGGTTAGTTCTTGACTGCAAAGTATCGTCATCCTCTAATTTGTTACGAATATAAGCACAGGCTTTCTTAACTGGGATGGCTGTGAAAAACCTTCCCCGGAACTTATTCCATCATTTGCATCTCGCGCATTTACATCTTAGTTTTTAAAGGCTTTTGTCTGGAGGCCGAAAGCTTACGTTTATTCTTGACCAGAGAACGCTGTCTCCAAAACCTGGTTACTCTTCTATTTTTAATCAAGTCAGTAGACAGTTCATTCAAGCTTAGGCCTTTTCGAAAAGTCAAGTTTGATGTGAAAATACGTTGGTGTACTATGTTTACCACGGCTGTTTGTAGGGGGGTGATTAATTTCTTAATCAAACTAGGATGGCCCAAGAACAAGAGTTTATATGATCGAACTCGGAGGAAATGATTACTAATGATCACTGTTTATCTGTCTGGTAAGCGATCACTGGTGATCATTTATCCTTCCTTCGTTCTCCATTTTGCTACCCTATGCTTACTGTTGTGAAGGTGAAGTGCATATCATACAGGTGATCTTACCTGATGCAGACAAAGTGGCTACAGAAAAAGCGAAGACGCTCCACTTTAGCAGGAATTTCATGGTGAAAAACAATTCCCAGTCTATAATCTCATATGAGTTCCACCTGTACTATTCCTGCATATAAAGACATTTTAAGAAGAAAATATTGGACTTTAAAATAAAATAATATTATGGAGATACAATAGACTTTAGGGGAAGCAAAGTACAGAGCTGAATTGGATTGGACAAGATTAAGTCATCTGTTCGGAGTTTGTATAGGGGCGTGATAATTGGTTGACTTATTTGGTCCTTTTCTTTTACAATAACATCATTTACTCGCTGCTGAGCTTTCTTATCTTACTGCCTTAGATGACAGACACTGGTTTCAGTCTTCCTTACAGAAAATATTTCGATACTTTTAAGATATTTGAATGGTTAGTAAGAAAAATGTCAAAACATAAGTTTTATTGGTTTCAGAGAACATCGACAGATCTAATGTACTATATCAGGAGCCCAGTCTTTCGACTGACCTTCTCAAACTTATTAATTAATTATCATCAAAGTTAACCAAAGAAAATCATGACCATGACAGCGTTTGGATATCTGATCAGGCTTAATTAGCATAGATATTTAGCATAGATTTTTATATATTCTCCGTTTTCTCCTTAGTTTTAGTTTCGATTAAGAAGATATATCAAACTCTCAAGACAGTGTTTTACCACATTTTTAAACACCTCGAAGTTCGTCTAAAATACTTCGCTGTGCGTCGTATTTTCAATAGTCATCTCAGAGTTGGAAATGTGGTCAAACACAATCTTTCCTGCTTGATATATTACATCTTTGACTGTAATGAAAACAATTCGCCTTAGAGTTGTAACTCCTCAAAGTGTCCAAATCCAGCGATAAAGTATATTTTTGAGGACAATGCGCCTGAAAATAAATATCACTAGAAAAACAAACACAGACCTCAAACCCATTTGAGAACATTTAAATATATCTGAACAATCAATGAATTTTTGGGGTTATTTCCTTTGTTTCTTTTATGTTTTTGTTTGCCTGAATGCTTTTAATTCAAATCTTGTTTTTACAGAGAGAAACAAAATTTGAATATTCTTACTTTGAAGGTACAAGGTAATCTTAAAACGTATTATTTTGCTATTAAATGTTCTGCGCTAATCTCCAAAACATGGCTCGCGTCCCTAACCCTCAACATAGAATAAGAATACACGCGCCTACTGTCAACTTTATCTATGTCCAAAACATGTTGAAATTAGCAAAAAATAATAGACACTGGGAACTCCCATAATTTTGCAGTCTTTTCTTCGCTCACGATTAACCTCCGTTGAAATAAATTTAAAACTAAAGAGAGGTGGTTCCACTCTCATATCAAGTTTGTGCCAGCAGTCTCAAAATAGCTCACCAGTCGCAGCTGCTACACCAGTTAACAGACTGTGATGGATATACTGCCATACAGGTAAGCTATGTGTAATATATCCTTATTAAGCATCTGTCGATGTTCTCTGACACAAATAAGACAGAAGTACCCAATGGATCCGCTCCACCGGATATCCCGTGTGGTGCTGTTTGGAAACTTGTGTCTTCGACAATCTTATCGGTAATGCGAATTTACCAGCAGCCTAAAATCAAGCTAGTGCTACTTTGCTTTTAGTTTGATATCTATCTATTCATTTCCTTGCTATCTATAATAATCGCACTATAAAAGTCCAGTTTTTACGTTGTGAATGATTCAATTCTCGTTAAGTTTTGGTAGCTTTGATAAACGCATGCTCAAAAGGTTACTGTTGCAATGACGAGAGATATACATGGAAATATGAATTTAAACTTTATCACTGCAATTCCACTGATGTATGGCCGATTCATCCACGTCCAGGAATACGCGCCTTTGTTTTGGCTCGTTTTACCTGTCATTTCATATTGTTTAATCTTGCGTTCGCGTCCTCGTCGAGCTTTACACCAACAGCGCTGCTCGCTTGGTTTTAGGTAAATTGTATTTAACAATAATTCCACAAGCGCGCGTTGGATATGAAATGGTAGATAGCCAACGAGGTGCATAGCGCCGAGTTGGCTCTAATCATCTCATATCCAACAAGGGCGAGTGGAATAATTGTTTTATTAAAAAAGGCCTCCAAAATATAGCAAACTAAACTTTAAAAAAGATAAAAACGCCTCAAAAAAATGTCTCATAGCCCATAATGACTAAGCCAATGAAAACTCTCGAATTGCATTAGTCATTCAGTCAAACTCCTTTTTCACAAATGAATTGTGAAAAAGCAGTTTGACTGTAACCTCTTAAACGAGTTAGCAGTTTTCTTGTTATGTGACAAAAGACACGGGCCACTAAAAGAAACCAAGCGGTGAAAACTTTCTCTAAACTGGTCTCTGTCTTGCAGCTATAAGTTTTAGTTCAGTTGTTTGTTCTCGATACCCTTTATTGGTAACTGATATTTTAATCTTTGTTTTTTTCTTACAATGAACGCGCTTTTTCTGATTATATATTGTTCCAAAATATTCAAATTTGACATCAATCATGATGACTGTTAGAACTGCATTTCATAACAGCAAAGTGTCCAGAGAATGTCTTGCCTCTGCTTGCCTTCTGTATATAATTTCTTTTCTCGTCAACGATTGTTCGTGATTTGTAAGGTTACAACAGAAACTTACAACAAACTTGCAAGTTCTACTTCTGGTGATCAAATGCATCAGGATCATGAAGGTCATATAAGGTTTATGAATAGATCGCAAACCAGAAAAAAATCGAGCAGGGTAGGGTGGGGCTATACAATCAACGACAGATAAGCTTTTTCAATTGAATTCAAGTAACGAGTTTTCAACTTTCGTGGAAATCGACCTAAACGACTTTAATATAGGCGACCGCTACACTATTGAACTGTGGAATTTGATTGCCAGAGATTTTTGTGACAAACGACTGCCAAATTGTTACGATTTGCCAGATATCTTGGTAGTGAGTGCGCTGTGGTTTTATCATCCGGTCCGGGAGGCTCAACCCGAAGAGTAGGGCAGGTTTTGCTTTACCAAATTTTTGATTCGGATCCACGTTCGCAGTGAAAACTTGACCACAACAGATTTGTTCACAGGAATCGTCAATCAAATTGTTCACTGTTCATGTCAGTGATGCGACGCGCGTGAACGGCTCTTATAACATGAAATCTCCTTGCATTTTACCAAAGCGACTAAAAATTACGCAAGGTAGTACTTTGGAGGAGCGTTATTGTAATGTTTGCAGTTTATCTCGCATTGCAAAACATTGCTCAACAGAAACTGTTAGTTTTAGCCTTCTTCTGCTTCTGGAGGATTCAGGTTTCTTCTACTTGTGGAGGAGGTAGGGAGATTTGTATAATTTAATACGTGTACAGAAGAAGAATGTGTACCTTCAACGTGGCAAGCATAGAGAGTAATAGAGAGCGGCAAATATACAAATATCACGAAACATATTTTATACTCATACACATACCTATTTTATACTAATCCATAACAATTACTAATTTTGTTAAAGTGGCTCACTAGTCAAAAAGCCGGGACCAAAACGTTTGCTTACATATGGTGAAGAAAGATCAATTGCGTTCGATTGCACTCACGAGAAAATACATTTTGAAGGTTTCACTGAAAATGGTTGCTATGGCAACCAGCGAAGGCCTTTTGAGGTTTGATTTTATAGCATTGGCGCCAAGAGTTCCTGCTCTTTTACAAAACAAGATTTGATTTTCAAACAAGCAAATCTTGTAAGTTTCTGTTTCGTTCTAAGCAATAAACTAAAGGATTTGCATTTGACTCTTGTTTTCTGTGCTTTCTACAGGCTTTATTTGGAAATAACCTTATTGTGCACTAAACCTAGTGAACAAATTATCTAGTGTCACGTGACGGGCATTAAAATGCTATGATTTTTTTTAGTTTACTACATTACGACACCACTGGTCTTTGATGACCCCAAATTTCAGGAATTTCTCTTAAATACTTTCCAATGTAGAAATGCTGGCGTGAAGTCAGTAGGTACAAAAGTAGACCTTTGAGAAAAATGCACTTAAAGTTTCTTACATGATGGATTCGGCATTTAACAAGTCAAACATTGCTGTACAGATTAGACCTCCGGGAAGGGGGGTGTAATGGTTGTATTATTTTCCCGCAATTGTAGGAAATGTTCTTTTTCATACGGGAAATGAATGAGCCTGTGATGGTAAATTAAGCAAAGCTTTTGCCAAGTAACTATACCAATCGAGTTGTGCATCTCTTTACAGCCTTACTACAAAGTATTGCTCATATATGTTAACATTAATCTATATTTTTGGTCATGTTCTTACTGTAAACAACCGTTGCTATGGCCGTTGCTAAGTAAAAAAACCGTCTTATACCACTTTGTAAAGAGTAAATGCGTTTCATGTAAGAAATAAATACTGTGAGGACGCAAAGAAAAAGAATGCGATCAATAAATAGGCCAGAAGAGAACGGATACTAATTACATTGATTGCACCGGAAGTTAAAATAAGGCGAGCAAGAAAGCAAAGCAAAGGATCTGTAGTTATTCGGGAAAATGTTCGAGGTGTCGGTTGCTGGACAAAGTTTTCGCCCTTTGCTTTTTGATATAATTTGATACACTGGTACATCGATCCCAGAGACCGTTCCAGTTTATCAGTAACTGCATCCTTCAAATAAAAGTGCAAAAGTCCTTTGTACAGATGTAGCGAGAATCAATAAAAGTTGCGCGCCTTTGAAAAGTTTCAATTCTGAGCCAATTGGCGGCTTAAATTCCACATATTGGAAACAAAAACATATATCACGTCGAAATTGTTAACGTCCGTCTTTTAACAAAATCTAGAAAGAATGTTCAGATCAGCGAGTAAATGGGCCTAGTGAAAACACTACTGTTGACCTTGACGCACATCATGCGAATTGGCCGCCAACAGCTTAGCCTGGAATGTCAATCATCTCCCGCCTTCAGCTTACACCCCGGTCGGGGGCGAGAGATGACGAATTGAAAACTGCGAATTGCGCGTACATTTCTTGCTGTTTTTGCAGCACTCCGCTTCATATTTATTGTCCTTTGTAAATTAACTAGAAATGGAACACTCAATTGTCACTGTATTGTGCTTATGCTTCTCATAATTTTTTCAGGGGGTAGTCACATCCCCTGAAAGTGATGACTGTGGTTTTTCGTTGGTGTTGAATAAGCTATGTTTCGATATCTTACTTATAGATGGGGTATGGATCTTGGGCATGAACTTGCCTTTTATCTATGGCATTTTTCTGCTGTCTTTCAATTTAATAATGGACACTATACACAGTAGATACACCAGATGTTTTTAAGGGTCACGGGGGCTGGGGAAAAGAGAATGACAGCCATTCCGCTAAGAGAGAAACAATCTTTTTTTGCATGAAACAATTTTTTTTACCAACTCGGGAACTATCGCGGATTTCAGCGTCTTTGTAAAGGTCATTTACCTGACTTATCCTAGAATAGAAATAAGTATTAAGGTGGCTCGAAACGGTTTCCAGTACTTTCCAAGACTTAGGGTTGATGGGTCATTATAACCACTCTATATCAGTTGATACCAAAATCATGGTATCAAAAAACTGCCCAATCATTGGTGAACAAGTTGCTGCCAATTTTATGGCACAATAGGTTACCATAGCAACAATATGACCTGCTAAAAACACCCTTAATTTGTAGCTTTAGGCGCCTATAACTCGAAAATGAGCTCGGTGATCACCATTTTTTATTGTCGACTTGTAATTACCATGATAAGATGCAACTTTTTGCAAAGTTTAAAAAATTCTACGGAGCGGGTTCAGAGCCACCGTGCTTAAATTTTCAAAAATTCAAGAATTTATTTTTTCATGTTCTGGTAAACTCGTCTTTAAACACCCACATAAAAGTATCTATCTACATAAAAATAGATGTTTTCATGCAACGATAATAGTGTTTCGTTTGTTTCGAGAGACTAATATCGCACTGTCAACGCTAAACATATCCTCGTGCGCTTTTGCTATAAATGTTCTGTTTTTTTTTCAATTATTTTGTCCTTGCTGACGGTATCTTTGCTTGCAGACTTTTAATTTGTGAGCTTTGCTTGCATTCTTGTTTGCAATCTTACCTCTAGTGAACGACAAAAGAATTGATCTCCGATACTCGTTTTCGATTTCATTCAGTTTCATCAATATTTTGAGATCTGTCAGATAAAACTAGGCCTTGTCAATTATTTTGTCCTTGCTATATTTTGCTTGCAGACTTGTTATTTGTGAGTTTCGGCTTGCATCCTTGTTTGCGATCTTACATCTAGTGAACGACAAAATAATTGATTTTCGATACTCATTTTCAATTTCATTCAGTTTCATCAATATGTTGACATCTGTAAGATAAAACTAGGCATTTAGTTTCAAATATTTTGTCCCTGCTATACTTATGCTTGCAGACTTGTTGGTTTTTATATTCTTCGGCTTGCATTCTTGTTTGCGATCTTACATCTTGAACTACAAAATGATTGATCTTTGACACTTAGTTTCAATTTCATTTAGTTTCATCGATTTTTTGACATCTGTCATATAAAACAAGGATTGTTTTTAAATTTGCTTGCAGACTTGTTATTTGTGAGCTTTGCTGGCGATCTTACCTCTAGTGAACAACTAGATAATTATTATCCGATACTCATTTTCAGTTTAATTCAGTTTCATCGATAATTTGACACATGGCAGATAAAACGAGGCATTTTCTAATTCTTTTGTCCTTGCTATACCTTTGCTTGCAGAGTTTCTGCTTGCATCCTCGTTTGCGATCTTACATCTAGTGAACGACAAAATAACTCATGTCCGATACTCATTTTAAATTTCATTCAGTTTCATCAATATTTTGACATTACTCATATAAAACAAAGATTGTTTTTAAATTATTTTGTCCTCGTTATACCTTTGCTTGCAGACTTGTTATTAGTGATCCTCGATACTCATTTTCAATTTCATTCAGTATCATCAATATTTTGACATCTGTCAGATAAAACGAGGCATTTTTTAATTATTTTGTCCTTGCTATACCTTTGCTTGCATCCTTGTTTGCGACCTTACATCTAGTAACCGACAAAATAACTCATGTCCGATAGTCATTTTCAGTTTTATTCAGTTTCATCAATATTTTGACATCTGTGAGATAAAACTAGGCAATTTTTCAATTATTTTGTCCTTGCAAAACCTTTGCTTGGAGACTTGTTATTTGTGAGCTTTGCTTTCATCACTGTTCGCGATCTTACATCTAGTGAACGACAAAATAATTAATCTCCGATACTCATTTTCAATTTCATTCAGTTTTATCAATATTTTGACATATGTCGAACAAAACTAGGGAATTTTTCAATTATTTTGTCCTCGCTATGCCTTTCGCCCCAGGCTTGCTACTATTTGCGATCTTCGGTTTCCATCCTTGGTTTCGATCTTACAGCTAGTGAACGCCAGAATCATTGGTCTCCGATACTCATTTTCAATTTCATTCAGTTTCATCGATAATTTGACATCGATTGGATAAAACTAGACATTTCTTTTTAATTATTTTGTCCTTGCTATACCTTTGCTTGCAGACTTGTTATTTGTGAGCTGCTTGCATCCTTGTTCAGTTTGCGATCTTACATCTAGTGACCAACAAAATAATTGATCTCCGATACTTATTTTCAATTTCATTCAGTTTCATCAATATTTTGACATCTGTCAGACAGAACTAGCCATTTGTTAATTATTTTGTCCTTGCTATATTTTGCTTTCAGACTTGTTTGTGAGCTTTGCTTGCATCCTTGTTTGTGATCTTAAATCTAGTGAACGAAAAATAATTGATCTCTGATACTCATTTTTAACTTCATTTAGTTTCATCGATAATTTGGCATATATCAGATATCAATTATTTTGTTTTTGCTTTTGCTTGCAGACTTGTTATTTGTGAGCCTCGGCTTGCTTCCTTGTTTACGATCTTATATCTAGTGAACGACAAAATAATTGATCCCGGATAGTCATTTTCAATTTCACTCAGTTTCATCAATATTTTGACACACGGCAGATAAAACTAGGCATTTTTCAATTATGTTGTCCTTACTATACCTTTGCTTGCAGTCCTGCTATTTGTGAGCCTCGGCTTGCATTCTTGTTTGCGATCTTACATCTAGTGAACGACAAAATAATTCGGATCTCCGATACTCATTTTCAATATTATTTACTGTCAGCAATATTTTGACATCTGTCAGCTAAAACTAGGTCTTTTTTAATTATTTTGTCCTTCCTATACCTTTGCTTGCTGAGTTATTTGATCCGTTTCTCTTACAATAACATCATTTACTCGCTGCTGAGTTTTTTTTTACCCTATGCAAAACGAGAATGAAGATGAAGATGAAGATGTTAGGAGAACACCTGTTTCAGTTTTCCTCCCAGAAAATATTTCGGAGCTTTTAAGATATTTTGATGGTTAGCAAGAAAAATGCCAAAACAAAAGTCTCATTGGTGTCAGAGAACCTCGACAGATCTAATCTACCATATGGCAGTCTTTAAGCTGACCTTCTCAAACTCATTGCTAATTCGTCAAGTTTAAACAAAGAAAATCATGACTGTGACAGTGTTTGGATATCTGATCTTAATTAGTATAGATAGTCTTAGTTTCGATTAAGAAGATATATCAAGCACTCAAGACAGTGCTTTACCACATTTCCAAACACCTCAAAGTTCGTCAAAAATACTGTCTTCTCGGTGTTGGAAATGAGGCCAAACACAATCTTTTCTGCTTGACCAAGAGAAAATGAGGGGACAGAGAGGGAGGCTCCCGGTACAGCCCTTGGGATATGTCATGTCCACGAAAGTTTTTTTTAAGTCTTTGTTCTAGCGGAAGTCTGTCTTCCGAGACGTCCGCATGCACGACAACCTCGGTCAGATGTTTGAAAGAAAAGCAAAGATTTCATGTAATGGCGGACGAAGTGTCACTAACAACCTGAGAGCGAGGCAAGACTACATGCGGACGTCTCGGAAAACAGACTTCCGCTGGGTTAAAAATAACTTTCGTAGACATGACATATCCCGGCCAACGCCCTGAGCTTCCCTCTCTGTCCCGTCATTTTCTCTTGGCTTGACATATTACATCTTTGATTTTAATCGAAGAATTCGCCTTTGAGCTCTAACCCTTCAAAATGTCCAAATTCAGCGACACGTTATATTTTTGAGGAAATATCGCTTGAATATATATGTCATTAGAGAAACAAACACAGAGCTTAAACCCATTTGAAAACAGTTAAATATATCTGAACAATCCATGAATTTTCTCAGGGGTTTTGTTTTGTTTAGTTTGCTGTTTTATGTTTATCTTTGTCTGAAAGCTCTTAATTCAAAGTTTGATTTTACGGAGAAAAACAAAAGTTGTATTTCTTTACTTTGAAAGGTACAAGGTAACCTTAAAACGCGTTACTTTGCTTTTAAATGTTTCGCGCTGGCGTCCTTAACCCTCGACATAAAATTCCAATATACGCGCGTGCTGTTAACGTTATGTATGTTAAAAACGTGTTGAAATAAGCTTAAAATTAATAGACGCTATGAACGGCCATAATTTTGCAGTCTTTTCTTCGCTCACGATTAACCTCAGTTGATTCAAAAGTAACAAGATGTGGTTCAACTCTTTGATATTAATTTTGTGCTAGTAGTCTAAAACAGCACACCAGTCGTACCTGCTACACCAGTTAACAGACTGTGATTGACTTGTTGACATGTGAAATATATCACTTTTTAAGCATATGGTCGTTGCTCACTATGACTAATGTGACAAAAAATGCGAATTTTCACAACATTGTTATTAGCCGTATATAACGAATTGCGCACTCCCGCAGTCAAGCGGTCTCCTGCGCTAAGCAATCAAATGATTTGTAAACAGCAAGGTACGTGCCTTTTGACAATTTCTATTTCGTTTACCGACTCCTTGGCTGCAACACATAACAGGCAAATGACTACGCTGATATTTTCATAGCACTTGCACTGAAAAAGCAAATGATAGAACTTGCCTTTTTTTATGCTAATATAACTGTAAAGAAAGTAAAGAGTGACCTCTGTGTTGAAGCGAACGGAACAAAATTAGTTTATTTTAAGCCTTTTTATAATTGGCTATTGTCGTATATAACATTTTTCTCACATCATCACCGAAAATCCGTCATAGCGTCATAGCTGACACCAATCCGTATTACGATTCATTGTTTTGCATTTTGCTACTAACCATTAAAATATCTTCAACGCTATGACGGATTTTCGGTGAGGAAACTGGAAGAGCTGTTCTCTCAAATAAATCTGACTTAGTACCACCTACATTAAGCCACCTGACTTAACAACGGGGAAAGGTTCTTCAGTGGCAAGCAGTGAAACGACTAGTTTAGTAAAGCTCCGTTTTGCATGATGAGAGAAAAATGCTGCATACGACAATAGCCACTGTTATGCAGACAAGGTGTCGGTATTAAAACGAAATAGAAACAAGACATCTGCAATGTCATTAAGTTGACAAAATTGTCAAAAGGCAAGTACCTTGCTGTTTACAAGTCATTTGATTGCTTAGTGCAGGAGACCGCTTGACTACGGGAGTGTGCAATTCGTGATATATGGGTAATAGCAATGTTTTGAAAATTCGCATTTTTTGTCACATTAGTCATAGTGAGCAACGAGCAAATGCTTAAAAAGTGATACATTACACATGTCAACAAGTCAATCATCACTCACTGTCTGTTAACTGGTGTAACAGGTACGACTGGTGTGCTATTTTGAGACTGCTGCCACAAAATTAATATGAGAGTTGAACCACATCAACTGAGGTTAATTGTGAGCGAAGAAAAGACTGCAAAATCATGGGAGTTCATAGCGTCTATTAATTTTGTGCTTATTTCAACACGTTTTTAACATACATAACGTTAACAGCACGCGCGTTTATTGTAATTTTATGTCGAGGGTTAAGGGCGCCAGCGCGAAACATTTAAAAGCAAGGTAATACGTTTTAAGGTTACCATGTACCTTTCAAAGTAAAAAAAAATACAATTTTTCTTCTCTCCGCGAAATCAAACTTTGAATTAAGAGCTTTCAGACAAAGATAAACATAAAAGCAAACTAAACAAAACAAAAAGCCCCTCAGAAAATTCATTGATTGTTCAGATATATTAAACTGTTTTCAAATGGGTTTAGGTTCTGTGTTGGTTTCTCTAATGACATATAGTTTCAAGCGCTATTTCCTCAAAAATATAACGTGTCGCTGAATTTGGACATTTTGAAGGGTTACAACTCAAAGGCGAATTCTTCGATTACAATCAAAGATTTAAGATGTCAAGCAGAAAAGATTGTGTTTGACCTCATTTCCAACACCGAGAAGACAGTATTTTTGACGAACTTTGAGGTGTTTGGAAATGTGGTAAAGCACTGTCTTGAGTGCTTGATATATCTTCTTAATCGAAACTAAGACTATCTATGCTAATTAAGATCAGATATCCAAACACTGTCACAGTCATGATTTTCTTTGTTTAAACTTGATGAATTAGCAATGACTTTGAGGTCAGCTTAAAGACTGCCATATGGTAGATTAGATCTGTCGAAGTTCTCTGACACCAATGAGACTTTTGTTTTGGCATTTTTCTTGCTAACCATCAAAATATCTTAAAAACTCCGAAATATTTTCTGGGAGGAAAACTGAAACAGGTGTTCTCCTAAAATCTTCATTGACGACGCGCGCATGTGTCCTAGCAACCTGGAAGGTTTCTTTACTGACTTATTAACTAGCTCTGTATAGTTCCGTTTTGCATAGGGTAAAAAAAAAAACTCAGCAGCGAGTAAATGATGTTATTGTAAGAGAAAAGGATCAAATAACTCAGCAAGCAAAGGTATAGCAAGGACAAAATAATTAAGAAAAGACCTATTTTTAGCTGACAGATGTCAAAATATTGATGAAACTAAATAATATTGAAAATGAGTATCGGAGATCAATTACTTTGTCGTTCACTAGATGTAAGATCGCAAACAAGGATGCAAGCCGAAGCTCACAAATAACAAGTCTGCAAGCAAAGGTATAGCAAGGATCAAAATAATTGAAAAATGCCTAGTTTTATCTGCGTATGTCAAAATATTGATGAAACTGAATGAAATTGAAAATGAGTATCGGGGATTAATTCTTTTGTCGGTCACTAAATGTAAGATCGCAACTGTGATGCCAGCAAAGCTGACAAATATGAAGTCTGCAAGCAAATTTAAAAACAATCCTTGTTTTATATGACAGATGTCAAAATATCGATGAAACTGAATGAAATTGAAACTAAGTATTAAAGATCGATTATTGTGTAGCTCACTAGATGTAAGATCCAAACAAGGATGCAAGCAAAGCTCACAAATAACAAGTCTGCAAGCAAAGGTATAGCAAGGACAAAATAATTGCAAAATGCCTTGTTTTATCTCACAGATGTCAAAATATTGATGAAACTGAATGAAATTTAAAATGAGTATCGGGGATTAATTCTTTTGTCGTTCATTAGATGTAAGATCGCAAACAAGGATGCAAGCCGAAGAATTCAAATAACAAGTCTGCAAGCAAACGTATAGCAAGGACAAAAATTTTGAAAATAAATGCCTAGTTTTATCAAGTTACAGATGTAAAAATATTGATGAAACTGAATGAAATTGAAAATAAGTATCGAAATTCAATTATTTTGTCGTTCACTAGATGTAAGATCGCAAAAAAGGATGGAAGCAAAGCTCACAAGTAACAAGTCTGTAAGCAAAGATATAGCAAGGACAACATAATTGCAAAAAAAAAAATATAGCAAAAGCGCACGAGAATTTGTTTAGCGTTGACAGTGCGATATTTTAGTCTCTCGAAACAAGCGAAACACTATTATCTTTGCATGAGAACATTTATTTTTATGTGGGTGTTTAAAGCCGAGTTTACCAAAACATGAAAAAAGTAATCGGTGTAGATGCTTTACTGAGAAGGTTAGGAGGAATAAAAACTGAGCATTTCTACCGAACGTAATTGCATGTGTGCATTTAATAGTGAGGACACAAGCTGTGCAGAGGTGTGACGCGTGACTGTTTTACAATCGAAATTCTTCTTATGACGTCCACAATTCATTCGTTTAAGGTGGCTCGAAACAGTTTCCAGTACTTTCCAAGACTTAGAGCTTCATGGGTCATCATAACCACTCTATATCGGTTGATACCAGAATCATGGTATCAAAAAACTGCCCAATCATTGGTTAACAAGCTACTGTCAATTTTGTGGCAAAATAGGTTATCATAGCAACAATATGACCTGTTAAAAACACCCTTAATTTTAGCTTGAAGCGCTTATAACTTGAAAACGAGTTAGGTGACCCCCATTTTTTATTATCGAATTGTAATGAACATGATAAGTTGCAACTTTTTGCAAAGTTTAAAAAAATGCTACGGAGGGAGTTCCAAGCCGCCTTAAATTTTCGAAAATTTAAGGTGGCTATGAACCCGCTCCGTAGAATTTTACTTGCTTTGCTTTCTTGCTCGCCTTATGTTAACTTCCGGTGCAATCAATGTGATTAGTATCCCTTCTCTTCTGGCCTACTTAATTGTCGCATTCTTTTTTACAGTATTTATTTCTTACATGAAGCGCGTTTACTCTTAAAGAATTTTGCCTTAAGGTGGCTCACTAGACAAAAAATGACGACGTTGAGAAAAACTGCAGTTTTTTTAAAAAGTAAAAGATTTAAAGCCCTTGAACACTTGCAAAAGGTTTTTTGAATCGATCTTGCTGAATTGACCTCTCGGTAAGTGCTAAATTTAAGGAAAGTACAAAGTGGGATAAGTTTTTTTACGTAACAACGACCATAGCAACGGTTGTCTACAGTAAGAACATGACCAAAAATATAGATTCATTTTAACATATATGAGCTTTGTAGTAAGGCTGTAAAGAGATGCAAAACTCGATTGGTATAATTACTTGGGAAAAGCTTTGCCTGATTTACCATCACAGGCTCATTTATTTCCCATATGAAAAAGACTGGTACATTTACCCACATTTCTAAGCGCACGAAAACTGTAACAACGTTCATAAAAAGGTACAGAAGGGTTATAAAATCTTCAAACCTACGATACACAATGTCCTTAGTACAAGGACAAATATTGTAAAAATTTGGCTTTCCTTGTGTCTTATACGCTGTGTTAGGTTCGCAAGGTATTGTGATAAAATGTACAGCCGCCATCTTGTTTCCTACGGTGGATTGCGGAAACCTTTTACAAAATAGAACAAACATTACACCCCCGTCCCGGAGATCCAATCTGTACCCCTCCTCCGCAATGTTTGACTTGTTAAATGCTGAATCCATCATGTAAGAAACTTTAAGTGCATTTTTCTCAAAGGTCTACTTTTGTACCTACTGACTTCACGCCAACATTTCTACATTGGAAAGTATTTAAGAGAAATTCCTAAAATTTGAGGTCAAAAAGACCAGTAGTGTCGTAATGTAGTAAACTAAAAAAAGCATAGCATTTCAAAGTCTGTCACGTGACACTAGATAATTTGTTCACTGGGTTTGGTGCAAAACGTTTAGCTTATTGCATAGAACGAAACAGAAACTTACAAGATTTGCTTGTTTGAAAATCAATTCTTGTTTTGTAAAAGAGCAGGAACGCTTGGCGTCAATCAGTGCTATAAAATCAAACCTCAAAAGGCCTTCGCTGGTTTCCATGGCAACCGTTTTCATTAAAACCTTCAAAATTTATTTTCTCGTGAGTGCAATCAAACGCAATTGATCTTTCTTCACCATATGTAAGCAAACGTTTTGGGTCCTTTTTTTGACTTGTGAGCCTCCTTAATAAATTAGTAATTGTTATGGATTAGTATAAAAAAGCATTACAATAACGCTCCTCCAAAGTACTACCTTGCGTAGTTTTTAGTCGCGTTGGTAAAATGCAAAGAGATTCATGTTAATGCCTGTTCAAACGTACTATACAACACTCGACTTTGTATGATCGACATTGTATAGCGTTGTTGGGTAAGGTGTTCAAACGTACTATACACGGACTATACAACCACTCTACAAGTATAACGAAAGAGAGAATTGTGGGTTAAGATTACCCATAGTTCGACGCTCGTTTCCATAGAAATGACGTAAAACATGGCAGTATAATGCTCTACAAGTCGAGTGGTGCGTTCAAACGAGCTCGACTTTATAGAGTACCGCTTCAGTGATCGCGAAACAAAGGAAAAGTCGAGTGGTTGTCGAGTAGAAGTTTGACCAGTTTCAAACATCGCTATACACGATTAGACTTGTCGAATCGTGTGTATAGTGGGCACTATACAAGGTGTTCAAACGCACACGACTTTGTAGAGTATACAAGGCGAATGTTGTATGGTATACAAAGTCAAGTGCGTTTGAACAGGCCTTAAGAGCCGTTCACGCGCATCGCATCACTGACATGAACAGTAAACAATTTGATTGACCATTTCTGTAAACAAATCTGTTGTGGTCAAGTTTTCACTGCGAACGTGCATCCGAACCAAAAATTTGGTAAAGCAAAAACTGTCCTAGTCTTTGGTTGAGCCTCCCAGACCGGAAGATATAACTACAGCGCACTCACTACCAAGATGTCTGGCAAATCGTAACAATTTGGCAGCCGATTGTCACAAAAATCTCTTTCAATCAAATTCCAGAGTTCAATAGTATAGTGGTCGCCTATATTAAAGTCACTTATTTCGATTTCCACGAAAGTTGAAAACTTGTTACTTGAATTCGATTGAAAAAGCTTATCTGTCGTTGATTGTATACCCCCACTATACCATGCTCGATTTTTTCTGGTTTGCGATCTATTCATAAACCTTATGACCTTCGTGATCATGATGCATTTGATCACCAGAACTAGAAAGTACAACTGAGAATTTGCAAGTTTGTTGTAAGTTACTGTTGTAACCTTACAAATCACGAACAATCGTTGACAAGAAAAGAAATTATAGGCCGAAGGCAAGCAGAGGCAAGACATTCTCTGGACACTTTGCTGTTATGAAATGCAGTTCTAACAGTCATCATGATTGATGTCAAATTTGAGTATTTTGGAACAATATATAATCACAAAAAGCGCGTTCATTGTAAGAAAAAAACAAAGATTAAAATATCAGTTAACAATAAAGGGTATCGTGAACAAACAACTGAGCTAAAACTTATAGCTGCAAGACAGCGACCAGTTTAGAGAAACTTTTCGCCGCTTGGTTTCTTTAGTGGCCCGTATCTTTTGTCACATAACAAGAAAACTGCTAACTCATTTAAGAGGTTACAGTCAAACTGCTTTTTCACAATTCATTTGTGAAAAAGCAGTTTGACTGAAATCGGAATCAAAATACTCTACTCCAACAAATGTTCGATGTTCGTCTCAAGACCAGCCTCCCTCCGAAGTTTGTTTATCAGTAGCTTGGCTGCACCAGTATTTGAGTGAAACAATCGGAGAGAAGCTGAGAAGTAAAACTTGAGCGGAAATATTATTTGCCGGGATAAGTGTCATTATTAAAAACTGGATCATTGGATAAGGCAATTCGAGAGTTTTCATTGGCTTAGCCATCATGGGCTATGAGACATGCTCTACGAATATGGTAATCGTAAATATCTGTGCTAATTAAGATCAAATATCCAAACGCTGTCACGGTCATGATTTTCTTTGGTTAACTTTGATGATAATTAATAAGTCTAAAAAGGTCAGTTGAAAGACTGCCGTATATAGTATATTAGATCTGTCGATGTTCTCTGAAAGCAATAAAATATTCTGTGAGGAAGACTGAAACAGGTGTCTGTCATCTTAGGCAGTAAGATAAGAAAGCTCAGCAGCGAGTAAATGATGTTATTGTAAAAGAAAAGGAACGAATAAGTCAACCAATTATCACGCCCCTATACAAACTCCGAACAGATGACTTAATCTTGTCCAATCCGATTCAGCTCTGTCCTTTGCTTCCCCTTAAGTCTATTGTATCATCATCACATTATTTTTTTTTAAAGTCTACTTTTTTCTTCTTAAAATGTCTTTATATGCAGGAATAGTACAGGTGGAAATCATATGAGATTATAGACTGGGAATTGTTTTTCACTATGAAATTCCTGCTAAAGTGGAGCGTCTTCGCTTTTTCTGTAGCCACTTTGTCTGCATCAGGTAAGATCACCTGTATGATATGCACTTCACCTTCACAACAGTAAGCATGGATAGCAAAATGGAGAACGAAGGAAGAATAAATGATCACCAGTGATCGCTTACCAGACAGATAAACAGTGATCATTAGTAATCATTTCCTCCGAGTTCGATCATATAAACTCTTGTTCTTGGGCCATCCTAGTTTGATTAAGAAATTAATCACGCCCCTACAAACAGCCGTGGTAAACATAGTACACCAACGTATTTTCATATCAAACTTGACTTTTCGAAAAGGCCTAAGCTTGAATGAACTGTCTACTTGATTAAAAATGGAAGGGTAACCAGGTTTTGGAAACATATTCAATATAAAAAGGCTTTCTCTGGTCAAGAATAAACGTAAGCTTTCGGCTTCCAGACTAAAGCCTTTAAAATGTGAGATGTAAATGCGCGAGATGCAAATGGTAGAATAAGTTCCGGGGAAGGTTTTTCACAGCCATCCCAGTTAAGAAAGCCTGTGCTTATATTCGTAACAAATTAGAGGATGACGATACTTTGCAGTCAAGAACTAACCTCACCACAGACGATGTTATCTCGCTATTGGAATTTGTTCTTTTCAACAGTTCGTTCGTCTATAATGGTTGTTTCTACAAACAAATACATGGTTGTGCCATGGGAAGCCCGGTTAGTCCAGTCGTCGCCAACCTCTGTATGGATGCTATTGAAGAATCAACCATATCGTCCACGAGTCCCTCCCAATATCTGGAAACGATATGTTGATGACAGCTTTGTCACTGTCAAGAAAGATTGCGCCTCCGAATTTCACGACAAACTAAATTCCATAGACCCCATGATTTCCTTTGCTATGGAAAACAGAAATTAAACCGAATCAACAAGTCTCCTTCCTAGATAGCCTAGTCTCCAGGAATAATAGTTTCTTCGTTCTTGATGTCTTTTGTAAACTAAAGAATACGCACAGATATTTGGACTTTAATTTCCAACATGAGAAGAAACATAAAATAAGCACTGCATCTACCCTCTTAAACCGCGCTTGTAATCTACCGAGTACAATAGAAGGGAAACCGTCTAAAGTAATTCACGTCAATAGCGCCTTCTTTGCCAACGGCTATCCACCCACCTTCATCTCCAAAGTCTTAAAAAAGAAAAAAACTTCCCCGGAACTTATCCCATCACCGGAAGAATTGACGGGCATGCATGTTCTTCAGTTTGATTGAAAATAAATTCCCTCCATGGTCTGCCTTCCTTATGTCCGTGGTATCACAGAACCCCTCACACGTCTTCTTCGAAAGAATGGAATTAACGTTGTTACTAGACCTCACGAGACCCTTCAACAGGAATTCCCTTCCCCCAAGTTTAGGCCTCCTATTGAGCTTCAAACCAATGTGGTGTATAAAATCCCTTGCGCCGATTGTCCTTGGAGCTACATTGGGGAGATTGAAAGGTGTCTCGACGAGGAAAAAGGAACACATTTGGAATGTAAAAATGTGTAAAACTGGCTCTAATATTTCAGTTCATGTATGGCGTAACAATCTCTCTGTTGACTTCAACAATGCCTGAGCTGAGTAATTGATAAGGGAAACTTTGGAAAAAACTCTGGAATCTTGGCACACCGCTAACACTAATGAAGCAGACAATAACTCCAAGCCGTTGCCAAAACAATACTCCATTCTTTTAGATTAGTGCATTTTTTCGCCGAAAGCTTACGTTCTTAAATTATTCTTAACCAGAGAACTCCTTTTTATATCGAATATGTCTACTTGATATTGTAATAACCTTCAATATTGTCGGACGCTAAAATATGTCAAAATGATCCCATTTTATGTTGCGACCAGGGGTTTTTAAATGATTAGCAAGACTGATGAATGGTCACTTTTAGCGAAGGCTTTGAAAAAATGTTCAGCTTTTCTAGAGTCTTTCATGGAGTCTTCGCTTTGTTTGCCATTGAAAAATTGATCACAGTCCCAGCAACCAGCTTTGTAGATTACTTTGGGGGTCTGAGGGTTTGTTCGAGCAATCATTGTGTGGAAAGAGAAATTTGATGCGTCGAGAGTTCTGGAATATGAAATCGAGGTCTGTGAAGACCTAACCAGGAGCATAGGACATTAATATTTTTTTGGGAACCGTGGGAAAAGAGCTGTTTGGCTGCGTTTTTGTTTCTTGAAAACATCGATCGTTAATGTTGTGCTTGATACCCCTTGAGGATATAGCATTTTGCAGCAGCTATAGCTTTCCAAGATCTTTAAGAGCAACTTACAACTATGATGGTGAAGAGCCACGCCGATAGGCGAAAGTGCAGTTAAGATTAATGTTTTTACTTCCGAGTTGTGAATGAATCCCATTTAGCTAGCGCAGAGGTATGTGAACGGATGTCCTGAAGGTATTGTCCGGTTTACGTGGGGGCGGCATGTCTAAAAATTGAATTTTATTGTCTTGTTCAAATTCAAGAGTAAATTTGATGTTATTGTGTCGACTGTTTAGATATCCAACAACTCACTAGCAATTTCTTTGTCGTGTAATAAGGTACAAACTATATTTGTATGTTTTGGTAAAGTCAGCGAAACTAAATGAGTCTTTATCTGTGCCTTGGTTGCTGGAAAATGGATGAAGTGTGCCAAGGCAAGGCAAGAAACGAGTTTGTACTGAATTACAGGTGTCGAACGAGAATACGATTGGGTATAAAGGGTATCCATCCTTAAAGTGCACCTAACCCCAAAATATTTTTTTCGCTTAAATAAATCTTTGCACCTGTTCGAAACGCAGTGCGCCTTTTGAAACTAGATCTTTACTCTTTTATAGGCTGTAAAAGTTAGGAAATCTAGCCATCATCTGTTGCACGACCGAGCTAGTAAGGGGCATGGGTCTATTCCTGGGTTGACGTCACAGACTGATTTGCATCGTATTAAGTCTTTGTAAACATGCATGCAAATAAGTTTATGACATCAACCCAGGAATAAACCCATTCCCCTTACTTGCTCGGTCGTGGAACAGACGATGGCCAGATTTCTTATCTTTTACCGCCTGTAAAAAATCAAGATTAGGCCTAGAAAAGGGCAAAAAGGCGCAATGCGTTTCAAACAGGTGCAAAGAGTCATTTAAGCGAAAAAAATATTTTGGGGTTAGGTGCACTTTAAAGGGTATGAGCCTTGTGTACGCCGTAGAAAACACCTGGAGAAGATCCACTGGGTGGAATCCTTTTGGAATGTCACGTCATTAACTCATTCCCGGCGGAGCCCCCGATGTTTACTCTTTTCTGAGTATAAGAGATATTCTTCAGTTGAAACTGGTTGTCTGGTTTCTGTTAGACTAAAGAAAAATATTTTTCTTTTATATATCGAGGTGAAAATCACAACACTTTTGGCTTTTTAGGAGAGGTTTTCAAAAAAGAAAGGTTTCTTGCAATATGTTGATTATCTCAAAAATGGTCAGCGAGAAACCTCGAGGTGTAGAGGATGACGTAATATCTACACACTTCATCTATCCTACTAATTTGTCACTTTGAAAGAATTCAATGTTGGAATATATTTCACGGGCTCATTAGTTCTTCGGAGTTCTTAAAATCGATCACGTAACAAAAACGTGAGACGTAAAATACTGTCAATACGTAAGATATTTTGTCGCATAATAAATAAAAGATCACTTTAGCCCTTTCTTATAAAGCTCCATTTGTTTCCATTACAATTTACCTCCCTATTCTTTATAATTAATCCAAGCGCATAAACATTGAAGCGATGGTATTGTCAATTATTTCCTTTCGCGTTGAATACAATGTACTTTTCACTCCTGTTGCAAAGTCCTCAAAACTTTCATATGTTAAATTCAGTCTCATCGCTTGTGTTTTCAGATCTTCTTTCACTGCATTAGAGTTATTCCCTATAGGATTAAGATCTCAACTTCTTTTCGGAATAGGAAATAATTCTCCCCAACCTCTTTAAGAGCCTTTCGCGCCTTAACCCAATTCAGTATGGGGCAATCGTCTTGAAGAAATAACTTCGAACATTTCCCGCTATTTTAAAACATATTTTTGCCTCTCCGCATGAAATCTTCATAATAATTACCATCTAGGCGGTTTTCATATTGTTCACAATATAAAACACCTTTTCCATAGGAAACAACTGCAATCATTTAAACAAAGTACCACCCGAGCCTACGTGCTTTCCTTTTGCAGTCACGCACAGTCCCTTCTTTCTTATCTTTAGGGGCTTTATAGCTGTTTCGTCAGTTCTGGGTCAGTTTTGGTTCACTGTTATCAAACATCTTTATTGACGACCTTAGACTATACAAGAACTGAGTTCGAATCCCAGTGAGTCGGCTAGGTCCGCAGCTGACAAATGACTTACATTAGTGTTATGAAATCACTATAACGAATCTCATTAGCGGATAAATTAACTTAATGATCGATTATAGATCTCCACGAAACAATAGCGTCATCGCATGGATTATATTTATGACGAAACCTTACTCCGTCTGGATAAAAGCAAATATCATTCATGAAGAAGTCGTTGCAATACGTTCTTTCCATTAACGAAGTATTGAAATGTTCACTGGATTTTTCTCTCCTGGCGTGCATCGATTAATTGAGGTTCCATGCTTCTGACTTTTCTTTTGTGTTTGACTTTGACCTTTTAAACAGCGATATACCGATACCCGGAATATTCCACAACGGGTTACTATTTCTTTAAAAAATTAATTACGTTCTTAACGGAGGCATTTTATATAAGCTTTTAGTTCTACTTTGATTTTCTCCTGGAAAACCATGTCATTTTCTTTTACTGATCAAGAAACTCGACTGATGAAAAACTTTACGTCAGAAAACGTAACTTTAATAACAGCAAATGTTCCATCCAAATCCGCGCGCTTTACCTTTAAATTTTCTTATCTCTTGAAACAAACGGATCATTTGTTGTTGTTTTTTTGTTCAATAAATTTCGTTGTAGCCATCTCCACTAAAGTATGTTTCATTCAATACACTGGATAGACTACAAGTTGCAAGAGTAGTTGAGACATCTCAGCTTAACTTTCCACCGCGGTATCGCGCGTAATCTTTCCTCCCTCCCCCCTTTCCAATGTTGTTAACTAAGCAAAATCATGTACAAATTAAAACTTAGATGAACAACCTTGAATCGGGGAGAGGGGAGCTGATAGCTGAATGACTTCCGGTTCGAGAAAAAAACAAACAAGCTGTAATCTATGATTTTTAAAATAATGCTGATTTCATCCAAGAGCCCATCGCCAGGAGCGTACAACTACTCCAAATTCTTGTCACGGCATTTTCACAGACTGATCTATTTTTAGTTTGAATTTACAGCAAATTCAGACTCCCAGGAATCTCAGTGACCAATCAGAAGCACGGACCTAATTTTTAAATTGACGTCACCATTTGACCAGAAGATTAAAAAGAAAAACAACTTTTTTTTTCTTTACTGATGCGTTCTCATGTAGACCAGAATTTACATATTTCGCGGGAAAAGAAGCCTAAAAATAGACCGGTCTGTAAAAATGCGGTGATATAGAGTGTGTGCGGGTGACGTCATCAAATTCTCAAATCCAAAACTAAAGAGCCACTAAATGTTTTATCCTCATCAGGCTTGAGAGGTTCCAAATTTAGCTCTGTTTTCAACTTTCCAGCTCAATAGCGTCCTTCGTTTGGAAACCACAACATTTTGAATTTCGAAGTTATGGCGGTGCGTGACATAATGCGAAGCTCGCGCTTGTCGAAAAATATACACTTATCTCATGATTTTCGTCCATTTTAGGAGTTTAAGTATCAGGAAAAGTGTTTTTGTAAATATTTTTTGGTTCGGTTTGGATAATCAGTTGACTAGAGAGCTACAGTAAGTTCCAGATGTTTACACTATTTACTGGCCGCCATGTTGGAGGACTAAAGAGGTCCTCCAACATGGCGGCTCCATACTACGCTCTGTAATTTTGTGCGGAACATTTCGACGAATATCTCAGCTTTGGGACAACGCACACAGCTTAAATTTGGAGAACTGTCTTCTTTATTTATCGTCTACAATATCACAATTTTTTTTACTTTGTCCGTTGCATAGTTTTTATTTTATTTTTTATTGCGTGACAGCCGCACACACTCTATTGGCTTAGTATGAGAGTTACACACTCCTAGTGATAGCTGACTCCTGCTTCAACAAATGTTAATAACTCTTGATGAGAGGGAACTTTCCTTCAAACCATAAAACAAATGCCTGGTTAAAAATCAAACTTTTGCTTGGTGTTGTATCAATTTACACAGATAAATAGCACAATACAACATTGAACCTTGTTCACAAGTGATTACAACTGGTTTACTTCTACAAATCTGGTTATTAGAGCTTCAATAGTTATGGTAATCAAATGAGGATATTGTGAAAACTAACTTTGATCAACTAACTTCTTCGTTTCTGTAATTTTCCAAATGGCTTCAGTTTGCATTAGTCGAGTATTCTAACTGTTTTTCTTATTGCTTTGCCACAAGAGTGTTTTGGTTGGATGTTATGGACCGATAAGTTCCCCATAACTTTCATCCCGGCTTTCATTGATCGAAGAGAGCACATGGAAAATTAATTAACCACACTTGTTGCTGCCGCAGTAAGTGAGCCTGAAGCGAACGAACGAAGTAGCAGATCTAATCGGTAAAAAGTTCAAATGTAAGGGCATATTCAACCACTTTTCGTGCAAAACGCAAGGAACTGTGGTCGGCGGTAAGATCAAAGACGCAAGGAATTGTGGTTGTGAGAGAAGAGAGAAGAAGTTTGTCTTCTGCGTGGTGAATTTTACACTAATCTGTAATTTAGAACTAATCATTAAGCTTATTTAGGTGCAACGTTTATATACTGTTTTGATCGTTGATACTGATAAAGATATGAGTTGCAGACAGGACTTCATAGGTAAAGAACTTTTAAAAATCAACTTAATTTCTATTAAATCCAAATTACATTTTTAGTCTCAACGCCTTTAGAATTACCCTAGCGGGTCGAGGGCTATCTTGATATCATTTATTCTGTCCATAGGACTTGAGTTATTACAAACATCTTCATTTCTTTATTGTACTAAAAGAAATCTTGAATAAGAGGAAATAATACCCAAACTGTCCAAAATGGCGACTCGCTAAGGTTTTTAAACTGCAAACTAATGCTTCCTCAATATCTAAACGTTTAGATTGTGATGTCAAATGTTCGATGGCCGCTTGGCACACCCAACTGATTTGTCGCGATGTAGCCTCAGTCGGAAATATTGCTAGATGCAAACCTACGTCTACTGCACACATGTAAGAATACCTCGTGAGGGGTTTATGGCTTCTTTATGCGTTTTATGTCTTTGGTGACGCTATTTAATCTGTACCTTTTTGGATTTTTTTGGGAGAGGGGGGAAAGGGAGGGGTGGCCTCTTTTTGAAGTGTGTGTCTTTGTTTTTACTTGTAGATTAAGATAATTATTTTATTTTAGTAGCTTCCTTGCATACGGCTGGCGCACCTGAAATTTCAATTGACCAATCAGGATTCAGCAGGCAGGAAATACGTTACTGTCCTGACGTCAATGCAAATTAACAGGAAAGGTATTGAAATCAGGCACCCTTTCTTACTGAAGATGGCATGGAATATTCACGAAAATGGATTTACGATTCCAAAAACCATATCAGATTGTAAAAAGTGAAAAATATAAAACCTTTTGTCTCCAACCTTCTAATTTCAATTTGGCGCTAAAAATGGGACGCCAGAGTCCTGCATGGCAACTCGTTCGTAGTCCAGATAGCATAATAGTTGTGCTATTTTGAACAAAATATGCATTTTTAAAACCCGGAGTTCTCGAGTTAATTATTAGAAGAGGCCAAAGAAACTGTGTATTGGCATTGTCCTTATTTTTGTTAGCTGCGAAGAAAAAGGCTATTATTGAGTCGTTTCAGTGGGTCAGCTCACTGCCCCTTGTACTGCGGGCGCGACCTCCGTATGCAAGGTTTGAAATAATACCAGGCACTTTCTAAACCCTTCCTCTCCTACCCCTGTCTAGGCCCTATTCTTTGCCTTAATTCATAGATGATACTAAAACATCATCACGAGTCTCAGCAGTTAGACTATAAAGTAGAAAAAAGATGCTATTTCTGAATATTTTTTTGTTTCCAGTCAAATTTTATTTAGCAACTTGACATATTTTCCTACTGGAATATTTGCTAACATTACAAACCTACGGAGACTGTAAGTCTAAATTATTTTGTCTTGCAAGGTCTATAAAAGTCCAGTTTGTGCTGGTGCGGCGATAGCTAAGCATGTTGGTATTGGTTCGTTTAAGCCCGTTTGTTCTTAAACGCAATGGTACAAAGAAATTTTGTGGAGACTAAATTAGACACAGTGAATGTAACTTTTATAATTAATCATTAACAAAACAGAAAGCTAGAACATTAGTAACACGAGGCTGAACATTTACTGAAGGTCAAGAAGGTCAGTCTATAAAATGTCTTCGTTCTTTATGATTTCACCCATGGCAATGCGGTGCATTTTCAGAACCATTGGCAGGAATTTATTGGTTACTTTACGTCACGTGGTGAAAACTCACAGGACAGTTATGACGCAATAACACCCGACTGCGTCGATATTTGTTCTCAGATTGTTTCTGTCGAAGAGAAACCTAGTCAGCACAAGAGTTTCAACTCCTCCTTTCTCTAACTTAATTGGTAGGAAACCAAACTCGTTTCGTGGAGTCTTGCTATAGTGACATTCGCCATCGGATCACCACTAGCTTTTTTGTCATGCTTACGAGCGGTTTATGCTATAAGAAAATTAATGGGAAGGTTGTAAAATAAATAAACCCCTTTCTGGCTTGCTGCTTTGTCGGTTGATAATGTCCCTAGCTGAGAGTTTGTCCTCAAACTTTCACATTTTTCCTCGAAGCTTTGCTTCTCGGCCAAATATTCATTTATCGGACAATCTCTCAGCCGCGGACATTATCAGCCGACATACCAGTCGCCTGAAGGTGTTAGCTTACTAAAGATGACCGCCTTGAAGCTTTTACATATGTTTTGGTTTAATGTTGAAATACCTCAAGCGCTGCCTCGAGTCTGAGGATATGCGCATGCCTAAATTTCTAATTGCGACTTTCTATTAATTGCGAATTTATTAAATATTTGTCTCGAATGAGAAATCTGACACAGTTCCAAGATATTGTTGTTTGCCTTCCAAATTATCGCGAAGTTGAAATTCTACAACCAAACTAGAAGTAAAACCCTGTATGAAATAATGCATCGGAAAACATTTTACCTCGCTGTCTTCCCTTTTGCATGCAAGCGAAATTTTGAGAGCGGTCCACGTCTTAAATTTTGTCTGTTTTGAAGTTGCCAACAGCAAATAGATTTTGTCCATTTTCTCCAAACTGAATCAGCCAACTACATCACATTTAGTTACTGTCAATCGGCAAAATATTGGCCCAAAAGCATTTTGACTGGGGCCTCCGGTTCGTAGAAATTTTTTAGGCTTTTGCTTCTCACTACTGGTCCCGAGCGAAACAGTTACTTCCGTTTTCCTACAATTCGCTGCTAGTATAAGTTAATTGTTTTCGGCTGGGAAAGTGAGTACAAAAAAAGTGCGTGCGTGAGTACAAAAGGGAAAGTGCGTATTAGCTGTTTCCACGCGACCTGGATAGTCCAAGATTAATTACGGACTGTTATAACCTTTACACTTTACATTCTATTTTTGAACAGGGATTTGATATATAACACTATTCCATCCCAAC
This sequence comes from Micromussa lordhowensis, assembly GCA_964020085.1. Classification (NCBI taxonomy): domain Eukaryota; kingdom Metazoa; phylum Cnidaria; class Anthozoa; order Scleractinia; family Lobophylliidae; genus Micromussa; species Micromussa lordhowensis. The sequence goes on along the minus strand of OZ026600.1, from coordinate 25,358,054 downwards.
CTGCCGGCGTGTTTTCCACTCTTACCAATCTGACTGATCTGTGAGTGAAACATAGTACACTTGCAAGAAAACAAATTGTAAAAAGCTAGTTACTATCATTTATGTTGACACTCCTGATTTTGGTTTAGCGTGTGTCAGCATCTAGAAAAGTTGTGTTAAAATGGATCCCACGTGACCTAGATAGCCCAAGATTATATCTGTTACTACTGAGAGGACTGGAAAACTTGCAACAGTCGACACTCGCGAACACCGGAGAATGTTGAAATAAATAATTCAATATAAAAACTTTCCAGTAATGTCAGAAGAACTTCAAGCTTCTGGAATAGATGCTGAGGTCAGTTAATCTGATGCAATTATTGAAGATCTTATTGGCAAAGAAGATGCTGCAGTTGACAGTGGTAAAGATGGAAAGAAGAAAGCAGAAGCTGACAAAAAGGCAGCTGAAGAAATACGGACTAAGGCCATGGAACGTTTTGGACAGTCAAGCAAGAGAAGTGGAGATGAAGGGGAGGGAGCGAAGAAGAAGAAGAAAAGGAAGAGTGGCAGTGATGCAGTAGAGTTCCTCAGAGAAAAAGCGAAGCTAGACCATTCTCTGAAGGAGGAGGAGCTACAGCTAAGGAAAGATCAACAAAGCCAAACACTGTTGTTGTTATACAGCAGCAACAGCAGATGAATCAAGCTTTCCTTTCCCTTGTGGACAAAATGTTATCGAAAGAGAAGAACTAGCTGGCTGTTTAAGTAACTGAAATTGTTGTTGTTGATCAATGTCAGTTTTTTGATTGATAGTTTAGGAACAGAGGATTAATTTTGTCTCTTATTAACATTCATAACTCAATGGCTTTTGTGAAAGAAGCAAAATTTTATTTATATAGTATAATGTTTTAAATTTTCACATTTTTATAGACATGTAAGTTCTTCTTAAAACCCTCATTTGTGGGGTTTTTGTCATGCAGAAGCTTGTATTTAAAGAAAAATAAGCCTTTAGCTTCTTGTTTGTTTTATTACTCAACATTATGACAAAATACATGTTAACATTTCAACATAGCTGCGTCTTAGTTGTAAAACTTTTCACTGTTTAAAATTTTTTACCTCATGAACCCTGCCGCCCTGGGGGCAGGGGGTCTCCCATATAAAAAGGATGGGGATGCTTGTCATAATTTTTGAAGAGAACCCCTTAGAGGTATCAAGACCCTGCTTTGTTTGCATGGCTTGAAATTTTTTTCACCCATAATAGGTACCAATTCTAGAACAAAACATTAACTCCTCTCATATTTTTTCGGCTCAATATCCTAAGAGGTGCTGCAAAAGCTCCTGCTGTGGACCAAAATATGGCTAGCACCCCTGTCCTTTTTATACGGGAGTCCCCTCCTGGGCCTGCTGCACCTGATACTCTTGACCTTACTTTGTTTAACATGCATTTTTCATTCAACTTATGAGTATCTGCCAGTCAATTTCCTCTAGCTAGCGAGCCTTGAACATCTTGTATAGCTGAGTTAAAATTTTTATTCAATAGACCATACTAGATCTAAAGGTCCTCCTTTCTTTGACATATCAGCTATGCAAAATAGTCCTGCAGGGTGGGGGGTTCAAGGTCAAAATTTGTCGCAGTATTGTTACCATATAAGCAACTCAAAGCATTTTGTAGAAGTGCAAAAACAATGTACATCTTTCCAATGCTGCTCATCCCTATCTTGAGATTTTTTTTGAAATCCATGAACTTGAAGTAATCTACAATATCGCCAAAAAGCCACTCTACAGACACTCTTACTGAACTCATACAATTGTTATATGCTTCCATTAAGGGAGTGAGGTGAGGGTTACGGAAGGGTCCCTGAAGGTGTACTCTGAGAGGGTAGGCCGGGTCCCCATACAAACACATTGGTGGTCCTGTGGTCGAGTAGGCATAAGTTTCCAGATCCTGAAGAAGCCCAGAATCATGCAACATTCCTGCATCGTGTTTCTTGCCCTCTGAAGTAAAGAGGAAAGAAGCAAAGCAATAAAGGTAATTAGTCTATTGATCGACCTACAGTATAGCCTCCAAAAAATATTTTAATATACAGCAACAGAATTAAATTGGTATTCTCTTATTCCTGGTTTTGCTCCAAACTAGAACACTTTTCAGTATTTTTCATACAAAGACATCTACTTGAATGAACAGAGTTTCTCTTACTTTGTAACGAAAGTCAGTTAATTTGCAGAGACTCTGTTCATGTCAATGTCAGTAGTGAGAAGTTGTTACTTTATTCTACATCAACTGAGTTATTTCAATTTATGCCAGCTCTATTTTCCCATGTTAAATTGGAAGTAATGTTTAATGAAACTTACCCACTGGTCCGAACATATTTGCAATGAGCCCATTAGGTGTGGCAACCGACTGGAATTTGAGAGCATGCACTCTCTTATGCCCATTGTAAACAATTCTCTGCATCTCCCGCGGTTTGGAAATCGGCCGCACTGTCCCATCAAAGAAGCCAAAACAGTTGTATAGGGCTGCTCCTTTGTCTGAGATGGCAGTGGCATACTGTTCAAGCAGCCTACTATTGAGTATAGTGGGATTCCACTGAGTGATTCGGTGGCCATGTAAGTCATAGACAAAATCCATGACTCGGTTTGTGATCATGCACAGTTCAGGAACAGGTCTTCCGAAACGCGCGATCATATCGCAGTAGCGACAAGGGTAAGCTAGGCGTTTTAATAGCATACAGAGTCCTTCCATGCCATCGCATACAGTCCTCTGCTGGCATTTAAAAGTTGGTGGAATCTCAAGAACTTCTCCAAGCGTGTGAAGATCTCTTTTTTCTACTCGAAACTCTGCCTTACACTCGGCTTCATCCATGTTTTCGAGGTCGAACGGACCATACCTGTCCCAAGGAAAATCTGGGTTCTTTGACTGATAATTTTCCCATAGAACGAGAAATTCATCATCGGAGAGTAAATTTTCAGCGTAACACAGGAGTTTCAATTCTCTCATTGCTTTAAAAGAAGACATCTTTTATTGTGAAAGCTAAACGCCGTCGTTCGCGAATTTTAAATGAACTCACCGCTTAAGCATTTGATTTTGGCGGGAAGCGACAGTAACCTCGGTCCCAACTTCCCTCTGCCAGTCCGGTCGCCGTCGCCCCGAAAACGTCTGGTGCTTAAGTTCCTTAATTACACGAATACGACGGCGATCGACGAGGGAGTTGACGGACGTGGGCAACCCATTTTTGGCGCCAAACGAAAAGCTTGGAGACACAAAACGTTCATATTTTCCCTTTTGTTAATCTGCACGATATGTTTTTGCGATTATAAATCCCTTTTCTTGAATAATGAATGCCATCTCTAATGAGAAACGTTGTCCTACTTCAATGGCTTTTCAACATCAGGTCGACTGGTACACAAATTTCCCGCGGTTTCAAGGTGCACAACTTGATCACGTGCGAGTCCAAAGTTCAAGATGTTGATTGAGTTTTGTTCGCCCTAGGGCGTCATTGAGTTTTGACCAGTGGCACGTGACACGTTCTCCTGTGAGTTGGGAGGTATAACAATACTTTTTCAAGACCGGGTTTAACTGAAAGAGAACGGCAAAGAGCAAGCATTTAAAACAGTTAAAGACATAACCAATATGATCGCGAAAGACAGCGTGTTAACAGCGTGAAACAGAGCTAGCGAGGGCTAGAGAAAGGAGGCGAAATATAAGCGAGAAACAATCCGGGTACGGAGGCAAAATATAAGTGAAGAACGCCGAGAAGTGAAGCGAGCCAGGAGTAGAAAATAAGAACTCGAACTTGAACTGGTTCAGTTCAGTCTTTTGCTCTGGAAGATTTTGTCTGGAAGATTCACACTGATGTGAGTTGCCAAATTGGTCTGTTTGATTAACGGAAGTCTATTAGAAAGAGCATTTTGATTTCGAAGGTCGCGTAGCAGTGAAAACAGTAGTGATTTCGCTATTTTCCGAACAATCACACGAGGTTATTGTGTTATGGGAGCTCCTCTTTAGGCATTGCTAAATGTACGTTACGTTGTGTATATTAATTGCGGTCAAGAGAATCTCAATTTAGGAGAGTGAATCCTCCATACAGGCCTAGTAATCCCTCTTAAGTTATTTTTGGACATGGTACCTGCAGCTCTTCCGAGGAAGTTACTTGCCATACTTGCACGATGCGTGAACAGCGCAAGCGACTTTCCCGAAATTACTCCTGGGACCAAATGGCGGGAAATGTGGTGCAAGTTCTTTCATTTTCAAGGGACGCTTTATAGCACATATGTTTTCTATGCTCTTAGCCGTCTTTCTTTTATTGCTCCTTTGGTTGTTCATTCCTCTTGCAACGGTAACCGTGCAGTATCAAGTACATTGACTGTGTACGAGCATTATAATATTTGGTACATTTCTTTGCCGTTCTCCACAAAACAACACCGTAAATGTGGCTAACATTCTGCGTATTCTAGGGACGTGAACTACGACGACCGACTTTTAAAATTCCTTTTTCGAATTTTGACGCTGTCTTACATGTTTAGTTTGGCATGGTTTTGACAGTGATAGACAACTAAATGAATCTTAATTCTTGCGAGATTCGTGGATTGAATATAAAGTCGAGTTTTGATCGACGTTGTGACTTGGCGTTGCCGTCGTCGCTACTAGAGAGATTAAGCACCGCGTATTTTTTTTCCCACGAACGGCAGAGATGGTCACGTGATCTGACATTTCCCGCGTTTGCCGTTTGCCGGCCACCGTTTCTACTCGAGGAGGACATTTTTCCCGTTTGTAGGGAACGCGAAAACGTGAGTATTTGCAGCCCATTTTTACCCACTATTTCTACATTTTGATCACTTGCTTTTATAGCTAAGCTTCGTTTATCATCCTTCTTCTACATGAACTGCTTGTAAAGATAAGAGTTTGAAATTCAAGCCGAAAATACATAACTTCTCCGTGTCCATTTTTTCTAGTCGCAGTGAATGGCGACCGAGAACATTTGCCTTAGGAAAATTAAGAAATATGGGCTGGCCTTTACTGAACTGTATTTCAGTTAATATTTTTAACAATAAGTTGACAAAGTTTAGTTTTGAACGAACATTTAGTTAACTAGTTAATTTCAAATGTAGACAATTTGTGTAAGCCTTAAGCCTTGTTCCCAGTTCCGCCGTGTCGTCGGGAAGCTTAAACAGACGAACATCGCGGACGGAACGGCAAACGACAAACGTCTAGCTGACGTTCAGCGTTTGCCGTTTTCGCGGTGCTTAATCTAACTATTGAAACTCCATAAATGTTGCTTGAGCGGGGTCGGAAGCGTTTGTCTCAGTGCACTTTCGACCACCTGTTTGTTGGGTTGCGTTGTGTTCGGGCCTCCATTTGCCTTGCGCTCGTTTGGCGGTTCATTTCTCCGCTGTTCATTCAGGTTTTATTTGTTTGGGCAAGGGACATCTGTCTCTTATCTAAAACTCCTATTGAAGTTCCCAAGTGTACTAAAACAAAGCAAGGGTGGAAATACAGATCAAAGAAGCTAAGGTATCCACACAGCGTTGAAGGTTTTCGTTCGCTTGTAAACAAAGCATAAACAAATCCTCCATGAAAACTCGCATCCGCGTAAGAACGGGGTACAATGTCTAAAAATAACTCAAGAGGGACTATCTTGGGTACAAAGTTTATATGGGGGATTCCCTCTCTTGCCTTGATGTTCTCTTGTTGAGGCCTAACACAGTAGCTTACAAGCCACAAGAAAAGACACTCAAGTATTGACAAGGAATATAAGGTACAAGGTAAATATGTTTTTGCGGCTAAACGTTTAAAATTTTTGAGACCCTCCGGTCATGAATATCTGTCAGAACTTTGAACATTCCTTCGCTGTTGCTTCCTCTGTGTCGAGTGCCTTGTCAGTCAGTGCGGAAAATGTATCACTCACTCGGTTCCGGTCCTTCGGAGCCAGCAAATGGAGTCGAACCGGTTGGCGGCACAGAAAGTTCAATTTCTTTTTTGAGTAATTCGCTTTAATGACGCTTCTTTATTTATTTGCATTTAACGCAAGTGACCATCCAATTTTCATAGTATAGTATATTGCAGTGTAGTTCCAATCATAAAGTGTGATATGAAGCCTCACTGATAACTTCCCAAAGGGAGCTATCGGTCTAGTTAATATATATAGACGCTGCTTGATACTAATTTTTGAGACCACCATGGCGGTCGGAGCGTTTTGTTGAAGTCCACAGACTTTGGCGGATTAACCCGTTTCTGCCAGTGTTTCGCATGCAAAGAGTCATTTGAAGGCTAGAAGAGCCGTGAGGCAAGAAACTAAACTTAAAAAGTATGCCTCCCAAGCAAGAAAAGAAGCGTCTGCATGCGAGGCTCAAGTTCTTCAGTCGATGGGCCGATTATTGAAGAAGATGGCGGCGACTCTAAAATTTTGAAATCACTTGAAAGTATAAAGCAAAATATGGTGGCCGGTTTAAGTCGCATCAACGATGATATTGAAGCGTTAAAATGCGAATTGAAAAGCGATATAAAATCCCGCGTTAGTGAGGAACTAAACGAAGCAACGAAATCTTTAACAGCAGCCCAGCTGGGAAGAGGTCGCCAAAATGAAAGCAAAGAATCTGTCTCTGCAAGAGCAATTAGACAGCGCCACCGAGGAAAATGCCAACTTAAAGAAGGACTTTGAGGCCTTGAAGATACGTGTAGTAAGGCAATAAGAAGACTACTCAAGAAGGGAAAACCTGCGTATTTTCAACGTCCAAGAAAATCCGCAAGAAACCAACGGCCAACGTATTCAAAAGGTTAAGCAAGTCTTGGCGGAGCTTGTCTTCCTGATGTTAATTTTCACGCAATACACCGAACCGGAAAACCAACTACCAGTGCAGGGGCCGCATCAGTAGATAATGAACGTCCAAGACCAATACTAGCATGTTTTGTATCGCGCATGGACGCCGATGCAGTATGGTTAAACAGGAAAGAACTGCTTAAAAGCCCTCGTTTTTCGAAAGTAATGATTGATAAAGATCTCTCACAAGAGTCGGCTAGAGAGAGGGCAAAATTACGGGCGGCCTACAAGAAAGCGAAGGAACTACCTTGTACCAAAGAAAGTGTTTGTCAACAACGATGCTGGTGACTCATGAGCGATGCTTTATGCTATGTCATCTTTTTCTCATCATTCGCCGATTTTCCTTCGGCGAAACTTTTCCTATGCAATCGCTGCTTTAGTTTTATTTAAATCTTTGTGGAAGTTCATTTACAAGATCGCTGGTGTTACTCTTTAAACAGGGAGCTTTCAAAACAGTTCAAATTTAGTTATACATCTTAATCTGCTGCTAGCGGCAGAGAAAAAATAATATAGGTTAGATGACTCTATTTTTTTGCATCCCTTAAAATGAACAAGTATCACTTAATTATGTAAAGGCAAACCCGCCATTGTCTTATTCCCGCTTTTAATTGGTTAGTCTCAAGTCTCAAGGGTCGACATCGGTTTAAATTTGACGACCCTTACAATACTAGCTTTTGTCTTGTCGTTTTTTTTTAATTGTTTTGTATTGTACGTGTTTGTTTGTCTTTTTACTTTTTTTTTGTTCTCTCTCTTTTTTAAAAATGTATGCATGTGTATGTTTGTTAATTAGGTTACATCGAACTAAAATAGACGTATTCGGCTAACGTGTTTACATCCTTGTTGCCACCCAATTCAGATCACGTGATGATTCATTTGGGAGGTTACAATTGTGCAATTTGCTACGCGTAACTGCGTGTATGAGGTACGTGCAAACAAAACAATTGTATCCTCCCAAATGAATCATCACGTGATCTGAATTGGGTGGCAACAAGGATGTAAACACGTTAGCCGAATACGTCTATTATGGCAATTTTTGTTTTTGTTACTTGAGCAAAAATGACAATCCAAAGGTGTAGCTTCTTGACTTTGAATGTCAGAGGCTTAAAAAATCGTATTAAAAGAAAAGCAATTTTTAGTTATTTGAAAGACCAAAATTGTAATTTTTATCTGCTGCAAGAAACGTTCTCTGAACCAAAAGATGAAGCTATATGGAGAAATGAATGGGGAGGTGACGTTTTCTTTTCTCATGGGACAAATCACAGCAAAGGAGTTTGTATTCTCATGAACCCTTTGGTTGCCACGACGGTAGAAAACACTTATAAAGATATCGACGGTCGAATTATTGCAATCGATGTAGTTTGCAATGAAGTAAGTTTTTCTATCTGTAATGTGTACGCTCCGACTAGCCCTCAACTGCAAGGGAAATTTCTGCAGATTTTGAATGAGTTCTTGACCTCAAATTTAAATATCACGCAGCTCATTGTAGGTGGAGACTGGAATGTCACCTTAGAGACTTGATAAAAGAGGCGGCACTCTGTGGAAACAAACGGCTTATCGGAACAGCGTTGTCTCAATGATGTACAGTCTGGACTTGATCGATATATTTCGAAAACTGAAACCAAATACCAAAAGCTACTCGTATGAATCCAAATTTTTAAAAGTTAAATCGAGAATTGATTATTTTCTAATAGCAAAAAATCTCGCTAATCTCGTCCAAAATGTTGGCACGAAGACTGCAATCACTCCAGATCATAAAGCGATTAAACTTTGTCTGAAACCTTTTAAGTCAACAATGGGCCCGGGACTATGGAAGTTCAATAACTCACTTTTAAAGGACGCGGAATATCTAAACCTTATTTCTGACAAATATCCAATTATCCGTGAGAAATATGCTGATATTGCTGACAAAAGACTAAAATGGGAGATGATCAAAATGGAGCTAAGAGGTGTCACAATTTCGTTTGCTAAATACAAAGCAAAAAAGTTTCATAAGCAAGAATTGGACCTTCAAAAACGACTTGACGACGTCGATAATTTTATTAATAATTGCGTCGATAATCAACACATTGAAGAAAAGTTGAAAGAGTTCGACAGATTGAAAAACGAATTGAACCGCCTGTATGAAACCAAGGCACGAGGCGTAATACTACCATCCAAAGTGAAATGGGTGGAGTTTGGAGAGAAACCGAACAAGTATTTCTTCAATATGGAGAAGACCTCAAGCAGCCGGATGGGAAAATAACAGTAAACGATCACGAAATAATGAGTGACATTGAAACCTTTTACAAAAACTTATATACCTCAAATATTGAAACCAATAGTGACGCTTTTGATGGCTTCGTCCATAATCTAAATTTCGCGAAATTATCAAATGAGGAGAAGATGAGTCTTGAGGGGGAAATAACCAGGGAAGAGTGTAAAAACATCTTAAAAACCTTCCAAAATGGTAAATCACCAGGGGAGGATGGTTACACAGCTGAATTCTATAAGCAGTTTTTTAGTTTTCTAGGTCAACTGAGACCTGACCGATAGTTTGAATGCAGCTTTTGAATTTGGTGAAATGTCGGTGTCACAGCGAAGAGGAGTCATCACTCTCCTGCCAAAAGAAGACTCTGATGAGTTAATACTGTCGAATTGGCGTTAGCCTGCGTAGCTTGGCGGTTAGCAATATTCGAGCGCGCTAAAACGAGCGGCGATTAGCAATATTCGCGGCTTCGCCTCTCGTTTTAGCCCGTTCGAGCTGCTTAAACCGCCAAGCTACGCAGGCTAAATTGGCGTCCAATAACGCTATTAAACGTTGATTACAAGATCGCATCAAAAGTCATCGCTAAAAGGATCGAACGCGTTCTACCATACCTTATTCATCCTGATCAGACCTGTTTTATGAAAGGTAGATACATAGGGCAAAACATAAGGCTAATTAATGATATTCTCCGGCAAACGGAATTACAAAAACTTCCGGGGATACTGCTACTCTTAGACTTTCAAAAAGCTTTCTACACTTTGGAGTGGTCTTTTATACAGAAAACCCTTAACTTGTTCAACTTTGGAGACGGCGTAAAAAGATGGATTTCTACTTTTTATAATAACTCCGAGAGTAGTGTAATGAACAATGGTTTTTGTACAAATAACTTTAAGTTGCCGAGGGGTGTACGGCAAGGCTGTCCCTTATCTCCTTATCTCTTTATTTTAGCGGCGGAGGTTTTAGCTACTAAGATCCGACAAGAGCAATCTATCAAAGGTATAAACATCTTCGGAAATGAGTTTAAAATAAGCCAATTCGCCGATGATACATCAGCTCTCTGTGATAGCCTTTCGTCTGTTAAAAATTTGATTGAAATAGTCGACGAATTCGGAAAATCTTCAGGTTTGAAATTAAATACTTCAAAAACGAAAGCAATTTGGTTAGGCTCATGGCGCGATCGAGAAGACGAACCTTTCAACCTAAAATGGACAAAAAAGCCCGTTAGAACCCTCGGAATCTTTCTCTTACATGATGAAAATGGTAATAAAGAACGTAATTTCACGCTTAAAGTCCGGAACTTAAACACCAGTTTGGACATCTGGAGATCAAGATACCTAAGCTTATTTGGAAGAGTCCTGATAATCAAAAGCCTCGATATTCCTCACCTAGTTTATTCTTCATCAATGCTCGAAACTCCTTCAGAAACTATCTCCTCAGTTACGACCTCCTTGTTCGATTTTATCTGGCGTAAAAAACCTGACAAAATTAAAAGGCAAGTTATGTATCAAGACTTCATTGATGGAGGACTGAGGGTACCAAACATGGAAGTTATGGCTAAATCACTTAAACTTGCCTGGATTTCAAGATTTCTTACAATTGATATGTTGTCGAGAAAAGAAAATTGGAAAGCAATCCCAGATTACTTCCTAAGAAAATATGGTGGCTTAAACTTTCTGCTTCGTTGCAATTATGATAAAAAATTTATAAATCAGGCTGATATACCCGTTTTTTATAAACAATTCTTGCTCTATTTTTTAGAACTCAAAAACCTGTATGGTTACTGTAATGGTCAAGAATTGATCCTGTTTAACAACAAAGAGATCCGTATTGAAAACGAAATCATATTCCTGAAATCCTGGTTTGAAAACGAAATACTGACTATTCAAGACATCCTCAATGAGAATGGAAAGTTTGTGCCTTTCAAAGAATTTAAACAAATCTACAATGTAAACTGCAACTTCTTAAATTACTATCAAGTCATTAATGCAATTCGGAAACATTTATTAGAAAAAGCCAGAAATACCCAATTAAATAAGAACCACTTTCTGAACCATGGTTCTAACTTTCAATTGTCCCCTTCAATATCGATCGATGTAATGAAAATGAAAAATAAAGATTACTACTGGCTTTTCATGAAAAAAAGTATTTCAAAGATAACTGCTACCAGTAAATGGGAGCGAGAACTTTCATCAAACGATATTCAAACAGCTCAAATGTATATGTAAAGAGAACAAACTTAAAGAATTTTATTTTAATCTTGTGCATAGGATACTTGTTTCCAAGAAAGAACTTCACCTGTATGGTATAACAGATAACCCAAATTGTACTTTTTGCGGTCAGCCTGATTCGATGAGCCATACTTTCATCGAGTGCCCCAATTCTGAACAATTTTTCAATGAAGTGCTGCAATACTTCAATCAAGTTAACGTCACCTCCTTCTCGCTAAGTGTCGAAGAACTGCTATTTGGAAAATCGGCAGATAATGGGCAGCCTCTTTACAAGAAATTAAATTACTCTATGCTTTTTGCTAAATACTATCTGTACCACCAGAAACTAAATCAAATGAACCCTGATCTTAATGAATTTGTAAACAGACTTAATGTTAAATACTACATAGAGAAATTCATGTAAATATGCTTTATGTTAATTATAGCTCAAGTAAATCTTTCAAGTCGTTATTTATATTATATATTTATAGTATTTATATTTATACCACTCATATTTACATTATTTATATTAATTGATTCGATGTTTTATTTATTTACTTATTTATTTTATTTTATTTTTTTTTTCTTTTCTTCCTTAAACTTGTAAGTGTATTTGAATAAACCATAAACAGTGAAAAAAAAATATATAGACGCTGCTGAGCCGAATTGTTCAAAGCCCGATTAAGGTGGCTCGAAACAGTTTCCAGTCCTTTCCAAGACTAAGAGGTTGATGGGTCATTATAACCACTCTATATCCGTTGATACCAAAATCGTGGTATCAAAAATCTGCCCAGTCATTGGTGAACAAGTTGCTGCCAATTTTATGGCACAATAGGTTACCATAGCAACAATATGACCTGCTAAAAACACCCTTAATTTTAGCTTTAAGCGGTTATAACTTGAAAACGAGCTGGGTGACCCCCCATCTTTTATTATCGAATTGTAATAAATATGATAAGATGCAACTTTTTGTAAATTTTAAAACAATTCTACGGAGGTGGTTCAGAGCCACCTTAAATTTTCAAATATTTAAGGTGGCTCTGAACCGACAAATAGTGGAGAGGGGTGCAGATTGGATCTCGGGGGAGAGGGTGCAAAGGCTGTTCTATTTTGTAAAAAGTTCCCGCTGTTGAAAGAAATATTCGCCATAAGGGAAATGAATGAGCCTGTGATGGCAATTCGAGGCAAAGCTTTTCACAAGTAGTTATACCAATCGAGTTGTACATGTGTCTTTGAAGCTTTTTTTCTACATAGTTTCGTTCATATATGTTAAAACTAATCTATATGTTTGGTCACGGTCTTATAGTAAACAACCGTTGCTATGGCAGTTGCCAAGTAAAAACATTATACCTCTGTGTACTTTCCTTTAATTTCACACTCATCTAGAGCAAAATTCGGCAAGATCGTTTTTCAAGAAATTGAATTTTTCATGAGTATCGCCGTATTATAGGGTACCATTCCACCTTAAGGTACTTACTATCAGAAGATTAGAGGGTATGGAATGTGACAACAAAATAATATCGTCAACGCAGTTTACGGCCCGTATACTGTCCGTAAAATGCATCTCATTAATTCTTAATAAAGAAACGACATTTTTTAATTTACAAAACATGTTTCGACATTCTCATGTCATCGTCAGTTGCAAATGAGCCTTTAACGGTTGTACATTTGAATTTTAAATTAAGATACGTTACAAAATTACGCGTCAAAACTTGCGTTACAATTTGAATATGAAATACGAGATACGCGGAAAACAAAAATAGCGCGCACATAACAATAAAATAAAAGACAAAAGGAACAACATAATTAAAAGGAAAGAGACAAATCTAGATGCCTCAACTGCTGATTAAGGATGGGACTTCCCACTTAATGTGCAATGCCTCTTTGATCTTAATTTTGAATTTTGAGGCGGCAGAGTCTAAGATCGTGTAACATTCTGTGAAGCATCTCATTAAGCGTTACATGTAAAAGGGAGAGAAAAAACATCAACCGAGGGCGGGATACTGCCACAACAAACAAAGCAAATACTGTAGAACTCCGGTAACTCGAACTCGGATAACTCGAACTCGGATAACTCGAACGCCCCTGCAAACTTGAACGAACTCCCATTTCCCTTGGATTTGACCCAACTTTCCAGTCATTTTAATTCCGTTAACTCGAACTCGGATAACTCGAATTCCCCTCTGACTCGAACTAAAATTCGTTTCCCTTGATTAAAATTTACCGATAACTCGAATTTTGGTTCATGGAACTCACCACAGATGTCATCCCATTAGCTTTTCTTGTCGTATGATCAGTAAAAACACTCAGTGTTTGTAATTGTTGTTGCCTATTACTTTCAGTTAAGTATTGTTGACGAGTTAAGTATTAGTCTGTTACGTATTAGGAACGCCTCGATATCGTATGTCAGACCTCGTGCGTTGTCGTTTGCGATAGCCATTTCAGTCATAGAGCTTATTGCGAAGGTTACTCCGATACGCTTATCTTGCGACTTGTGTGTATTCAGGCGTTACAGAGAGGACAATCGGTAAGCGTGTATTTATTTCCTTATCCTTGTCATTTCATTTCTTGATCAATTGTTGTATTAGTAGATTTCCACGCGCTTCTGTGATTCAATATGTATTCGTGTTATGTAATGGTTATTTTAGTTTTAGTCTTAAGTGTCGCTTAGACTAGGTTTTTGATTGTATTTTAGTTTGACGGTTTTGGACATCAATCACGATAAATGAGAATAAATCACGTTGGAATTGTAATAAACCTTTGGTGTTTAAAATCAGTACTTTGAGCGAAGTCCTCGTAATCTGCGCTGCGTGTGTATCCTTTAATTGAGACATTCCGAAGTTATCACGTCGCCTGGAGTTATAGTCAAACGATTACTCGAGAACGATTAAGAGTGCAGAGGATCTTCTGTTCGTCGGATCCTACAAGTATCATCATTTAGACAATAACTACCGAAAGAAACATGCCATTAAATCAAAGAAGTAAGAACCTATGGCTGATAGCGTTGCGGAAGGTTTAGAATATCTTGTAGACCACGCGGAATTCGAAGAATCAGACGATGAGCATAACGTGCCGCGTCAAAGCTCCAGAGAAAAACATCCAACCGTAAAGATGTCCGAATATTTACGAAATCTTCGCCTTCAAGCCTTTAAAACGGCAAAAAGGTCTTGGAGAAAACAAATTAATTTCGTGCATTCGATCCTCGTGGCTCGAAAGGACATCACGTCCCTCACGGCAGGGTGCGAAGATCTTGACAGAAAAATGACGCAATTATCTTTGTCACACGATGCATTAGAGGCCGTAGTGGAAGACGAGGCAGAGAGAAATCGCTTATACGAGGAATTTGAAGTTGTTTCTCGCGAAAACAATGAAGCCCTGAGAATGGTCAGCGAACGAATTAATTGCTTGCAGCAAGAACATGACTCTAAGAGTTCAACGATTTCGCAATCGACCAAAACAAGCAAAATTTCTGATAAGTCAAGCCGTAAATCTTCTCGTTCGTCCTCTCGCTACTCATCGCTATCTTTGCGGCAAAAGAGAGTACAACTTGAGGGAGACATCGCCTCTCTAAGAGCTACGATGGCGCTCGCTAAGGAGAGACAAGAAAAGGAAATAGAACACCGAGCGAAAATGGACGAGATGCAAAGAAAAAGGATGGAAATTGCGCGAGAAGAAGAACGCGCCAAAGAAGAATTAAAGGCTTTAGAAGAGAATTTTCGGATCAAACAAGAACTAGTTAAGAAAGAAGCCCAAATGATCGCGTCCATTAAACATGAAGAGCGAGACCGCCATATTTTCCGAGACGAATTTCCTGTTAGTCCCCCCGCGGACACTGACTCGAAAGCGCTTTTAGAGAAGTTTCTTGATGACCAATTTGCGTCAGTGTCCAATGTAAAAGTATCCGTGTCAGAACAGCTGCCTTTCGTCCCGGCTCGATGGACACCAAGTTGCAAACTTAAAGAAGGCATCACTGAACCAGGAAAGCCAAACTTCAATCCACTGAGTCCCTGCACTCCGTTCACTGAACCAATCTACACTTCAGCAAAGACTCCTCATGCCAACCCCCTCACCGAAACTTCAAGAATGACCTACCCGTCACCGGCTAACATAGACAAACATGAGTACGAATACCTTTCACCAACAGACAGAAATGCAGAAAGCCAGGTTCAATCAAAACTAATCGAAGTCGCGAAGCTATTGGCGGAAACCCAAAACCAAAGCCGTCTTCCGCTCCCCGAGCCAGGAATATTCGATGGAGATCTGTTGCAGTATCCCGTCTGGCTAAAGGCATTCGAAACTCTCATAGAAGGACGAGCTCTTAAACCAAATGAAAGACTTCATTTTCTTGGGAATTACGTAAAGGACGAAGCTAAAGAAGTCGTTGATAGCTTTTTGCTCCTAGACTCAGAAGATGCGTACGACAAGGCCAAAGAGATGCTCAAGAAACGCTTTGGCGATCCCTTTGCTGTAGCAGCAGCCTGCCGCAAGAAACACGAATCGTGGCCGAAGATTCATCCAAATGACAGTATTGCCTTAAGAAAATATTCAGATTTCTTAGTCCAATGTCAAAAGTTAATGGAGAAGATAGGAAGCCTTCGCGTTCTAAACGATGACCATGAAAACCGGAAACTCGTTTCAAAGCTACCGAAATGGGCTAGTAATCGCTGGAGCCGACTCGCATTTAACTGGAAGGAGCAAAACGAAGTCTTCCCTCCCTTCTCGGAATTTGTGAAGTTCGTGGTAAAGGAAGCTGACATCGTTTGTGACCCTGTACTGTCCTCGCCACCCCCCAAGGAAGAAGACAGTGGCAGAACAATAAGCGATAGAAATAACGACAAGAAAGCAAGGTTTCCCAGAAGACCTCGTGATGCAAATGCGTTTACGACAATTTCAAATGAAGAGCGACATGGAACAGCAGAAAGCAAGCCGCCATTAGCAGTTAAGTTGTGCTTCTACTGCAAAAAGCCTCATGATCTAGACGCGTGCCCAGAATTCGTTAAGAAAACAGTCAGTGAAAGAAAGGAGTTTGCGTCGGCAAAAGGACTCTGCTTCGGCTGCTTACAACATGGTCATTTGTCCAAAGACTGCAAGGAGAGAAAAAAGTGCAGGGTTTGTAAACGACAACATCCGACCCCCTTCCATGGTGATTACAGAAAGCGCGAGGAAACCACATGCGATAAAAGAGATTCTAATCAGAGGCCAAACTCCGCAGCTTGCTTTATGAATGGCCAAAGTAAATGTCAGGCGAACTCAATGATTGTCCCGGTTTGGTTGAGCCACGCCAGTAATCCAGAGTCTGAGCGACTAGTGTACGCCCTCTTAGACGATCAATCAGACACAACATTCATTACAGACACCGTCCTTAATCATCTTGGTGTTTCAGGGCCTCAGACAAACTTGTTGTTATCAACAATGCATGCCACCGACGAGCTGATTAAGAGTAGAAAAATAGGAGGTCTCATCGTGCAAGACTTCAATGGACAAGTCACTCTGCAGTTACCTAAAGCCTTTTCACGTGAAATAATCCCCGCGAAGAGATCTCATATTCCAAGACCAGAGTCAGCGCTTCAATGGCCTCATCTGGAGAAGATTGCAGCACATATTGCCCCCTATCAGAACGATGTGGAGATAGGAATTCTGATAGGATCAGATTGCCCACGTGCAATAATGCCTAGAGAAATCATCCCTGGAGAAGACGATAGCCCTTACGCCTTGAGATCTGACCTTGGCTGGGGAATCATTGGAAAGATTTCTCAACCCCTTAACGGAGAAGATGGTGATGAAGATGAGATTGGCGTTTCTCACCGAGTTTACACAATTGAAGCATGCGAACCACTTGGCCCTCGAGTAGATGAAGAAGGACTCAATAAGAGAAGTTGCAATTTCTCTGTGAAAGCAAATGTGAAAGAAGTGATTAATCCCTTCCAAGTTATGAAGATGTTTGAAATGGACTTCTCCGAAAAAAGGGCTGACAGACAGGCAACACTGTCCCAGGAAGACTTACAGTTTCTAAAGAAGATGGAAGAAGGAATCCGACAAACTGCTGATGGGCATTATGAGATGCCACTCCCCTTTCGAGGCAGCACCCCGAAATTGCCAGACAACAAGTCATTAGCCTTACGTCGACTGAACAAGCTGAAGACGCGAATGGAAAACGATATAATGTATCGTCAAGATTATGTGGCATTCATGCAAGACATCATCGAAAAGGGTTTTGCTGAAAGGGTGCCTCACGGACAACGATCGGATGACGATGGAAAGTCGTGGTACATCCCCCATCACGGAGTGTATCACCCTCAAAAGCCTGGCAAAATCAGAATTGTCTTCGATTGCAGTGCCACCTTCATGGGCCATTCATTGAACAAGTACCTCCTTCAAGGTCCAGACCTAACCAATTCCCTGGTTGGCGTCCTCTGTCGATTCAGAAAGGAATTGATAGCATTCATGTGCGACCTGGAAGCTATGTTCCACCAGTTCAAGGTGAAAGAAGAAGATCGCGACTACTTAAGATTCTACTGGTGGGAGAATGGTGACATTACGAAAACGCCTGTGCAGTATCGCATGACCGTTCATTTGTTCGGAGCTGCATCGTCTCCTGGATGCTCGAACTTTGGGCTTAAGAAAACTGCTACCGACAATGAGTGCGAGTTTGGCTCAGACGCAGCTAACTTTATCAGGAACGATTTCTATGTTGACGACGGCCTAAAGTCGGTTGCTACCGTTTCCGAAGCTACATCATTAATAGAGAACACCAAGAGTATCTGCGCCAGAGCGGGAATGCGGCTTCATAAGTTCATCTCCAATTCCAAAGAAGTAATTGCGAGGATTGCCCCTGAAGATAGAGCGAAAGGTGTTAAAGATCTCGACCTTCACAGCGACATCCTCCCAATAGAGCGCGCACTGGGCATTCAGTGGTGCGTGGAGTCAGACACATTTCAATTTCGGATTGTTCTGCAAGACAAACCCTTGACCCGACGTGGAATCTTATCAACTGTTAGTTCCGTATACGACCCCCTGGGATTTCTAGCGCCAGTGATCCTGACTGGAAGACAAATTCTTCAGAGTCTCTGTCGAGATAAATCTGACTGGGACGATCCAGTGCCTGAGCCATTGCGTCATAATTGGGAAAGATGGAGGAGCAGCCTACATCACTTAGAGAAACTGAAGATCCAGAGGTGTTACAAGCCACATACGTTTGGAAAACTCACGTCCGTACAACTCCATCACTTTTCGGATGCGAGCGACCATGGATACGGCCAGTGTTCTTACTTGCGTCTTACAGATGACACTGGTCACGTCCACTGCAGTTTCGTCATGGGCAAGGCTCGAGTAACTCCACTGAAACCTGTTTCGATCCCTCGACTCGAACTGACGGCAGCCCTGCTCTCCGTAAGGATCAGTGTCTCTCTGCGAGAAGAGCTTGAGTATGACCAGATTACGGAGGTGTTTTACACAGATAGCCAAGTCGTCCTCGGCTATATTAAGAACGAAGCCCGACGCTTTCATGTCTTCGTGGCCAGGCGAAAGCTAGAAAAACAACCACAGATGCTAGAGAAGTATGACGCAATCATCCAAGACCAGCTGACCCAGGGAATTGTCGAGCGTGTTGAAGAAGACCCAACTGGGAAAGAATTCTACATCCCACACAAACCTGTGGTGCGAGAAACAGCGGAAAGTACGAAGATCCGGATTGTTTATGACGCCTCTGCTCGAGCGTATGACAAGGCACCATCCCTTAACGACTGTCTGGAGACAGGCCCGCCATTGCAAAACAAACTTTGGAGCGTACTCGTAAGAAACCGGTTCCATCCTGTGGCCCTGGCAGGAGACCTAAAGCAAGCCTTTCTCCAAGTGAGAATTCGGAACGAAGACAGGGACGTGATGCGATTTCACTGCCTCAAGGACCTAGAAACCAAAGAAGTAGAAACCTTACGCTTCACACGAGCGCTTTTCGGCCTCTCCACCTCGCCATTCTTGCTTGGGGGAGTCATTGACCAGCACCTGAAAAACTTTCAGAACGCCTACCCAAGAGAAGTAGAAGAGATCAAGCGAATTCTCTACGTTGACGACCTAATCAGCGGCGACAAAACCGTGGCCGATGCACAGCACCTGAAACAAGCATCACAGTCCATCTTCAGAGCAGGGAAATTTGAACTGCACAAATGGCATTCAAATGTACCGGCCCTGGAACAGCCTACACCCCAAGAAGAAACAATCGAGGAACAACCCACCAGCCATCAAATCGAGAATCAGAGCTACGCTAAGGATCAGCTAGGAGTCAAGCAAGGAGAAACGAAGCTGCTTGGTGTACCTTGGGACAAACAAGAGGACACAATACAAATCAGCTTCCCTGCCCCGATCATGAAAGCAACCAAGAGAGAAGTCCTCGGAAAGATCGGCAAGATTTACGATCCCCTCGGTCTAGCCTCACCGATTACCTTGGAAGGGAAACTGCTTTACCGAGAAGTGTGTGACACCCGAATCCCATGGGATCAAGAGCTACCCCAGGGACTTGAAACCCGCTGGCAGATCTGGGAGGACAACCTGACTGACAAGGTCAAAGTACGAAGGAGTGTAGCCGAGCACCAAGAAGAGATCACCAGTATCAGTCTTCACGCCTTTGGTGACGCAAGCAGCCAGGGCGTGTCAGCTGCAGTATACGCTGTCACGCAACAGCCGACAGGGGCCTCGCAAGGACTCGTGGCAGCAAAGTCAAGACTGGCGAAGAAAGGCCTTACCATACCAAGACTCGAACTAGTGTCGGGACACATGGCTGCCAATCTTGTGGATAACGTGAAAGAAGCACTAGAAGGATTCCCCGTTGAAGGTGTCTACTGTTGGCTTGACAGCAGTGTAGCCCTTCACTGGATCAAAGGGGGCGGAGATTACAAGCAATTTGTCAGTAATCGAGTGAGGAAAATTCAAGAGAAGAAGTACATCCAGTGGAGACACGTGGGTACCAAGGAAAACCCCGCTGACCTGGGTAGCCGGGGTGGGCGGTTAGCTGACTGCTCAGATCTGTGGTGGCATGGGCCAACGTGGTCACCTTTCCCTGAGAGCTGGCCGACAGATATTGTTACCATGCCTACCAATGAATCACGGGCCGAAGCCAAGATCATAAAGGAAGTCTTGGGCGTTGCTTTGAAGACGGATGACGATCTAGACCTGATGATGCACAAGTACAACCTATGGAAGGCTATCCGAATCTGCTCGTGGGTGGTCCGGTTTACAAGAAACTGCAGATCTACACCCCAGGAAAGGATCACCGGACCAATCACTACTGAAGAGACAACCAACCAGTTGCAGTTTTGGATAAGAAGATCACAAGTCAAAAGTAAAGGCATCACCAAATTTGAGGGGGATCAACTGCAGCTTAACCTCCAAGAAAATGCAGATGGAATACTCGAGTGTCGAGGGCGCATTTAAGGAGAGTACCCAGTTTATTTACCCGATGATGCTGTGTTTGCTGAGAAACTGGTCACGCACTCCCACATCCAGACCCTGCACGGGGGAGTCGGACTGACTATGGCAAATGTCAGAGAGCGCTACTGGATACCACGCCTAAGAAGCATGACAAAACGTGTCATCAAGCGCTGCTACGGATGTAAGAGATTGCAAGCCACAGCATTCACTGATCCGCCGCCAGGAAACCTACCTCGGGACAGAACAGAAGGTTCTTCACCCTTTCAAGTTGTTGGAGTGGATTACGCAGGGCCCATTAAGTATCGCACAAGCAAGAACAGAGAAGGGAAGGCGTACATCCTCCTGTACGCTTGCAGCCTGACCCGCGCCGTGTACCTCGAGCTGACCAAAACCTTGGAGACAGAAGAGTTTATTGCTACCCTCAAGCGTCTCATCGCCAGGAAAGGCCGCCCTGAGAAGATATACTCCGACAACGGCAAAACATTTGTGGGGGCAGCAAAATGGCTGCGCACTGTAACGAAAGATGAACGTCGGAACGACTTCCTCGCAAAGATGAACGTCAAGTGGCAATTCAACTTGTCCAGAGCACCCTGGTAGGGTGGACAATTTGAGAGGCTTGTGGGACTCGTGAAGCGAGTCTTCTACAAGACAGTGGGAAACGGAACGCTCACCTGGGACGAGCTACAAGATGTCCTGCTTGACGTCGAGGTAACATTGAATAACCGACCATTTAGCTACGTTGAAGATGATGTCCAGCTGCCAACACTGACGCCTAACCTGCTGCAGTTTGGCCGCCCAAACCTGTTGCCTGAAGCACAGAGCCATCACCTCCCCACTCCTGACCTGCGAAAGCGAGCTCGGTACCTCAACAGATGCAAAGACGCGTTATGGGGAAGGTGGACCTCGGAGTACCTGAGAGGATTACGCGAGCGACACAACCTGAAATGCAAACCAAGAAAGAAATCTATAGCCAAAGGAGACGTGATGATTATCAAAGGAGACGAAAAAAACCGCGGGCAGTGGAGACTCGGAATCGTCGAGGAACTGATCGTCGGAGGAGACGGAGTAACCAGAGGGGCCAGACTACGAGCTGGGAAGTCTACCCTAGAGAGGCCCATCCAGCATTTATACCCGATGGAACTGTCTTGTGACAGGACAGCAGACACACCCAGAGCACCACTGAATGTAGAGGCGCCAGCATTCAGGCCGACAAGAGATGCCGCCGTTGCTGCGCGGGCACGTATCCAGAGCATAACAGAAGATGACCAGTGAATCAATAATGAACAGTGAATTTTGTAACCTGAACAATTTATTAGGTCATTTGAGTATAATCACAGTTTTGTAATCGTTTCAGTTAATACATATTTGTCACTGTAACCGAAGTATCAAATAGGGGGAGAATAGTGTCGAGAAGCGTGACATGGCGTGACATAGTGATAAGTTAATAAGTGAAAGATGATCTATTTGAACATTGGACTCTTGATTTACATGATTGTGAAACTTTGAAATATGATCAGTGTGTTTAGCTTTGTATGTGAGATAGCGAGAGACCCGAGTGTGTTGAGAAAATCTGTAATCCAAAGAAGCTAGAAGAGGACCATTAAACGAACCGAGAGTTATAATACCAGTGTGACTTATTTGTCGGATACCCGTTCCCGACAGATGAAGATGGTGTTTTACGAGTTGGTGGCCGCATAAGGAACGCCCTAGTATCTTATGAAATCAAGCATCCAGTTATCCTTCCAAGTAAAGGCCACGTTACAACCTTGTTGGTGAGATACTACCACGAGAGGATACGCCATCAAGGCCGAGGGATGACGCTAAATGATTTGCGGTCACATGGATACTGGGTAATCGGAGGGAGCTCATCTGTGTCCCGGTGTATCTCTAAATGCGTGATTTGCCGAAGACTCCGTGGAGCGCTACAAGAGCAGAAGATGGCAAATCTGCCTGAAGACAGACTGGAACCAGCACCACCGTTTACTCACTGCGGAGTCGACTATTTTGGTCCGTGGCTCATTAAAGAAGGCCGCAAAGAATTGAAGCGCTATGGAGTGTTGTTCACATGTTTGTCGAGCCGCGCGATCCACCTTGAAGTATCCGCAACCTTAGAAACTGACTCGTTCATAAACGCTTTGCGCCGATTCATCAATCGCCGAGGCCCCGTACGAACGATCAGATGCGACCAGGGAAGTAACCTTATGGGTGCCAAGAACGAGTTACAGAAGGCGCTGTCCTCGATGGACCAGACCCGTGTTCGCCATTTCCTCTTGGAACGTAGCTGCGATTGGATCGAATTCCAGCCAAACGTCCCATCAGCTAGCCACTTTGGTGGCGTTTGGGAACGACAAATCAGAACGGCACGTAACGTACTTTCTGGACCGCTGCGGTAATCAGCTGAATGATGAATCTCTTAAAACCTTCATGACGGAAGTAGAAGCCGTTGTCAATAGCCGCCCCTTGACTGTTGAGAATTTAACGTTACCAGACGCATTGGAACCACTTACCCCCAATCATTTACTTACAGGGAAGTCAAGAGTCGTCCTACCGCCACCTGGAGAATTTCAACGCGCTGATCTATACCTTCGAAAGAGATGGAGACGTGTCCAACACTTGACTAACGAGTTTTGGATGCGTTGGAAAAGGGAGTTCCTTCATACCCTTCAATTGCGACAGAAGTGGATGCATCCGAGACGTAACCTCCAGCAAGGAGACGTTGTGATTATTAGCAACGACAACCTTCCTCGAAACAGGTGGCAGATCGCCCGCGTGGAAGAAGCTTATGGTGATCCTGATGGCAATGTGCGAAAGGTAAAGCTAGCAGTTGGAGATGCTACTTTAGATGACAAGGGACGCAGAGTCAAGCACATCAGCTACCTTGAACGACCAGTGCAGAAATTGGTACTTCTTGTACCAAGCAATGACTTGGAGGATTCGAACCGGGGAGTCCCCACCAAGGAGCCTTAGAGATACCATACATTTGGATTTGACCCAAGGATTTGACGAACGTTTGTAAACCTATGAACTGGATTTGTCTTTATAATCTGATTGAACACTTGATTGAATGATTATTTAAGTTGATATTAAATTGATTAGCTCAATTTAGGGGAGCCATGTAATTGTTGTTGCCTATTATTTTCAGTTAAGTATTGTTGACGAGTTAAGTATTAGTCTGTTACGTATTAGGAACGCCTCGATATCGTATGTCAGACCTCGTGCGTTGTCGTTTGCGATAGCCATTTCAGTCATAGAGCTTATTGCGAAGGTTACTCCGATACGCTTATCTTGCGACTTGTGTGTATTCAGGCGTTACAGAGAGGACAATCGGTAAGCGTGTATTTATTTCCTTATCCTTGTCATTTCATTTCTTGATCAATTGTTGTATTAGTAGATTTCCACGCGCTTCTGTGATTCAATATGTATTCGTGTTATGTAATGGTTATTTTAGTTTTAGTCTTAAGTGTCGCTTAGACTAGGTTTTTGATTGTATTTTAGTTTGACGGTTTTGGACATCAATCACGATAAATGAGAATAAATCACGTTGGAATTGTAATAAGCCTTTGGTGTTTAAAATCAGTACTTTGAGCGAAGTCCTCGTAATCTGCGCTGCGTGTGTATCCTTTAATTGAGACATTCCGAAGTTATCACGTCGCCTGGAGTTATAGTGTTAGTAACACTACAGCAATTTGATTTAATAAGTGCAACCACCGATTCACATATTTGAGTTATTGGCCGATGTCACGGTATGTGCCTTTAGCTGTCACAAAGAGAAAAACAATGCAAGAGCGCAGTTTTTGACGAGATAAGTCTTATTTGCACTGTAATGTATACTGAAGTGCTGGAGAACCAGTAAACTATGACTTATAAACCTTGCAAGTTGGATATTCAATCGACCCCGATAACTCGAACCCCCCGCTAACTCGAACTGTGTTTCGTTTCCCTTCAGAGCTCGAGTTACTGGAGTTATACGACGCGTTTCAAGCAAAAAAAAAAAAATAATAAATTGAGGGGGGGGGGGGGGGGGGGGCTAATGCCACAACAAACAACACAAATATACATGTGTAGGAAAGTGAAGAATGATCCTCGCAGTGTATTTCCAATTTTAGCAACTGGAAAGAAGAAGCCTGAAAAAAATCAGGGCTTCAACGGGATTCGAACCCGTGACCTCCGCGATACCGGTGCGATGCTCTACCAACTGATGTGTGGCTTCATAGCTCAGTTGGTAGAGCATCAGCGTAATGGCACTACAGTAAATAGGGTCTTATTTATCACTGTCAGCGCATTCCATGGCTTGTTTGCATGTATTTGAAGTCCATGTTCATGACCTTGATAATTGTATAGTTTACGTTATGTAATGATTGCGTGTTTGATTTCATTTATTGATAAAACCGATCATTGCTACAAAGAAAAGTGTGACAAAAAATACGAAAAGTACTCGGACAATGACAATTCAATCAATGACTGTAGCTCATTGCCAAAATAAAAGTTCAAAACATTTAACACGCTGCACAATATAACATTATTGACCGAAACTAATGTCAAGCGCATCACTGCACAAGTATTCCAAAACGGATCCTAAAAGGCGATAAGGAGTACCTTAACATTCCGGCACGAAATGGTTATTTGTTATTAAAACGAATCCTCATTGAACCAAAATTCGCAAAAATAAATCTAGAAAAACGAAACAACAAGATGACTGTGATCAAGTGTATTTCTAACAAAAACAATACAATGGAGACAACACAGTCTTTTCACTTTTTGATAACTAGATAGAAACTTGGCACACATTTTCTATTTCTTCATTAGAGGTCATTAGTCTGCATAGTTTCCGCCGTTATCAGCATGTCGCTTTGCAGTTTGCCATGTGTTTATGCATTGCTTAGTCTCATTTCTAAAGCAACATATGTCTCCAAAAATTTGCTTTCGACGGACTAAATATGAAATTTACTGTGAACATGTTGCTTCCTTGCCATTCAACTACAGTATGTAGATTCTTATCACGGATATCATATTTGTCCTCTTACGTTTTTCTTCGGAGACGCTTTAACTTTAATTCGAGAAACCTATAAGTTCGACAAGAGGCGAAGTAAACAGCATCTTAATTATCACTGTAATTACATTACAATAAATACGGTCTTATTTATGACGGCTGACACCAGACGCCCTTCTCTAGCGCATTCATTATTCCCTTCGAAACTCAACAAGCAAGCAAACGAAAATACAGCTTAACTCTAGATAATTTCAGCCTTAGTAGCCAGCAACAGGTCCAAAATTACATTCATTATCCTTGCAAATGTCTTGACGTCCATCTCCGAGGAATTTTCGCGCAACTAAATGAATAATATATTCAATTCACTAACTAGACAAAACTTTCCTGAGAAGAGGTATGACGAAAACAGTTGAGAAATGGCGCATCCTACTCCGCGACATTGCCATAAAAATTTAAAACGTCTTAGCTCTGAGAATTGTAGCAAACCTTACACAATACGTCATTGTTGTCCATAATTAGCGTATAAGTTAAACTACGAAATTACGAAGGATACTAAGATGGATTTTCAAGATACATGAAAACAGACCATATGCGCGCATCTCTAAGCGAGATAAAAAAGAAAAACTTACCTTCTAAACTTAAAGCTGCGAAAATAAAAAAACAAGTATCCATAAACAGATCAATAAAACATAAAAGCGAAGTGCCCAACAACACCAAAACTTCTCGGAAAATTACAGCTCAATCAATGACTGTAGCTCGTGGCAAAATAAAAGTTCATAAGAAGCATGATCTTCTCAAACACAACAACATTGTTGTAGACAAAACTTTCCTGAGGGGAGGTATAAGGAAAAGAGCTGAGAAATGGCCTGTAATTGGCTGATGATGACATAATTCGGTGACGACATTTGAGTTTGGCCTGTGATTGGTTGATGAAGACATCATCCGCGGAGGTCTGCGTCTGGTGACACGAAAACTAAACAAGAACCGCGGTGCGGTTGTAAACCGCGCTATAAAAAAACGCGGTTACTTACACTGTCTGCGAAACGTGACTCTCCTGCCCTTCAGCAAATATACGGAAAAAGGAGTATCTGATTACATTCTTTGCATAGCGCGAGTTTAGCATGACTTGTAATCGGAGAATTTTGTTTGCGTCTAATGAAAAAATACCTTGACCTTTCAAAATAAATTTTACAATGATATGGGTTTTTGACGAGCGCTAGGGCTAAGTTTTAACTTTTTTTCCCCAGAAAATTCCACCATTGCTTCTGGCGAACTATACACGATCTTTATCACCGTCAGCGTATTGCTGGTTTTCAGTGTCACGCCATTCAAAATAGACCAAAATAAAAATTCAAAACCGTTCAATAGATTAAGTCCAGAATCTGGAAATAGAAAGAAGGTACATATGCAAAGCCTCTCGCCAAGATTCAGATCACAGCAATTTTTCTCATGGAAGATATGCGAAGAAACGTTTTCCACAAATTTATAGAGATTTATATGGAGACGCCATGTTGGTGCCCATGTACATGGGCACCAACATGGCGGTCGGAAACCAGCAGAAACATCTGTCACTGAGTTTTGCTACGAAATAGTGAATTTATCTCTCCAATAACTCAAAAAGGTAACAATAGTACTTTATTCTAATACAAGAACTGTTCAGATAGCAGAATTGCCGAAATAAGTCACCTTTTAAACCAACATAACAGCTCTCTCGCCCGTCATGTAAATGTCACGTCACGCAGAAGTTTAGAAATTCAAGGGTAGTCTATCAATAAACCAAGAACCCATTCGGAGTGAAAATATGAATGAATATTAGCTTTTAGCTGCTCTCATACAGCATGAAAGTAAAATTTCAGGAGGATCAATATTTCTGAAGTTTAGTGACGTCATGTGAAAACCAGCAATTCCATGGCCAGACGTAATACCTTTTTAGCGCATTGAGTATTCCCTTTGAAAGTGAACAGAAACAATGCAAACATTCCAGATTACAAAATGTTCTGTTTTGCACGCAAAACGAAAATACAGCTTAACTCTGGATAATGTCAGCCTCACTAGCCAGCAGCTGGTCCCAAATTAGATGCTTTATCCTTGCAAATGTCCTGACGCCCATCGCCGAAGGCCGCCATTTTTTTGTGTAAACAGTTAATTCGCTAACTTGACAAAACCCTCCTGAGGGAGAGATATGACGAAAAGAGCTGAGAAATGGCCTGTAATTGGCTGATGATGACATCATCCGGTGAAGACAATGGGCCGTGGGAGTTTGGGTCTACTTACCGACAAAAAAAAAACCGAAGGCAGAGCAAGAAACCGCCCAGTCTACGGCTGCGCGGTCTTAAAAAAAAAAACCCGTGCAGAGCAAGAACCGCGCTCGGCCCATGGCCGCGCGGTTAATAAACACATTACTGCATTGAAAGTGCTTTGTACGATTTTTATTCACTCACTGAGAAAACTCACTCGTTCGTTTTTGAGACGCGGACGGCAACCCGGAAGAGAAGATTTCGCATGCTAGGATCGTATTGCCTCCCAGATTTTTCTTCTATTCATCTCTAATGAAGAAAAGATACTTAGCAATGTGAATATGGTTGTGTGAGGACAAGTTAAAAGTGAAAATAGCTCACTTCCGGTTACCGTCCGAGTGAATAAAAATCGTACTAAGCATTTTCCATATGCTGTGATGTGCCGTTTATTTCACACACATTTGGTATACAAATTGCACAAACGGGGCGATTAAAAGCGTCAAATCGTTCAACAACAACTAAGTCCTGCTCAGTTAATGGAAAGCTTATAAAATTTACAACACTTACTGTGCTCATCAGATATCAATTAAGTCAAATGTCTATTACTAAAGGAAGCCATGCCAATAAACTACGTAACGGTCCTGAAAATAAGTCCGTATTTAGTTATCGTCAGAGTCATTTTCCAGTTATTAAAGCGTCAGACTTTTTTGTATCACACCGCTTTAGGACTAGACAGATATGTGGCAAGCGTCGGAGATTGATTTACTGTGTTGATGTGAATGGAAAAAATACCACCTTGAATAACCACTCCGCCGAACAATTTCATGGACTGCTTACCGGTATTCTGGGAGTCGGAGGGAAACGGACAGGCTGATCATGCGAGACGAGGACGAAGCTGAGGTACCGGCCAGCACGCTGCTTAGCACTTTTGACATGTGCATCTGTTGTTTCGTTGAAACAGTGCTGTAGTTTTCTATGCTCTTCAAATTCTTATGACCAGATAGCAGTGCAATTTGCTTGTGTGGAATGTCTACTCATTTAGCGTCTGGATCATTGTCTTTCTGCCGCTGAGTTTTCCATTTCCTCCTTCTGAATCATTGTCTTCATTAAACCGTTGAGTTTGTTAACGCCAACAGCGCCGGACTTGAGCCAGCCTTTTCTTGCAAGCGAGTCTGCCTAAAGTGTTCTTTACGGCCATGTAAAAAGGAGCATCGTCTTGATTCATTTCCTCAGGTCTCTTCCTGGCAAAACATTTGTAAACCGCTACAGGATCTCTTTCAGATACGTCGGTCGCAAACATTTTCGGTGGTACAGCTCTGACATCGCTGAAGTCTGATCCAGTTCTGGTTTTTGTCTGTTTTTTTTTCTGTTTTTTGTTTTTGTGGATAAATCTCAGTACCGATGATATAAAACTGCTTCGCTATTGTTTTCAACAAACGGTCTCGTTTCGAGCGAGTTGACAAGGAATTTATCGAAGAACTAGGGGAAGTGACGGGCGAAAATATAAAGTCCTGCAAAGAAGAAAATGACGATCTGACAATTCGCTGATCTCTTTTGCTCAGAGACTTGCAAGCAAGGCCAGATTAATTATCAAGCGGCTGTCTTTATATTATCATTATGATGAACAAACCTGGGAACAAGATGGAAAACCAACCTTTCCTCACCCCTCCCCTTTCATACACACACTCCCCCCTGAAACAACCACACTCGTGACAGTCATTGTTTGAAGCATAGCTCTCCCCGTGCTGCATGGCTGCCCTTCTTTGAAACAATGAATGGTGTCGTCGTTCGAGCCATCCACAGGGAGGCTCAAGGCACAGCTTGTGAAGGAACGTTTGATAACGTCTGTTGGAAGCTCAGCCCAAGCGTCCAAAATTCATTGTAATATAGCTCGTCATGGCGGGGCTCTCAGATCTCTAGCGGCAGTTCCTTCATTAATTCCAACTTTTCCCAGCCATTCATCGTACTTCTCTGTGCACGAGGACTCAACGGGCTTATTCCAGCTGACGTCGGGTGCCTGAATGTACTTAGTGCAGCCTCCAGGCACAATTACACGATCAATTTTCTTAGATTTCAATGACCCAGTGATGCTATCTTCCATGTGACATTCGTAGGAATCCCAGGCTAACAGCCTATGATTGAATGGAAATGATCCAAGAATAGAGTTAACCCAGATCTTGGTTAACTCAGTGTCCATCCATCCGTTTGCTGACGATGCAACAGCTGCTCGATGTTGGAATTCTTGTTTTAAAGCTGCAACTTCTCGCTTTGCTCCTTTAAATACCACCATAGGTTTCAGTTTAGTTCCATCGGCCTTCGAGGCGAGACAGACCGAAACCCTTGCTTTTTCGTGACCGGTCGATTTTAGAGTGATGGATTTCTTCCCAGTTGCGTCAACGGTTGTCTCTGATAACATATCGCACCAAACTGGGGTTTCATCCATTGCAATAATGTCAGAAGCCTTGTACTTGTGATTTCTTGTAATCGCCTAACCTGGAATACATACGATACAAGTTTTGCAACCATTCTGTCTGGATCTTGCTGGGCAACGGAGGTTTTTTTTTCAAGAGACAGACCAATTAGCTTAAGAAATTTTTCCAGCCAACCTCTGGAAACTTTAAAGTCGTCGTTGTCCACCAAGTTGTTTTCCTTCATATCACGATAAGTGAACTTCTGCTTTCTTCACGATAAGCTTACACGAGACTCGTAATCCGTGAGCACGCCAGTTTTCAATCCATTCCAACAGGAGTTTCTCCAGTTTCACTTCACAAACCTCCATAAGATATAATGGCGTATTCTCCTCGGCTTCGCGCCAAATTCAAGCCATTCGAAGTCAAAAACGAGGCTAGAGCCTCGACCCCATGTAAAATTCCTTCACCCTCAAAAATGGCTTCGCACTGAGCGACATTGTTTCTCACTCGTTCGTAAATTCGCTAAAGATTTCAAGCTACATGGCCGACCTGTCAAGAAATTCCCCTCCTGAGGATGAGAAAATTGTTGTCGACACCCCAACGGAGAGTGTCGTTGACGGAGAGGACGAACAAACTCATAGATCTGCGAACAATCGGAGGCATCAGAGATCGACCTCCAGTTCGTCAAAGCCCCGTTTAGAAGATGACGAGAGTTCGGGTAACGAAAGCGACTCGAGTGGATCCTCTAGCTCTTCAAGTGAAGCTACTGCTAATCCAAAGCGACAGAGTCGCATAAAAGTCGTACCTGCTTCTTCTAAACACAAAGATGATGCAGAATACACGAGATTCGACACGGACTCAAAAGCCCGCCAAAAACTTGTCTTGACTCAAGGCATGGAGGAATACTTGAGTGAC
>OZ026600.1:25319335-25321835 GCA_964020085.1 Micromussa lordhowensis | reverse complement strand
TGGCGAGAGCTTCGCCAATAGAGTTCAAAATGTATTTTAAAGTACATTTTTGAAACAGTTATCATAGGGCATCATGTTTACAAGCATACCTGGACCCCCGTTATCGATCAAGTTCTGCAGTGTGAAAAAGACAGTCGTGTTGAAGCCCAAGATTCTAAGGCAGTCGGTGTGTACCTAGTACCGACGCCGTCGGACGCAAAGAAAACTCTTGCTGGTCATGCTCCGTTAGAACTGTTACACTTGTTCAAGAACTTCCTCGAAGCAGAAGCAGGAAACAAGCTGTGTGCGCAACTGAGTAACAGGAAAACGAAAGATAGAAGTTGGGCTTGTTGTCCCGGCAAAGTTCACGGCCCTGACATCAAAGCTTCGCATAGCAAAAATTCTGGAAAGAGAGCTTACCACCCTAGCAGAGAAATACAGTCACTTTGAACTAAAGAACATCACATTTAAGGAAAATAAATTGCCGATGCGCTGTTTTAAAATTGTTTTATAATGTTTTCCTGGTTATACGGAATTCCTCGAATAAGCGCTGCATCGGGGGTGCGGCTCTTATTCGAGGGCGGCGCTTATTAACTTTTTTGTCCCAGATGCGGCGCTTATTCGAGGACGGCGCTTAATGGAGGGCGGCGCTTATCCGAGTAAATACGGTAATCTAGATGCTCCAGAACAGTTAAAAGTGTCCAGCGTATTCGTCTCTTTCTGTCTTCAGTAGTTTGCACCCAGTCGATGACAATGCTCTGTATATATCTGTATTTATCTTAATACCAATGCATTTATCAACAACATTGACATATAGATTGGTATTAAGATAAGTGCAGATCAAGATATTATCAAAGTAACAGAGTGAATCCCACCGTATATACCAAAGGTAATCTCTCTTTAGTTACTTTTAGACATGGTACCCAGTTAATCCGCGTTGCGATATGTATAATTTATGCCTATTTAAGCGTATATGCTTGACGCTTTTTACAGTGAATAGTATCTCAGAAAATTGAGAACTTTCCAGAGATGGCTCGTACCCATACATCACGAATTCCACACACTCCCGCAATCAAGCGATTTCCTACACTGATCGACCGAGTGACTAGAAACACAAATAGGTCAGACAGGCGCGTCATCACACACAAGTGTCTACTGACAATTACATGTATATCAACCTGATGACATTACAGATTTTTTGGCAATTTGTACGTCAAGGGCTTAACAAAATCCTATCACCATTTACACACAGAAGAGGTGAGTGGCTACGTTAATATATGGAAAGCAGTGGCACTGAAAAAGAAAATAATTGATAGAACTTACTTTGTTTGATGCTTGCTACCCAAAGGATAAACAGTGACTCTTGTCTTGAAGCTAACGGAACAATATAAGTGTACTGCTATTGTCATATGCAACATTATTTTACACAATGCAAAGCGGAGCTATTCAAAACTAGTAATTTTACTGCTGGGTAATTATAGTCTACGAACCATAAATGAACCTTTCCATGCTGTTAAGGCAGGCGGCGCTCACCTCCTCTAGTTCTTCAATAAATTCCTTGTCAAATCGCTCAAAACGAGACGCCATTGTTTAAAACAATAGCGAAGCAGTTTTCTGCACCGTTGCCAAGAGACAACCTGAAAACCAATCATTCGCAAGAAATTCTGCCATCGATAGAATAGAAAAACTAGTTATTTCCGTTATACGATTTTCCTCTAATGACAATGCATCCAATTGACTTCATACTTGCAATATCCCAGCTGATAAGCAGCACTTTTTTTTAATTCCCTATTTTGCATAAAATATTGCCTAATATGCCACTTAATGTACTAATTAACAATTAGATTATGAGCTCGAGATTTCTATGACAAGCCCCTGAACACTAATGGCTGGTAGTGTTAATGGCTCAGGCAATCAGATTACAGCATTTGCATTAGTATATCTGTAGAATTGTACTAAACTTTAGTAGAATTATACTAGCATACTAATGCAAATGCTGTAATCTGATTGGCTGAGCCATTAATACTATCAGCCATTAGTGTGCAGTGGCTGAAACTCGTCTACTAAATGGCGACGTTTTCTCGTTTTACCAAAGTTTTGGAGGAACATCTTGATGAAAATGGATTATTAAAATCCTGAGAAGACTAAACGAAGGACATTTACGGTTTCTTGATTTAAAAAAGTTGAAATTATTGAAAACATGATGCGCGCGCGTGCACAACTTCAATTTTAAATGTCAATTCAATCCGGGCGAACTTTTTAAGGTGCAAAGTTTAATTTTTTTTTATTTTATTTTTTTTTTTATTATTATGAACAATATTACAATACATACAATATTGCCTAATTAATTACACGAACGCTTATGTTACCGTACTTTATACAGTTAATTAGTAACACTAATTACATAAGAATTTACAAATACTTTACAGTTTTAAGGAGCTTACACTATATAGCCACTTACAGTACTTACAGAACGATACTACAGTACTTACGAAGAAATGCACTACAAATATAAGCCTAC
>OZ026600.1:25304335-25311835 GCA_964020085.1 Micromussa lordhowensis | reverse complement strand
AATAGGCTTGTAAACCTTAGTAGTTCCCAAAACAAAACAAAAGTAACGAAAAAGTTATACATAACACATGCTATAGAAATAAAGCAGCGAAACATGGTTGACATAATACAGTAGAGCGAGTTAACAATAATAATCGAGAACGAAATGGGAAAGAAGGACGTTATAAGTAATAATACTAATTAAAGAGCGAATACTAATTACAAAATACGAATACTATTTACAAAATTAATCTCCTTATTTTTGAGAATTTTCAAGAATACTATACCCAATTCTCGTTTGAAGGGTGTCTTCTTTAACTCACAGATTTCTATGGGGGCACCGTTCCGTATCTTTACACAAATGTTAGCGAGAGAAAACAAGTGATGATTTATTCTCGATTGTTTCACATAATAATTACCAGCTGCTGAGAATCTCGTTAAATAGGATTAAATCTGTTCGGAGCGAATAAAAACATCCGGAGATACACGGCGGAGCAACGTCATGTAATAAACAGGCAACCGATTTGCAATAGAGCATTTTTATCGATATTATTCCTGAGCTAACAAAAAAAGGAGCACTGTGAATTTTGCAATCTGAAAAATGCATTATTCGTAGTGCACGTCACTAAATGGCAAAATTATTGCTTGATCTGGGATTCAGTAGAATTCTAACAAGTATTTATCCCAAAGTAATATATTTCTATGGCGCTAGAAGCTAAGAACTAACTGACTGAGTGACACACACTAATTCGATGACCTAGATCTAATCACTCACTTCCCTTTTCCATTTGATTTGCAGGCCTATGAGACTGGACAACAGTAATAGGAGTCGAACGTAGTTCTGTCTGGGTTCCTTGATGACGTCTTCTGTGCCTGTATATGGCATCTTGATGATTTTCGTCCTGTATTTTCATGCTATCATCATCACTTTCCTTAAGAGTGACATCGATGACTCCAGTGTCTTGAACGGCAGAGAGGATGCTGGGCTTTTCAATTTGTCCGTTTTCCAGCTGGTTTTTAAGAACGTTTGCTTCTGCTAAGCCACGTAATTCTCCCTGCAAATCGTTGAGAGGAACAAGCAAAGCCAGACAGCATGAGAAGGACCATTGTGGATTTTTGCGCCATTCTTTGATGTATCCATACAGGAAAATTGCGTACTGGACTGAAATAAAGGAGAAATCAAGCAGTTTGGCATAAAGGCATAAGCCAAAAGAAGCGTTATAAGTATAATACCATATATTGAGAACAAACATTTTTCTCTCAAGGAATTAAAGAAGGATTACTTTCATAAAATCTGAACAATGGTGCTCAGTGCCGTTTCACCAAAGCCTCAGAACGAAGATTTATCTTTTCAGGACTACAAAATTCGCCACCAGCATGAATAGTTGCAATTTTTAAAAAGGAAACAACATTTTTCGTTTTACAAAACATGTTTCGACATTCCTATGTCATCTTCAGTTGGAAATGCTCGACGGTTATACATCAGTTTGAATTTTCACTGTATACATGATAACGCTATAGAATTACGCCATAATAATAATAATAATAATAAAGCCTTTATTTATAAAGGAGGGTAGCACGTAATAGCCCAAGGCTAATAAACTTGTGGCCCTCCAAAACACAACTATATACAATAAAATTACACTAAAATACACGGGAAAAATAGCTAATATATGTAAATAAGATAAAATTCAAATTACACTACGAAATGTTTAAGAGTCAACTGTTCTTTAAAAATCCTAGCGAACATATTTTTCTTCAGGCATGTTACAGAATCCAGATTTCTTGTATGGAGGGGTAAATTGTTCCAAAGTTTCGTAGCCGTGACAGCAAAAGAGCGTCCACCCTCAGTTTCACGTTTATATTTAGGACATACAGCATTGATGGTAGCATATCTAGTGTCACGGGAGTGGCGCTTATTATTTAAAACCAAGTGATCGTTTAGATAATTTGGTAACATCCCATTTACACGCTTATACATTAATGCACATTTGTCAATTTTGTGTTGCTCGTAAAAAGGGATCCATCCCAACATATTAAACAATGCGACTGATGACGCCAAGCGATCCGCATAACATACAACACGTGCAGCGCGCTTTTGCAGTTTAAAAATTCTATACAACAACTCCTTATCGCAGCTTGCCCAAATGACATTAGCGTAGGACATAATAGGGCGAATAACACTATTATAATACTGAAGCCGTTGATTAAGAGGAAGGCAGGCCCGGATCTTACGTAGGATAGCTATTCTGGAGGCAAGCTTTTTACAAACTTTCTCGACATGTTCATAAAAACTTAATTTGCTATCAATTTCAACACCTAGTAAGGTGGCACAATGCACAATGCTCAGCTGTTTGTCGTTAACAATGACTTCTAGGTCACTTCTTTTTATGTTCTCTGTTTGTCTTTTCCCTGAAATCATGAGTACTTTAGTCTTATCTTCATTCAAAGGAAGTTTGTTTGCTGAAGCCCACAATTGAATTTCGGAGACAGACTTGTTACGTGAAAAATTTGAATATTTGAATACACTGGGAACAAAAGACTGCTCGCGCGCGTCAACAGTAGTTGAAAAATAATAATAATCATAAAAACTACAATTTCCTCGATTGTGATTGGTTTTAAAAACTCCTATTTTCCACTTATTCACTTGCCAAGTTGTTATCGAACAGTTTGTTATCGGACAGTCACATTCAAAGTTGTAGTTTAAAGTGGCTCAAAACAGTTTCCAGCACTTTCCAAGACGTAGACATTGATGGATCATTATAACCACTCTTTATCGGTTGATGCCAAATCATGGCATCAAAACACTTCCCAATCATTGGTGAACATGTTGTTGTCAAAGTTGTGGCACAATAGGTTATCATAGCAACAATATGAGCAGCTAAAAACATCCTTAATTTTAGCTTATAGCGCTTATAACTCAAAAACGAGATCGGTGACAACTATTTTTTATAATCAAATTATGATAAGCATGATAAGATGCAACTTTTTTGCAAAGTTTAAAAAATTCTTTGGAGTGGGTTTGCGGAGCCACCTTAAATTTTCGAATCAGCAGGGCAGAATCTAGAATCGTGAAAGATTCTACAGAGCATGAGTCACGCCAAGTCCCTGATGACCGCAAGAGCTTGCAAACATGCGAAGCGTTGTCCGACACAAGGTGCCCGCGGGCACGTGTACAAATGTGGCGAGCGGTCTCACCAACGTAGCAGACATTACAGCCAGCACATGTGAATTTATTTAAACGACACACGAACGTTGTCTCCGCGGCACGGAATCTTTCACGCTGACTGGATGTTTTTTTTTAAATGTTGAAAAAACTTACTGATATCTAGATCACCCTTGCAATAATGTTTAAGTAGCTGTCTTAATTTATTCTGCGCAAGTGTAGAAAAACGGCAAACATAAGGGAGTCTGTAGAAACGTGTAAAAGTTCCATCTGTCAGGAGCTGATTGGGCCAGTCCGCACGTTTTCAGGATTGACATTCAATTTCTTAGAACATACCTAGGAATAATTTTGTCAATAACCCAGATGAAAAACAGTTTTTCCGTAAAATCATCGTCAGCTTCTTAAATTCTTCATGGACACCAAGCCAAGTGTTGTTAATCTTATAGACCCTGTCTACTAATGTCCAAACTAATCCCAATTTGTATGGCAAAGGGGCAAAGCTGAAATAATTAGTGAGAAGACCAGTAAAAACACACTAGTAATAAGGGATGGATGACCAAAAGAACATAAAACATTCTTTGGCATAAAAATCATTATGTCAAAGAAAGGTAATTTCTTCTCAACATTTTTGTTTATTATCAATTTTGTTTGTGACTGCGCGCGCAGTCCTTTGTTCTCAGTGTATT
The DNA here is from genome assembly GCA_964020085.1 of Micromussa lordhowensis. NCBI lineage: Eukaryota > Metazoa > Cnidaria > Anthozoa > Scleractinia > Lobophylliidae > Micromussa > Micromussa lordhowensis. The sequence continues at coordinate 25,308,005 of OZ026600.1, read as the reverse complement.
CCAGTATTCAAATTGTAAACGTAAATTTAAGGGCATAATTCTATAACGTAATCTGTGAAAATTCAAATGTACAACCGTCGAACATTTGCAACTAAAGAAAATGTAGGAATGTCGAAACATGTTTTGTAAAATGAAAAATGTTGTTTCCTTTTTAAAAATTCCTGTTGCTCTGCTGTTTTTACGACTGCTTGCAATTTCATTTTGAATACTTCTTAAGATGAGTCACAAAGCCTGGAGATTAACAATGATTGTAGTTGCAATAATAAGAATGATGAAAAAAAATGCGACTAGTTTTATGCAAGTTATAAAATACTTTTTCAGTGCGCATTTCTGTAACTGAGATGTGAGACGCATGGTGGAAAAACGTAAGGAGTTTAGATATATTGAAATCCCTTGTCTGTTAAATGGGATTTACATAGCGCTAACTACCTGTCCAGATCAAAGGTCAAGTTCGTTTTACATGTATGTGCATAATTTTAAAAAGTTGAAACATCATACCATCTTGAATTTAAGGATTTTTCAGATATATCAGGAAGCCTTAACAGTGAATGTCTGTTAAAATAACCAAAAAATTGAAAACGTGCCAACACACACACAAAAAAAATAATCAAGTTTGATAATACTTGCCAGTTTGAAGGCCTAGGAACTGAGCTCGGATTAAGTAAAAACACTTTTCCCATTTAATCAAAAATAAAAAATATGCAAATCTAGTGAAGAAAAGCTCTGACTTCAAACCTTCTCATATTTTATCTAAGGAGAAATCAGTCGTTGAATTAATAAATTACAGGTTTATAGTTTCATATATGTGGTCAGGGGCGGATCCAGGAATTTCTGAAAGGGGGGATTGTACACTATCAATGAATGTCACGTGTTCATGTTGCTTGTTATACCTGAACCTGATACGACCTTTGCAAAATGTACATTATCTTTTCATAACTTGACAAACAGTCGAATGGTGAAAGTGAAATAACTTGGCAAAAACAATTTTATTCTATTATTATTTTGCGAAGAATCAGGCAAAATAACAAAGAAAAAATTCTCAAATGGGGGGTTGCAACCCCCTCAACCCCTTCCCTGGATCCGCCTCTGGTGGTATCTTCTAGAAGTTTTGCATGAACGCCGATCAAAATTAGAAAAAATTGCAATACCCCTCCTTCAAAATATGCAATTAACCGGCAACACGCCAAAACAGAAGAGATCTCTATCTTGGCTAGGGAGAGCACTATAAAAACAGATTAATGGTATTTATCTTATTTCCTTCGCAGCCCACCCCGCTCTAAATAGCAAGAACGTATGATCGTTTGAAAATCTTCTGTTAAGTTCGATCCACATGCAAATATTACTATTATCTTACCTACAAGAAGGCCAATAACCAACGTATTTGCTCCAATTATCAAAATCTTAAAAGAGACCGCGTCCATGTCCGTGTCGATGGAGGCTGATATATTTTCCGCGGGAATTCTACTCACAGCTCCAACACCTAGGTTGAAAACAGTAACAGCCAGGGACGTCGCCATTAATCTGTTCTCGGTTGCATCTCGTATGGGTTTGATCCACGCGAACACCATTCCGTACATCCCAGCAATGACCCATGCCAAACCAATGTAGGACCTGCTCTCTTCTCCTACAAGAATCAGCCCAGATGTAAGGATTACTTTACGAGACGTTTCAACTAATTCCCAATACCACGCGCGATGTTCGTAGTTTTCGAACAGAAAGCGCAATCCTGAGATCAATTCCATGCCGGTGCCGGGAACCTGAAGTTCGTCGGTGTCCATAGCAGCTACCATTGCTATTCGTTTCCTCCAAAGCACAAAGAATGAGGAGACCGGGAGTGCAATGATGTAGGCAGTAGAGATATAGGCCACAATAAGCCAATGATTGTAATTTTTCCCTTGGCATTTTATGCTGTAATCAGCTTTCATATACTTGAGGCACAATTCTTCTTTGTCATCACGGCAAAGTTTTTGGCAGGCTATTGGTAGGACACTGGCTGTCTGGGCACACGTACTCAGGTAAGTCACGTACAAAAAGAAGAACAAATTCCTGAACACGGGCTCTTTTATTTCTGAGATTTTTCTTGACTTTTCGTCGTTCTGTAGGTTTCCATTCCATAAGATTATTGCTTTTCGCACTCCGTAAACTGCAACAGAAACACCAATGACAACAGCATTTATTGCCATAATCGCAAGCAAACTTCCAAAGGCATTCACTTGAAACCCGCTGATTAGGCAGCCCACTGGTGCAATCTGGAGTATATCCATCTGGAGCATTTCTGAATATTTCGCGATAACTTGCAAGGAGCCTGGCCATTTTATGTAAGAGAAGGCTTCAAGTAAGCCATGGGTGACCTGATAGAAGCCAATTACGATTTTAAGTTTGGAAAAGAACATGTCGATTAGAGGACACTCTTCTCCTTTCCTCTTCTTTTTCTTGCTTGTCCATAGTAAAACTGCAGTAGTTATAACTGCAACAGCTGCAATGATCGACAACTGTCCCACCATCCACTTCTTTGAAGGACATTCAAAGCACGTTTGAAACTGCTTATAGTATCCTGAGCTGCAAACGTGACAGAGTGGACCTTCGTAACCAGTTTTGCATGGGGAATTCAAACCACCATGGCAAGATTCCTCTCTTGGACACCTGTAAGGCGTTGGGATCGGAAAAGGGTACTGAACGATGGAAGCATTTAATGCTGGTGAAACTGCCAGGAGATTCGCAATGAAACGTCTGTAGTGATCAATGTGTGTCTTGTTCCGCCATTCCCACCAATAACCAGGTTTTAAAGAAGCGTAGTCATCACTGCATTTCAGTCCGCCTACACATTTGTGACATTTCTCAAACATGTGAGTTCGATAAAATCCTTCCAGGCATCTGCAAGCACGAAGTCCAGCGAAGAAATCAGTTTCCGTTCCTGTTGAGTTTTAACAAGAGTTGCAGAATGGTTTATTTTTCAGTGAAATTCTCGACATTGGCTTCATTATAGGTGCACCTGTTTTATATCAATATCATATGCGAACTAATTACCAGGCAGGTCTGAAACAGGCTATTTATTATATTTAAGAACCAGGTCTTAAGTAAGGTATCGAATATTTTGACAGGACATACATAGGGTTTGGAAAATTGTAAAGTTTGGTCTTTTGTAGGGTAAGGGATTTGGGAAGTAGGCTGCACACCCCAATCTAATTTTTCTGGGAAATTCCATTTAATCCTCTGCTGTACGCCCACTAGTTAGGAGTTGTATACACGACGAACAGCAGCCCGAAGAGGCCTTTATTTTATCAAGTTGTTTCGACTTTTGCGTTTCTTTCCAGCGCAGCTGTCAGAAGAAATCCGGCGATGTGGAGAACTTTATTGACGCTGTTTAGCACAAGTCAGACTTTGAGTAAGTCAACTCTTTATCTATTGCGAGTAAAGTTGCAATTGGTCGCTTTATTAATAGTTTAGGGTTTTACAGCCGGAAGTAAGATGGTTACAAGCCTGTATGGTGTTTTCCAATTATTTGTCCTATTATGAGCCAAGATTTGTCTCACCCTGCATTTCAAAACATGCGGCGCTTGCTAGGCCAATCTCGACTACCGTGGGAGTAAAATTTAAAACATCAAAATTTAATGGCCACCTGAAAAAAGTCTCAGCGTCAAAGATTTAATTTCGTTTTTGAAATGTGAGA
>OZ026600.1:25241835-25294335 GCA_964020085.1 Micromussa lordhowensis | reverse complement strand
TCGTCGTTGGTTTCTATCCTCCTGAACCCCGAGGCAAACAAAGCGGACGATATCAAATCACCGCTTGTACCTCGAAAAACTCTAACAGCTTCTGTTTGGGTATCATCAGGATTCCTAGGAGATAATAACTGGCTATTTCAGAAAAGCACCAACAACTGGAATTAACAATTATTGGACGAGGGTGAGTAAACTATCGCGATCTGAGAGACACTGACAAATTACGATAGTTTTGGATAACTAAGTTCAGTCACAGGCGGCCCAAGTTTGCGATGCGTTCAGTTTTGTTCCTTTGTTGTGGTACAACGATTTAAATCATCTAACAGTTTGCATGGGGCACGAGTTTGTTTGCAAGCGATAAGCGAATAAGTACAAGTAGCCATTAGGGCTAAGAAGAGGCTACTTCGGAATAAACGCGGTTACTAACAGAAGCTTAGAGAGTACATCATGTGGCTACAAAATAAAATCTACTGACAGATGTAGTGTAACTTCAGTTGACAGAGTTGAAAAATATATCACTTTTGAAATTGTTCTGTTTTTCATCATTCTGAAAAGAAAAAATAGAAGTATCAGTTTATCGACGGTATTCAGTTTCCTGCACAACTTCTAAAATATATAGAAAAGAAAATACGTCACATTCGAGAGTCTTGGACGCTGTGGCCAATGAAGAGATCTAAGCTCAATATCTTCAGCTTTGTCCGGAGCAAAAATCTGTCACAAAGATATTGCATAGAGACTATTAGACGCGGCTCCATGATTTTTTTTTCGCCTTGGGTGACTCTTTCTCGCCTTAAGTGAAAATTGTTTATAAATTTGATTGAAGGCCACATACTACTACCCAATATGAGTAACATATTGACAAAAAATAGCAAATGCCCAATGTTTGGGAAATAGAGTTTGCCCTAGTTTTGCATATAGTAAAAGTGAAAACTCTATGTAGTTTCTTTCTACAAATATCTTGGTATTTCCGAGAAAATCGACATTTCAAACGACATCGATTTCATGTCCAGACATCAATCTAACGAGTTCTGTAAGCTGAAAATCGACCATTTTCATTCGATTGGCATGTCGCAACTATTGAACGCAAAAACGTTATAATAACAACAAGCGTATTGCAGAACTTGTCTAAAAAAGCACAATTAATCTACTTATTGGGGGCAAACAAAACCAGAGTGTTATCCATTTTGACCATGTGCAATGTCTCGGAATTCCAAAAGATTTTAGATTCTAGCTATACTAGGATAGGTCTTTTAATATATTTAAAGTTTAGTTTGGGCAATATTCTTGCTTGGGGCAAGTTATATGCAAAAGACGAGCGAATTTGAGTTTTTAGATGTTTTAGTCTTGCCGGAGAAATTTGATTTTGTTTGATTTTTCTGGACATTTGCCGTTAATGTTAATTTTCGCAGCAATTTCCTGGGCCAATGTCTTTCCTTGGCAATGACAATGCCACTTTGTAGATTTACAACAAGGATAAAATTGTGATTCGGTACTAAGGCTGGTTTTTAGGCTCGAGATGACCCGAATAATTTACGAATTTTTCCCTTTGACAGTAGCAAAGCGGCGGAACAGTGACTCCCTAGAGTCTGTTTGTCTTGGTCCGAAGTTTTAGCTTTAGCACTTTAAAATGGTATCCGCCGTGTATCTCTAATATGGGATATATAGTCTGACCGGATTCCCAAAAACATGCACGCACTGACCCAAAGACAGTGTTGGCGGCCAGAGTTCCTCTGGCTAGCAGATTGGCCCTCCACGCATGCACGTGACATGGACCACTCCAGCAGGGTGCCATGCCAACAACAGAACCCTCCCGCAAGCTTCAACAAGGCACTAACATAGCCAGAAACACAGTCAATAACAAGTTCACTTAATACTAAACACTCAAAGTCTGCCAAGCAAAGGGTGTAGGTACAAAGGTAGGGTGTAGGTACCGAATCCAGGCGAAAACCTAGCGGCTATGTTTTTGCGAAATCGCTGAGATATCAAGGCCAAAAAGGCCCCAGGGCATCAAATTGTCTCAAGCTTGGCCTAAGCATGCAGTCCAAGTGGCACCTTGTCCTTTGGGGTGCCTGCCAGGTGCCATTTGCCCTCAATATCTGACCGGATTCCCTAAAACATGCCCGCACTGACCCAAAGACAGTGTTGGCGGCCAGAGGTCCTCTGACCACCCCCCCCCCCCCTGACTAGCAGATTGGCCCTCCACGCATGCACGTGGCATGGACCACTCCAGCAGGGTGCCATGCCAACAACAGAACCCTCCTGCAAGCTTCAACAAGGCACTAACATAGCCAGAAACACAGTCAATAACAAGCTCACTTAACACTAAACACTCAAAGTCTGCCAAGCAAAGGGTGTAGGTACAAGACACCCTCCCCTCCCCCCTTCCTTTGACAGCTGGACCCTCGTCAACCCACCAGCAGATAGGCCAGGCCCTGGGCCATGTACCCAGCCTAGCCTTGACGGAAACCCCCCTGGCTTTCAAGGCACCAGCCAAGCCAGGCGAAAAACCTAGCGGTTATGTTTTTGCGAAATCGCCGAGATAGTATTTATGCCTAATAGTAACTTTAAAGTACGCTTCGGGGCCCATTAGACAAATTTGGTTGAGCCAAGGTTCGTATTCTTAGAATCAAACTAACTTGATATACCACCTTATTAACCCCCTAATTTCAGCTACATGCATGACATGGGTTGATATCTGGTAGGATATCAGGACAATAAATGGTGGAACAGAGAATTAACTCTGAAGTGTAAATTCAAGTGCTGATTAAACCCATGAATAACCCACTGGGCGTTAGCCCTAGTAAAGGGAATCAGGGAACCACACGAGGCAAAGGAAAAATCTATTGACCTCGGTGGGAATCGAACCCACGACCTCCGGATTAGATCTACCGTTACTCTGCCGACTGAGCTACGAGGTCGGACAGAGAAAGTCGGGGACGATTTAGGTGGTAAATCGCGGCGAAGAGAAAGTAAGGGTACATATGAATGTTGTGCCGCGTAGCACTAAGAAGGTTCCCTGATTCCCTTTACTAGGGCTAACGCCCAGTGGGTTATTCATGGGTTTAATCAGCACTTGAATTTACACTTCAGAGTTAATTCTCTGTTCCACCATTTGTGTTCTTAGTGCTACGCGGCACAACATTCATATGTATCAGGACAATAGACGAGGTTTCTGATTGGCTGATAGTGAATTTGGGTAAGGCACAAATAGGAAGTTGCCCTTCGGCAGAATGTATATTTCCCAAAGTCCCATAAAAGATAGCCTGCATAGCAGGCGCTTCCAAAAAAGCACGTGAATGGAACGAAAGTGCCAGCGAGGGCAAAAAATAAGGAGCTGGGGGAGGGGGTGAGGCGAGCGAAGGAAACGACTACATGCAATCCCAGACATTTTACTGAACGCCCCCAAACATGCCGCGCTCCCTTGGGACGCCAACAGTCACGCGAGAACCAATGATCAAAACGTCCGGTAAATTATTTTTGACAAGCACCCGACCCAGCATGAACTTGATAGAGTCCGCTAAAAGCAATCAGTGCGTGTAAAGCACATTTGAAGCAAAGAAAGGTCGAGATACCGAAAAGAAAACGGCAAATGTACAAATGTCACGAACCGTAGGAGTCGTGAAGGCCCGTCAACCCCATTTTACACTGGGCAGACCTTGAGAATACATGCAAAAGCTTTTGAGATTTTCTCCTTCACTCCCACGAGTATTTGATAAATGGATTGCAAGGATATCCTGTCCACAGACTAGATTCTAATGGCAGCTTCTTGCTCCGGTTTTAGATCTATGTGATTACCGTTTTGCGAAAGAGCTTTCAACGCTCCCTGATCATGAACAGAAAATTCGAACGCTTCCTCTAACTCGCTCATATGTATTTTTATTTTGTTGTGTTTCGGATGTCAGATTATGCATGATGTCGATCTGATATTTCTGATGTCAAATTTTTGATTCACGGACTACTAACCAATAAAATTGCACTTTTGGTCCCCGTTCGTGGGCGAACGGAGCTCAGTAAAATGTTTGGGATTGACTGCTGGTAATTCCTTTCCTCCCCACCCCCTCCCCCTTCTCGCTCACCCCCTCCCGGCCCCAATTTTTTGCTCATCCCGGGCGCGCTCCTTCCCTCGAAAGCTTGCTCTCTTACTCGTTCGAACTCTCCGCTTAAAAAAAGGAAAGGAAACGGCTGCTACGCAGGCTACATGTTAGGCTTAACCTACTTCCAACATGTTAACTTACATATGCATTCCATAGTGGATGTTGGTGACCCATCTGAATACTTTTGGTTCGATTGTCTTCAAAGGATTATCTGAGAACACTCTTAAATAATGTGAGCAAACAATAATGTAATTAGCATAAGATTTAAATGGTGGAATCTCTAGCGGCAAAATATCCGTCGATTTTTCTACCTTAGCACTACCTTAGTAGCCTGCTTTACAGCCTGACGTGTGCACCAAACCTTAGGGGTTTCTGTAATCACATCTGCACTAATCATTATTGCTGTACCTGTATCATGGGTCAAAACACATTTTAATCCCGCTAGGGAAACAGCAACTTGAACTTTGGTCAACTTTCGACTAGCACGTGATCAGGTCGTGCACCTTCAAATCGCGGATAAATAAATAAAGCATTTTTCACGAACACTAAAATACTCCACTGACAAATGGATGCTTTAAGACTAAGATGAGATTAAAAAGACTTCTTTGTTTGCATTCAAAAGTGAAACTCATCAATGACACTCACAGGAAATCAGATGTCTTTGAAGTGTCAACTTGAGTGCGACTGGAGGACCTTGAATAGAATTTGTTGAAGGCTCCATGTGGAATATTCTCTAACTGATTTCCGCCCATGGAACTAGCGTAAGACAGTAAACGTAACTTGCTGATGCTGACGTAAATATGCAATCAAAGCAATAGAGCACTCTTTCTCTGGTTTCCCTCGCGGGATATTGAGAAAACATGCAGGCTATCAGAGTGTTCTCCCAACATCTCAAGTATATTTATTGCGCTGGTAAACCCATATAAAGAGTGATCTACTGCTTTTATGAAATACCTATGGAAAACGTATGTCAAAGAGAGAAAAATTTATTTTGCTTTCGTGATCAAGTTGCTTATTCGCATCAAATTGATGGGATAACACAGCAAACCAATCACAGTGACTGGCAGACTCAGCGCTGCACACAAATACAATTAAAGTGCCCCCGAGGTACAAAGTAATTTTTAATTGGCAGCCATTTATGAATAAGGTCTATGCACGAAGCTTAATTAAAACTAAAACTGCCAATGAGCTTTTTGTTACCCAGATAGAAATCTTTTGCCTACTTTTCGAAGCTTTATAGTCAAAACCTAAGCGCAAACGAAATCGGTGGCGTAAATTTTTTTTGCCATGAAAAAAAGACTAAAGCATTATTTAATTCACGACCAACTTCTGGTTCTGTTTTTCCCTCGCAAATTGCAATGTATATGTTGAAGAATTCGTGTTATTAGAGACTTTTAGATTAACGGCCAACAGTCAGGGATCACGTGACCAGAGTCGGACGTCACGTTTGAGGTTTTCAACTCGCATTTTGAACGTCAACAGGTAGGTTTTCACGTAAGTCATTGACCTCAAGCTTTATTGCCTTGAATTTTATTTTATGCCACGTACAAATGCTGAACTTGAATAAAGTAACCCTTTTTCTACAAGATAAATTTTTCAAGTAAATAAGCAAAAGGCTGGGTAATGATTACCCAGCCTTTTGTTGCTGTTCGTAGAAAAGCAATGATCCTAAGTGGAAATGTAATATGACGGCGGATTAAGTTGGATGTGTGTTTTATGATACTTTATTTTTTAGAAAGCTTCACATGTTCAAAAACAGTTTCTCGGCGTTATTTTGTCAATTTCCATTGTATTTCTAGTGTGATTTCTATTCGCTCCAATTAACTCCAATCTAATTAAGTCCGAACGGCGAATAGCAAACTCAAATCACAGATTATCGTTTGCGGAAAACGTAGATCAGCTTAAGGTCGGGTTTATCTCTTTGTTTTGTAGCCATTGTTAGGGCTAGGGTCTATTATCTTGACTTCTTTGTTTTCTTTGTTTTACGTCACTGGTGAGTGCTACAGGTTCTTACACCGAGGATGATACTATTGATACTTCAGCGGCCGGTGAAAGCGGGAACTGTTTTTTCTATCCATGTAAGTGTTCTGAGTTCTCGCATAGTTCTGCCATATCGGGAACCATATGTGTTTACCGGTACAATAGAACACAGGTTTGCCAACACTATTGGCTTGTTGAATATGGGATGATTGTAGTCAACTCGGTACTAAGCGCCTCCTTATTGCTATCTATCATCTCATATCCAACGCGTGCTCGTGGAACAATTGGCCGTTTTTATACTAAAGACGCATTATCCGTCTAGACGAACTTGGGCAAACATTTGTAGTTCGACTAGTTATGCGTCTCTAGTATAAAGACGGGCACAAGACGCATTATCCGTCTAAACGAACTATCTCTCTTAGTGCGTCGTTCAAGACGCATTTCGAAGGATAGCTCGTCTGGACGTATAATACGTCTTGTGCCCGTCTTTATACTAGAGACGCATAACCAGACGAACTACAAATGTTTGCCCAAGTTCGTCCCGACGGATAATGTGTCCTCTAGTATAAAAACGGCCAATATTGTTTATTACTCCAAAAATGTCGTTTCAAACAGTTTCCAGTTCGACGTCCTCCGATTGTTTACCGTCTTACAATAGATAGAATATATCAAAACGTGACGTGCTTCATTTATAATACGTACAGAAAATTAACATTAGGGGTCCTTGCAAATGTTTCATTGGTTATGAAGTTTATCATGTTTCTTTGCAACATCCTGTCAAACATATAGCAGAGATTACTAAATATCTATTGCTTATTAAAGTCATGTACGTAGGCCTTTAGACCTCTTGAGTCGGACAGAAATAATGGTCATAATTTCCTGATCAAGATCTAAGTGGAACAGTTATTTGAAAGTGAATGTTAATAAGATTGTCGTTGAATATAATTTCTGAGTAAGATAGACATGTTAGTTAAAGATACATTAAGCTTTATATAAAAACCCAAATTATTCTCGCATTTTGATTGCCTCTCGCCTATGATCTATTAGAGGACTGACCCACGGTTGACGTCATAATTACAAAGTTTTTAAAGTTTTGAGAATTTAGATAATATTTAACGTGACTTGGAAAAAGATAAGGTGCAAAAAAAGTCTTGTCGAGGCATTGTACAGGTACGAAAAGCAGGAAGACGAAAGAAAAAGCCGTTTCTTTTTGAGAAATTTTCTCAGAAAAATACTCGAGCAGTCTCAGTCGGAAGGAGTTTGCCTTTTGGTCGAGGGTCGAGGGTAACTAGTCGAGGGTCGAGGGTAAATGGTCAAGGGTCGAGGGTAAATGGTCGAGGGTCGAGAGTAAATGGTCGAGGGTCGAGGGTAAATGGTCGAGGATCGAGGGTAAATGTCGAGGGTCGAAAAATTCTTTACAATTATTTTTGAATGTCGTCAAATCAAATTTCGGGTTTACTCGAGTTTCCGGTTTCTGTTTTATTTTACTAGTGGTATCATGGTAGTGGTATCATGTGTTTTTTAGCCTAGAATTCCCAAATAAAGCAACCAAAGGAAAGAACAAGCGTGACAGGAAGTTCAATACCATTAAACAGTTGACTGTTCTTAAGAGAACTTTGAAGCAGGATCTCAGTTCTAATTTTTCCAATTTTTTAACTGTAAGACATTTAAGGTCGTCTCTTTTAAGACTGATAGAGGACAATGTATGTGGATTTTTTTCTTTGAAGTTTTAGAAGTGAGAAAGATTTAATTTCGAGAAAATATCCGGTATTTCCCATTGAGAAATTTCTATCTCTTGTACTACCTAGGAATGTGATAATAACACCTTATTATCTAATTTCCGCTCTCTTATCTGTCACGTGATCACTTACGGTTGGTTTAAAACTAAAAACAAATTTCAAACTTTTAGCTCTAAAAAAGTGTTAGAAGTCCTTTAAGAGAGGTAGTTGATTTGACGTGGAAACTTTTCGTATTTTGGAAAACTGGTTGCTGAGCAGAGCAGGTCGCTTACAGTACTGAGGTGGTCGCAACCGGATGTCGCCTGTATCACAAAAAGAACAGGCACCGGAAACTCAAGTAAACACGGGCCTATATGAAAAATTGATATGACAACGTACAAAAATAATTGTCTTGGAGTTTTCGACCCTAGACTAGTCATAAGCGAGTGAAATGTTAGACAAGAAAACCATTGGGTTTCTCCTATCAATAGTCAATATTATTTACTCGAGTGTTACAACGACACATGATACCACCAGGTGTTAAAGTGCTACTATGATCAAATTTTTACCCCTTGATTTTTTAGGTTAATCACATAGAATTCTACGAAATATTAAAAACGCCGTTTACCGTTTACAAATATCTGTAATGGTTCAAGAGATATTTAAGTTTGAAAAATGAGTAAAATATGCAAATGAGATTACTGATGACGTCATATACTCAACCAAATATTACATGAAGTATATAAATAGCGGTATATCGGTCAATTTGCAGCAGAAACCATTGAAACTTGGTAGCCTAATAGTTCTAAATGCAACACATCTACAGCTATAACAAATTCCGTTCCCATGGCAACCCACTCTTTTCCAGTCCCCTCTACCCTGATATCAATATTTAGTGATTTTAAGCTTGGAAAACATTAAACAAGGCTATGAACTCAACCTAATGTATTTATATGCTTGCTGGATTATGCGGATGAGGCACCATTGGCAAATATCAATATAGAACCCTAAAAGTGGTCAGAAAATCCTTTAATATTGCGGAGGTCTGGAACCTAGTATGTTGCTATGGTAACAAAAATTGTTAAGCTCATATTGCGGAGCACCTCTAGTAGAATCGTACTTTAAAAATTCAAACATTTATCATACAAATTGACTGAGATATCCTTGTTTATCATATTTGATCAAAATGCGGTTGAGTCTATGACGTCATCACAAAAATGCATATTTTAAAAACTTAAATATCTCTGGAACGAAAAGAGATAATTGAAAACAGTAAAGAGCATATTTACTCTTGTATAGACTACTTGTTTATGTCTTAAAATGGCTCAGATTTGAAGGATGCGATTTTCGTCATAGTGGCACTTGAATGTAAAATAAAACAGAAACCGGAAACTCGAGTAAACCCGAAATTTTGATTTGAAGATGTTCCAAAAATAATTGTAAAGAATTTTTCGACCCTCGACCATTTACCCTCGACCCTCGACTAGTTACCCTCGACCCTCGACCCTCGACCAAAAGGCAAACTCGTCGGAAGTCGAGCGAGACTAAAACAAACAAAAAATTGGTCTAAAATTACTTTAAGGTAAAAAGAAAAATTTCCCTTAAAGTGCACCTAACCCCAAATTTTCTTTTCCACCTAAAAAAATCGTCATGCTTTGGTGACTATTTCTTCGAAAAAATTTTGGATTTGGTCAAATCCTTGAATTTTTATGCCCCGTTGAAGTACGGAAAATCGAACTAAAATCGCCGCCATTTTGGCTCGCGACCGCGTTTCAAAGATGAAGGGTCTGGCGAGCACTGTGACGTCACTTCGAGAACCCAACAATCTGTTTCGCACTATTTTGCACCATTCACTTGTTACATTTGGAAGGTTAGATCGATTTTGGTCGCAAATATGCCGCACAGATGTGTTGCAATTGTTGGAGGTTGCAGTAATGTCAGAAGCTTGGAGAATGGAATAGAGCTCCATACGATACCGTTTTACGGCGATGAGCGTCCAGAGGCAAAGAAACGAAGAAAGAGATGGATAGATTTTGTAAGACCGAAACGTGCTCAATGGGAGCCATCGAAGAATTCCGTGATATGCTCGAAGCCTTTCAAGCGTTGTTGAAGGACCAAGAAGCTCCATCAATTCCATATTTAGTGCGAGACAGCTTCGGAATTACCGCTTTCCCGACAGGGGCAAGATCTTGTAGGACAAGAACACTCTTAATCGATTCTTCGCAGCTTTTCAGTTCACAACAGCAATAACACTCACTGATGTTTTGTAACAGAGCGACGTTGCAATGTCCACACTTGCTCCTAAAGTTCAGCAAAGTTATGTTAGCAGAAAAGTAATCTAAAATACATAAACAATAGCGCCAGAAGCAAGCGTGCCACACATGTAATGCATAAACTAAAACTCACGCGGCAAAGTACATACATAAGGGAAAAACCCGCGAATATCACCATTCCTTCAGTTCTACATTGGCCTGTAACCGGTACTTAAGGCTTCGTTCGAGCTCTTCGTTAGCCTTCATTTCTTCTTGATATTTTCCTATCCATTCAGCATCAGCCAGTGGCTCGTCAGTGTAAGCAGCATCGTCATCGCTTGAATCGTTCGAGGTTTTTTGTGATCGTGGTGAGACGTGGCACTGATAAATGCCCTTCGTCGTCAAGTTCGTATCCAGCGATAAAATAGATTTTCGAGTCGTCTAATTCGAAGCTCGTCTCCAAGTCCGATGATTCGGAGGACATAATAATTTTTTCTTCAGTTACAGAGGCTATCAAGACAAAATAGAATGACTTTTCGTGCTAGAAACGCTTTTGCAGATCGACGACTTGCTGAGAATTGAGCGAAGTGACGTCACAACTCTACTCTGCCCAGATCCCCATTTACGCGGTCGTGGTCCATTCGGAACTCGACTTCAACAGGTCATAAAAATTCAAGGACTCGACCAAATCCAAAAATTTTTTCGAAGAAGTAGTCACCAAAGCATGACGTTTTTTTTAGGCGGAAAAAAAATTAGGGGTTAGGTGCACTTTAACTAACTTCTTTTAATCGCATTCAGTTCTACACGAGCGAAATGACTATACAGAAATGCAAAACAGTGCGTATGCCCATATATGGTCTGTCACGCTAAGACATACTGTGACATCCCCCTCTTTTTGTTGATAGAAAAAAGCCTAGTAGTTACATACAAATAAATTGGTAGAAAGAACATGATAACCACTGCTAATTGAATCAAACGAATGTCTATCAAATGACAACAGGAACCAAAACAGTTTCATGGGTGTCAGTATGAACCCAATTGTCAATAAAAAAGGGTTTCATTTGCAAGTCTCTGTTTGTCTCTATTCAGTCTTTGAACCGCGCTGGGACCTGGGTGACACGCCCTGTCTTAGTAACCTGGCTTCTTGGCTGGAAGAAGGTCCTTTCACCGACTGCAAACGTACGTTGAAAGTCAACATGCTTCTCACTGCAAAGTAGCTTTGAAGTTTACTGTTCAGGTGTTGGTGTACTGTCTTTAGGTCTATCCTCTGCGAACGGGGGAAGTCTGGTTGTTATCTGTGCATCTTTGGGATCGTGCTCTGAAGCCACTGCACCCACAGGCTAAGAGGTATTGTTGGCTGGGGAGGAGGGGGGGGTGGGGTGATTTCACTCTGGCTTCTTGGTCCGAGGTGTTCCCTAGTTCTCTAGTAGATTTTCCCTTGAATTTCTATCGTATAGGTCGGGGACGCTCTTTTGGTCGCGGCCTGTTTAGCACAGTTGCTAGTTGCCAGATTCCAGACGAACACTGGCTCCCGGTTGTTAAGGGGCCTTTCGACACTACCAGCCTTTCTGTCATAAAATACTGTCTGCTTTTCTTGGCGCCTCTGGTTAGCTTCTTCGTGAAGGTCATTATCTGGGTGTTTGGACTTCAGTGTGCTTCTGCTGCTTGGAAGTGTTGTTTGGGGTTTACGTCCAAACCGTAACTCGTAGGGTGATGGGGTCTGTTCATCACGTGGAGTCGTGCGATACATCCACAAGGCTGTGTAAGGGCATTCATTCTCCTCCAGCGCCTTTCTCAAGAGTGATTTGCAGGTTCCAATTGCTCTTTCTGCTAGGCTGTTTGCTTGATGGTGATATGGAAAACTGCAGTGGAGTGTGATGCCACTTTGTTCACATTTTGATCTGAACCTTTCGCTTATGTACTGCCAAAGTCAGCGATGATAGTGGCTGGTAGGCCGTACTCTGGCAGGATGCTTGTGAAGTGGTTGCACACGGTATGGCTTGTCATGTCATTTAGGAGTCTTATCACAGGCAATCGCGAGAAGTAATCAACGACCATCAAATATTTCTTTCCATTGAATTCGAAGATGTCGGTGCCACGTTTCTCCCATGGCTGAGTTGGAAGGTCTGGCTGCATAATAGGTAGTTTGGGTTAAGCTAGCTGATGCTTGTTACACAAGTCACAGTTCTTCACCATCTGCCTAATATTAGTGGAGATATCAGGCTATAACACTGACTCTCTAGCTCGAAGGATACACTTGTTGTCTCCCAGGTGTCCCAGGTGGATTGCTTGGAGGACCTGGTTCTCATTGAGGCTGGTATGACAATTCTGCTGCCTTTTAGTACGAGGCCATCCTCTAATGTGAGGTCGCATCGAAAGTTCCAAAACTCCCATAGTTCTTGCGGGCACTGCTTTCTCTAAGATGGTACTCTTCAGTAGACGCAGTGCACGGTCCTGTGCTGTCGAGGACTCCACTGCCACTAGGTCGATAGGGGTGGTTATAAAGTGAATGTTATGCTGTGATGCGGAGTCTTCTGTCGCCTGCTCGGGGTTGTGTCCTGTTTTCCTGTGACACACTCGTGACAGGGCATTGGCAACTGGGATTGATATACCGTGGTTGTACTGGACATGGACGTCTAATCGTAGGCATCTTAGGATTAGCCTTTGCAACCTGCTTGGAGCCTCATTGGTGCTTTTCTTGAAGATATGTTCTAAGGGGGTGTGGTCGGTTTCACCTGTCACGCCCTGACCAACCAGGTAATAGTCAAACTGCTCTAAACGATATGTGATGGCCAAGCACACATGCTCTATATTTGAGTATCTAGATTCAGCTTCGGTGAGGGGTCGAGATGCCATGGCAACAATGTGTTCATTTCCTTTAGAGTCTAACAGTCTCAATTAGGCTCCAATACCTGTTTGGCTTGCGTCGCACTGAAGAACCGTGGGCGTCGTTGGATCTGGATCACAATAGGAGATGAGCTTGGATGAGCAGAGTTCTTGGTTAATCTCATCGAGTGCGTGCTGATGGTGGGGCTCCCGGCTAAAGTGGACATGCGTCTTGGTTAGCTCTCTTAATGGTGATGTCAGGTCAGCTAGCTTTGTCGAAAAGCAGTCCAAGTAGGTCACCATGCCCTGGATGGTCTGAGCTCATTCATGTTTGCTGGAGTCTTCATGTTGCGAATCGCTTCAAGTTTCTCCTTCGCTGGTTGGATTCCATTCTCAGTCAGGACATGTCCAAAGAAATCCACTTTTGTCTGCTTGAACTGCAACGTTTCAGAGTTCAGGTTAACGTTGTGTTTGCGAGGGGCCTCGAGCATTTTGCAGAAGGCTTGGTCGTTCTTTAGTTCGGTTGAGCCTTAATGTCGTCAGCAATACCCATTACATTGGGATGTCTTTGTATACCTCGTGAAGTTTGCGTTGGAAGATGTCTTGGGAGAGCTTGACCCTGAAGGGTAACCGCTTAAAACGGTATCGTCCAAAGGGGGTATGAATGAATGTGCATAGCAAGTTGATTCGTGGTCCAAAGCTACATGCCAAAAACCTTTTTGATGTCGACGACAGAGAAGAACTTCTTTCCATGTAGCTGTGGCAGGAGCTCATCAATGGTACGGGTGTAATAGTGATCTCGACGTATATTCTTGTTAAGGTCTTGTTAAGGATCGAGGTAAAGCCTGATTTTCTTTTTGCCTTCTTCTTCTTTTCTTTGATGTTACGCACGATCGAGTTTACCCAGTCAGTTGGCTCATTCACGGCAGTGAAGACATTGTTTGCGATCATTTTGTCAAGTTCCTCTTTGTAGAAGGGTAGTATGTATACTGGAACAGTGCACGGCGGATGGATGACTGGGACATGGCCGTCAATTAGTTGAATGTGGTACGCAACCTAGCTCGTCAAAGCAATTTTGCAACTCTTCCAAAACAGTGGTCTTGGATAGCTGACCACGTTGTGCCTCAGCTACTGTCCTGGCTCGGGAGATGATATAAAACTTCATCTAAATTTGCCGATATTATTCCAAGGTCTTGTGACTGTCGGCAACCCAACATGGATGGGCTTTCTGGGGCTTCCACGATGTTGAATTTGATAGTGGCTGACTTGCTTTTATAGGAGACCTTTAAGATAGTTGCACCAATGTTTTCTATCTCAGAGCCTCCATATCCTCTTAAAACATTGCCGCATAGAAGGATGGTAATCGGAAAAAGTGCCCTATTTACATAACAAAGAGCTTTAAACCCTGATGACTAGCCGTGAAAGAATGCAATCTGAATCCCGCAGGGCGGAGCATTATATGAACGAGAACTATGAGCTTCGAAGGACAGATAATGTTTAAGGACAAATATCCGACAATATTTTAGGGCCATGCAAATGGAGGCTATTGTGTTTATTATCCTTCAAATATTTTTCACAACCCTCGCGGTTTTGAATATTGAGGGATGTCAGTCGGATATTCCCAGGTTTTAGCTGGGGAATATTCAGTCACGTGACGCGTTTAACCAATCGCGAGCGAGCGAAAATATTTGATGGTTATTATACCAAACAGACGAACGGCGACATGTAGTCTTGTATCCAAAACATGTAAGCCAAAGATACTTACACCATTCCGAGAGAAGGTGTTCCACAGAAAACGCACTTTGGCAAATATTGAATTTGGTTGAAAGAAAGATCTCTATAAAAAGATAAAAATGCAAGATTTATATTCAACAACTTTGACAACTTGACACTATTGTGGAATTTAACATAAAGCGGTAAAACGAACGATAAAATCCGACGTTTCGGAGTAGTCATGACACCATTATCAAGAAAAATTCGTCACATGACGCGAATATTTAACATATTACCAGGGTTTGTTAGTTTCCACCGAAGTTATTTGTTAAAGGGCCGCATACCTTATCTTTGAGGGCTTTCAAATGAGTGGGCATTACGGACTGTAAATCACCTTTAATTCGTGCCAAAATAGCTTAATATGCAGTAAGTTGCATTATCTGATATCTTTCTTCTTGATAATAGAGTCATGACTACTCCAAAACGCCGGAGCTTATCGTTCGTTTTTACCGTTTTATGTTTAAAGAAATCTCTTTTAATGTGGAATTACGAATGAGAGTTTCCCGCCTTTTGAACGCGCAAAATTGGAGCGATTGCAAAGAGTTAATGTAGAGGAGCGTGAGCACAGCGTCAGGAACACTTGCCAATAGAACCCATGAGCGCGATTTAAGAAAAAGGAAAAAGGCAGCTAGAATCAACGTCAAGGCCGTTTGATGCAATTCAAAGTCATTCAACGTCAGACAACAATTTATATAGTTTCGGAGCTTGTATCTTAATACTTTCGTCATGAATTTCCATTCTTTTAACCACTGATTCATCAAACATTACCTCAGCGCCTCTACAGCGTAGACACTTTGTTGTCGACAAGTATTTGGTATCGACAACCAAGAGTCGGATGCAAGGATTCTACACATTAGCATTAGAGTGTTAGTTGTCGAGGTCTAAGTTTTACTACGCATGCTTAAAACACAACACGCATGCTCAAACTTTCATTTACTACTATAGAAGTATAGTATGCTATAAATACTATAGTAAGCTATAAATACCAAGTCATGTGACAAGACAAAAAGAGTATTCAAAAGAGTATTCACTTTCGGGCCTAAATTGTTTAACGACTAAAAATTAAAATTTCTACGATTTTTATAGCATAGAGGAAAGGTTTTAAGTTCAGTGTGCGACGTTTCACTCACAGCACAGACAAACTGGGCATATTGGCAAACACGCCAGCAGGTATAGATGTAATAGCGTTTGAAGACAAATTTCTGTTCAAATGTACAAAACAATTACTTAGAGGTGCTTACACTGACAGCTCAAACTCATTAAAACTAATTAAGAGTGTGTCCATGAGAAAGCCACTCAGAGCAAGGTAGGAGGTGTACAGCTCAAATCACTTATTTCGTTCAGACTTGGCACAAATGTTTGGTTTCGTGAGTGAATGATTATGGCAAAAAAAAGTAGGTCAAAATTTTTTATCCCCTTTCTCATGTGGAAATAAAATCCAGTGGATCATGTTCTACAATTATCAGTCTCAAAGTGCAGGTATTCATTTCAACTATGTAATTTGATTTCTCTCCGTAGCTGCATCTTAATTAAGGTGCATATTTCGAGTCAGGTGAATGTCACCCTTGATAAGGTTTTTCAAATTTTTGAAAATACGATTTACTCTAAGGGGCTGAAACTTTCAGTAGCTGTTCATTCATCCTGCCAATTGTGTGTCTATCATTTTTACGTTGCTATGGCAACCACAAATTTCTTGTAGGTTTGCCCTAAGATCCTTGGTAGAATTCTAGAATTCTCATAGAGATATTAAAGGCGGGCATAGACCGTGAAACGATTAAGAAAAGAGCAAAGTACAAGTGAGCAACTTTTTGTTCTAAGAAACATTGTCGAGCAATCCTTAGGGAGGGAATGTTTGGGAATCAAAATGCACCTGTATGGATTTCCGGCAAAAATGACAAGGATTGTTAATCTACTGCATTCGGATAAACCACCTATCCTTTCATACAAGAAAAGATCTGCTCGTTAGAACCAAAATATAAAGGTTACAAAATATGTTTCATGCCGGTAGGGACTGTGCGGCATGTCACCCCCTGCGTTATCACACTTTGAACTAAAACCGGCTCATGAGCTCCGCGTTTAGGCTTGGCTAAATCTATATATTATTTATCATATCACGAAAGATCGTGGTTTAAAGGCCAAAACGATCCGTTGGTTGCTCTTGTTGGGTTTGGGTTAATCAATGATGGTGATTGGCCATGATGCCCCCAGGTAGCAAGAAATCTACTAAGGAATAGATCTGGTTATTGTTCTCTGTTTCACTTACAATATAAACAAGTCTAACGCACTATTCATGGTAAAAACTCTGACAGGTAGACATTTAATACCGTTTGACGACAAATCTCTGTAAAAATAAACAACGTGATGTGTGAAATTACAATTATAATCAACTTGTAGAAGTGAGTTCTAGCTGACCTATTGTTTCCTTTCATCATAGCGAGAAAAACAAAGTTAAGTCTGGAGTGTAGTGTGTGCGACTAACTTACAGAACAAAAGGTAATCTAGGAATGTGCAGTCTGTCTGGTAAAGATGTTATGGCATTTGAAGACAAGTCTCTATGGTAATACATTAAACAAAAAGAATTAGTGTATTGCTAATTTAAAACAAATTTTAGATTTATTCATTTTTTAATTGATTACTTTTTTCCTATTGTTACTTTTCTGTTTTTCAGTTTCCAACACTAGAGTAACCAAGTGAAAGTGTCGTATATTGCTGGTTTTAACTGTGTTCAAAAATAAAACTTCAATAAATACAGTCTATACTCTGTGATATCATAGATGATTTATTAATAAACAACTTCTCAAAGATTTAGGTCTGTGTGCTTTTTCCATACAAGCGTAATTAAGCTTTTCATTTAAAATGAAACTTTATGTTATTGCCATGGCCATAAAATCATGTATTAGACTGATAATGCAGTATTTAACTTATAGCCGATTAGACAGATTTGTTAGAGTACCAAATACCGCGACAAGTATAGCTGTAATCAGAGCGTTTGATGACAAAAGTCTGTTGAACTGCACAAAACTGTATTGAAGTACGGTCAAACCTGTATATAACAACCACGCTCGGAACTTAGCTTGAGCAACTGGCCGCTTAATACAGAGTCACTAAAAAGTCACTCAAAAAATCACTGGGCGTAATGGCGTATCATACAATAAACACTTCATGCAAGGAAGCAATAAGACAATCAACACTCTTTCAAGCGATCAGTTTAGTGCCAACTTGTAACTTATAATATATTTACGTATATACGTAATATTGTGTGAAAGTACTGTGCAATGAATTGTTCTCTACTCTTCTACGGCATGCAATACTGTATTTAATTTCTATGACTTACCGAGCTCACAACAATTATCTGATTCCGCCATTTCATTTTTATTTCAATCAATTTCATAATTGTTACGTTCAGGGTGGCCGCTTAATACAGGTTAAAATAACAAAGAAACACAAACACAGAACTGCTACAGGGTGGTCGCGGCTGCATAATAGAGGTGACCACCTAATACAGGTAACAAATACCGCGTTTCTATGAGCGAAAAACCGGCACTTTGAAAACTGGCCACTTAATAGAGGGCGGCTGCTTAATACAGCGCCGTCATACGCAGGTTCGACTGTCAAGGCTGTCCAGAGGTCTTGTCATAAGAATACCTTTGTTAGCTGTAAACTTAGAAAATGATCCCGATTTTGTAGAAGTTTAATGCCATCTTCTTTGCGAAAGTCTTGCTGTGAATGCGCCATTTATAAAGCGACCTTTTAGTGGTTTTCTGGCTTTTCTTAGTCAAATGCCATATTTTTTGAGAAGGCCTTGCAGTAAGCGCGACTTAATGTGGCCTATAATGGGTTTTCTGGTTTTTCTTAGTCAAATGCCATCTTTTTTAAGAAGGTCGTGCAGTGAGAGCGACTATAATGGGTTTTCTCAGAAGGGAATCGTGGGAAGAAAACCTTCAAAGGTCTTAACCTGTAAGTTAAACACTGCTTATGCTATGGCCACTAAATAACTAAAGGATGCTGTAGACATGAATTCTACTAACTACTTATACTTTAGTCTAACTACGAAAGAATACAACGTCATTTGTACGATTATATTAGCTTAACCTGTTTTTCTTCCTGAAAATAATTCATCAAAGATAAAAGATAATTAAAAACAATATTATAATTATGTAAGACCCTTCCCAGTATCCTTTGCACCTGTAAATTTTGCATGCCAAATAACATTGTCAGGGGGTACCACATCATTGGAAAAGAACACTTGCCTTGAAATTGATATTTTCCGCAAATTTAATGTGTTGACGTCATTAGTCAAGCGACTAAAAGTGCGTTCTCAGTGTGAGGGCAGACATTAAACAATTGGAAAACACTTCACAAATTTGAAATGGTAACGCAAAAGAACATTTAGAAACAGCCAGGTGAAATCTTCCGCTCGAAATTAAGGGAGCTATTCGCATGAGCGAAAAAAAGTGGGAGACAAGGTCAAAGGGTATATCGTTTCTTGGCAGTAGCAAACAGAAACTAAACTATGGGTGTTACAAAATATTGTGAAGATACATTACGTATGACTTGTGGCTGTGACGTCGTTGCTCGCTTGATCAGAATGTGCAAAAATTTTCAGATGACTTTAAAATTACACTACTGCTCATTAATGAGGCATTTGTGGTGCCAAGTTGTGCCAAGATACACTATGTATGACCTTGTGGCTGTGACGTCATTGAAACGTACATAACTTTTCAGACGTTTTAGCCTGTTTAGGCTCTCGGTCAGTGGCTTCGTGAAACTCGCGTGAGCAACTCGATACTGAACATACGGAGATTTTGACATTTGACATTTTGATGCAAGAAACGGTTTCTTTTTCAAGTGGGCGGAATGTGGTTCTTGAATGAGGCTTCACCCTGGGCTTGTCACCTTGTCGTGGTGGTGGAGCTTGTGTGTCTCAGTGACTCCAAGTGCTATGCCGGTGGGGACTCAGTCACTGGTGGGTTCAACCGTGTTGGATTGGTCGAGGGATAGAGACCTGAAAAAAGGACAGCCCCTGGTCCTCCAGGTTGAGGGTTGGGCGTTAAACTAATCACCTAAGCTCGTAAAAAAATCAATGGTTACAGAAACCTTACGTATTAGAGGCAATCTACCGAATCTTGGGGGCCGAGTGGCACACAAAATGACGCTCCAGAGCGAAATCCGCGTGGAAACTCTGGAGCCGAGGACGCCAATAGTGCAACCAAAAACACAGTTGAGGATAGGAAACTGAAACGTGAGAACCTTATATGCACAAGGGAAGGCAGCTCAAGCGGCGAAAGCAATTAGAGAGGTTAAGTTGCAGATAATGGGTATAAGTGAAAGCAGATGGCGTGGATCGGGGAAGTTCATTCTCAGTACAGGTGAGACAATAGTGTACTTTGGCAGCGACGGCAAAGTTCACCAACATGACGTGGTCATCATGCTAAACAAAGATGCAGCAAGAGCATTGATCAACTGGACACCTATCGATAAGCGAATAATTCGAGCCAGATTCCACTCTAGGTATGTCAAGTTAACGCTGATCCATATCTATGCCTCCACTATAATGACACTGATGAAGAGGAGAAAGATCATTTTTTATGAGAAACTCCAGGCAATAGTGAAAAAACACCGAAGCACGATTTGCAGGAAGCGATGTAGAAAGATATGAAAGAGTTATGGGTAAACATGGAGTTGGAACCAGGAACGACAATGGCGAGAAACTATGCGATTTTTGCGGCACGAATGACCTGGTGTTCACAGGTACGATATTTCGACATAAGGAGGTCCATAAACAAATTTGGTTATCCCCTGATAGACGCACTCGCAATCAGATAGACCATGTGTTAATCAACAGGAAATTTAGAACATCTGTGCTGGACGCAAGAGCCATAAGATCAGCTGATATCAAAAGTGACCACCACCTGGTTCGCACAAAACTGAGGTTAAAGCTAAAAGCAGCTCCTAAAAGACGTGGAATTAGAAGGACGACGTATGACACTCAGAAGCTGGAAAGCGATGGGTGTAGGAGGCAGTTTCGTTTGGAACTAAGGAACAGGTTTGAGATATTGCAGAGGGAGGAGCCGGAAGATGAGGAAACAGATCAGCCAGAAGCCGAGCTGGAGAAGGCAAACGGCATCTTAGAGAAGGCTTACAATATGACAGCAAAGAAAGGGTATAAGACAAAGAAAGTTAAGCCATGGATCAGTAAAGATTCGTGGGACCTGATCGAGCAGAGGAAAGCGATAAAACTAAAACTTGATGGAACCAGCTCCGAGAGACTGAAAGAAAAGAGGCGAGTAGAATACAAAGCCAAAGACCGAGAAGTGAAGAGGCAAATACTCAGAGACAAGAAGAATTGGTCAGAAGGGATTGCAAAAGAAGCAGAGGAAGCAGCGAGTATGCAACACATGAAGACTCGTTACAACTTAACTAAAACGATCTGTAACGACAAACCAAGGCCGAGCACAGTAGTCAACGACAGAAATGGAAACGCCTTAACCAGCAATGAAGACTAGGAAGCGGTGGAGAGGGAGAAGGGAGGAGCCAGCCTATACGATCAATGAAGAAGACTGTGAACAGAGGGACATAACTGACACGGGACCTTAGAGTCTTAGGAATGGTAAAGCCCGTGGTGAAGATATGATAACAGCAGAACTACTGAAGGCAGACCTTGAATTTACAACTGCCAGAGTGAAGGAGCTTATACACACGATCTGGAGTCTGGAAAAGGTCTCACTTAAATGAAAGAGGGGGCTCATTATTAAGATACCGAAGAAAGGGAATTTAACGGTGTGTAAGAATTGGCAAGGTGTGACTTTCCTACCAGTTGTAAGCAAGATATTGGGAAGAATTGTAATTGACCGCATTCATATGGGGATTGACCAATTGAAAGGCTCCGTAAGGAACAGGCTGGATTTAGATCTGGTAGAAGGACGACGGACCAAATTTTCATCTCACGCAATATATTAGAGCAAGTTTTAATGAAGAGAACAAGACTTTTAAATTCTAATGAAAACATGTTTCGGCAACTCCTGTGCCATCGTCAGTTTGCGGATGGAATAAGAATGATGAACAATATATAGCGGAAAATTAGAATAACAATGGTATGATACAACAATAGATTACATGGCTTTGAATCTGCTGTTGTCGAGGAAGATGCAATCTCAGAATGGTTTGAACTAACGACTGGTGTCAAGCAAGGATGTACAATGTCTGGCTTGCTTTCCCTGCTCATTATAGACTGGGTAATGAGGCATACTGTTAAGGAGGGAACCGGGCTGAGGTGAAAATTTACATCAAAACTTGAGGTCCTCGACTTCGCTGACGATGTAGCTTTGATTTCCTCAACGCAAAGACATGTACAGTTCAAAACAAACAGGCTGGCAGAGAATACAGAAAGGACAGATGTCAGGAAGTGCAAAGTCATGAGAGTAAATGCAAGGAATAATGAAGCCATACAATTCAACAGAGAGGAAAACGTACTGGCAGGTAGAGATATAATACTGCCTGCGTTTTGTGAGAGTGGAAAATGCGCCCGCAGGTAGAGATGTAATAGCGTTTGCCGCCATTTTTGCGTGAAAAGATAACTACTGAGAAATTTTGACATTCATAACTATCAACCGTTGGAAAGTTTCCAGTGAATTTTCTGGCACCAGAATTAATCTTGGAGCATCTAGGTTATGAACGAATAACAAATACGATGTTTCAAACACTTTTTAGATTGTGACAAATTTATATCGCTTCTCTTATATAACTTGTATCACCAAAATAACAACACGTTCAACAAAAATTGGGACTGTCAGGATTGTGTGAGCGACAATGAATTGAAACGAACAAAACGTAGCCGGATAGCAAGTACGGCCCTTAAGAAATAGCGATTAGCCACGGGTTTCTTAACCAGGAGGAAATCCGCTGAGACAGATATTTCACATTTTGCCTTCACTACTCAACCAGGCACAAGTTATTTTTTAATTGTGACAATAAGCTTACAACAAAGTGGATACGAGATACATCAAATAACATCCTTCATGAGCCAAAGTCGGACACGTAAACCCCAAAAACCTCTTATTAGGAAAAATAGGGACCGTGAACACCGGACCAAATGCAGTGACACAACCTTAGGGTTTTAAGGTTGATATATAAACAACATGAAAGATAAACCACATAACGTTATTTACACAATAAAAAACCTTATGCGAAGTGCTAGTAGTAAGGCTGTCACAAGTTTCTCAACCGGGTCTTTTTACAAACAAACCATGAGCCTTTGTGTGCTACGCTCGCACCCAGTTCTCTGTTCCGTGTCGGCAAAATATTACTTTATCCCAATACCAATTATCACAAATTACATACTCTGATAGGTAGACACTTTTTTCCCAGTTTTATCCATTTAGGGTTGAAGTCTGACAGCTCAAAGCTCGAAAGTTTGAACTTCATATAGGCAGTGAACGTTTTCTTTGCATTGTTAAGAGATCTTTCATTAACGCTTGGAAAGAGATCTCTGTGAAAATCACATTAATTATAAGTATTACCAAAATTATAATAATTAACAATTCGGCTTCGCAGTGTAGAGGGCTTCGACTAACTTACAGGACCCATAAGCGGTTCAGATCGGCAAACACGCTTTCTGATAGAGACGTAATAGCATTTGAACTCAAGTATCTGAAAATACAACGTAATAAGAATTGAAGTGAACCAATGAACAAATGCAATATCGGCTTTGTGCAGAGGGCTATCTCTTAATATAGAGGGCTTCGACAAACTTACAGATACTGCAACACTTTCTGATTGGCAAACACTCCGTCTGGTAGAGAAGTAATAGCATTGGAAGCCAAGTTTCTATAATAAAACAGGAATAGGTATAATGAGAATATCTAACAAAGTACTAGATTTACATTACTATGTGGCTTGATGGGGCTCACATCGGTAAGTAGGAGATGTTATTGAAATTGTTAAAATAGAAGCCGTTTTTCGGAGATCAGTGTAACAATATTGACCACCATGGACACGATTTTTCTAGCGGGTCAAAATTCGAAAGGAAAACATTTGTGTCATTGACAGGCTACGTAGTTTTATCTATTCGTCCCTTTTTCTGGTACGAGGAGAACTACCGTAGACATCGGAAGTAAAGGCCAGTCGATGTAACCACAGGCAGCCCAAGCTAATCACACAATATGACATCGAATTATAAGGGTTTATATGGGATTTTCTACAAGGTATCCATGGAGGTAGTTAAAAGTGAAAATTCTCAATAGCAAAGTCGATTTCAACGGTCGTTGTGTCGTGGATGAAATGGACGGGGATGTCTTCCATCGTTTTATCGTTTCACTAAGGACACGAAGAGCCGCCTGGCGTCGCAGGGCTGCGATTGTGTGGCTAGAAAATTGAAATGAAAGAATTAACCTTTGCCCTTAAAATCCTGCGATTTGTGGCCGTGGGCACATTTTAGCCATGGCCAGGGATTTTTGACTTCGTTCGGCAGGCTGTCCCAACTGAGGTGTTTCGCCTTGTCCTCTCTTTATGAAGGGAAAACCGGGATTCAAAAAAGTCGCCTAAATGAAGATAAATCGGTAAAATAACCACACCAGGAACCAACAACACACGTTTGGAAGTAAGAATTTTCACTTTTAACTACCTCCATGGATATCTTGTAGAAAATCCCAGATAAACCTTTAAAATTCGATGCCATATTGTGTTGGTTGTGTGATTCACAGAGTAAGCTTGGTCTGCCTGTGAAGTAACGTCGAAAAATTGTGGCCGGCGGTAAATCCCAAAAGTAATCAATTACGTATAACGTTTAGTTTGCAAGAATTTTTCTTTTCAGAAAACTGAAATGCTCACTTATAGAGTGTTTTCACTCACGTGATCAATGAGCATGTTTTTCAACCAAAACAAACGAACACGTTTGCATAAGAATAGAGTTCAATTCTCGGAGGATTAGATTGGGACACCAACATGGCTGCCGTTCCTGACACGGTGGCAAACTGGTCCCTAATTACGTGGCAAAATACGATTTGTCGTCCGCCATTTTAAATTTGTAACGGTTAAGATTTTCAGGGCGCATGCGCTGCGGTTTTTCCGCCGTGTCGCCGTTCCTTTGTTTAGGGACACCAACATGGCCGCCGTGACGTCACGTGAAAACACTCTATATTTGGCAGTCTTAAATCCATCTTTTGGCCGACCGGTTTATATATTTTGAGAGAAGTTTCTCGTTGAAATTCGTTCTTCCGTGAGAGATTTCTGGGTAAAAACAAGATGGACGTTTGCTGTTCGGTTTAAAGTTAATCTGTAATCTAATCTTTATTATTTTGCACTATTTACATTGCATTAGTAGAAGTACATTATAAAAACAAAATCAAAATAAAGATAAGAAATTAACGGAATTAAGATGTGCGCTGTGACCAAAGTAGCAGATGCTTCCGAGTTGGTCACTGCCACGTTAAACTAACTGGCATAGACAATAAGCGTAATGAAAAATAATTTTACCCAGAGTAAAGGTGCGTGCAAAATCACTGGTCTTTCGACCTGGTCAAATCGTCTACTCACAGGCGAATTCCCAAAGCGATTTTCGGCAAGTGTCGATACCCGACGTTCCTTTAAACTTTAACAGTGAACATCCGCATCATGTTGCTGGTCATTCAGTAAACATATTTATTTCATTTTAGCCGTTAATTGTAAATGTTGCATAGAATTGTGTTTTATAATGTCATTGTATATGGTGTTGATTTTCATATGACACTTCAGGTACACTCGGATCCGTTAGGGTTTCAAAGATTTCTTGGACTTCCATTCCTGCGCAATGTAAAAGCAACGCCTTTCTTCGAGCGGCTGCTGTGATCCCACGATCCTCAACATAAAACTGAAATGACTTTTCGCCATCGCCGTCATCTTGGCCCCACACTCGTCCTCGACAATAAAATGGCTTAATTCTGCGAACATCGTCATTTGTCGCCATATTTTTCCTTCAAACAGACGTATCTTCGTACTACTTTATCCTCGTCGCCAACTGTACCCAGAGTAAAGGTGCATGCAAAATCACTGGTGCGAGTGGTTGGCAAAGCTCTTTCGACCTGGTCAAATCGTCTACTCACAGGCGAATTCCAAAAGCGATTTTCGGCAAGTGTCGATACCCGACGTTCCTTTAAACTTTAACAGTGAAACATCCGCATCATGTTGCTGGTCATTCAGTAAACATATTTATTTCATTTTAGCCGTTAATTGTAAATGTTGCATAGAATTGTGTTTTATAATGTCATTGTATATGGTGTTGATTTTCATATGACACTTCAGTTACACTCGGATCCGTTAGGGTTTCAAAGATTTTTTTACATTCCTGCGCAATGTAAAAGCAACGCCTTTCTTCGAGCGGCTGCTATGATCCCACGATCCTCAACATAAAACTGAAATGACTTTTCGCCATCGCCGTCATCTTGGCCCCACACACGTGCTATCTCCTCGACAATAAAATGGCTTAATTCCGCGAACATCGTCATTTGTCGCCATATTTTTCCTTCAAACAGACGTATCTTCGTACTACTTTATCCTCGTCGCCAACTGTAGTGTTTCACGGTCAGTGAAACATCCGGATTTAACCCAAACAAGAAGGTCTTTTAGATCTTATAACCGGGCTTGTAAAATCAAACTGTTTTCTTAGCACCACAGTCGCAAAGCAGTGCACATTCTTTTACAACCCAGTCCCTAAAGGATGTTACTAATACCGGGAGCGGAAAACGAGGAACGGGGAACGGGGAACGGGGGTCTGGGAACGAGTGTACAGCGGTAACTCGCCTGAGAATTCAAAATGGCGGAGGAAACGACGTTTACAAACACTGATTTTATCGTTAGGTCGCGTTGACGACTAGCTTTTATTTAAATATTGCATTTAGACGAAGCCACGAAGCCCAGTATCCCGAGATGAGTTTTCATAGTCAACGTTTCTGCAATGGCTGCTACCATTTGGTTTGACGATTCTCTTTTATTTTTCTTCCTGAAATTTGCAACTTTGGGCAGAGTTTAGGTATATTGGGGTTCGCATTGCCCAACACCATTTTTAGCAGATAAGCAGTGAGGAGGTAACAGCTTAGATTAACAGAAATGGGGCAGGAAACGTAATAAACAACCTAGTTATTCAAATTACTACATGCAGATATCGGCCTACCTTAACCCGAGGGTGTGAATGGGGTTAACCAACTAGCAACAAAGGGCTAGAAAATATTACTGACTACCGACAAAACGAGGAAAAAATTTCTGGCGGGTTCAAGTTTCAAATAATTAGTTCATTACGTTTCCTACCCCATTTCTGTTAATCTAAGCTGTTACCTCCTCACTGCTTATCTGCTAAAAATGGTGTTGGGCAATGCGAACCCCAATATACCTAAACTCTGCCCAAAGTTGCAAATTTCAGGAAGAAAAACAAAAGAGAATCGTCAAACCAAATGGTAGCAGCCATTGCA
Organism: Micromussa lordhowensis; assembly: GCA_964020085.1. Classification (NCBI taxonomy): domain Eukaryota; kingdom Metazoa; phylum Cnidaria; class Anthozoa; order Scleractinia; family Lobophylliidae; genus Micromussa; species Micromussa lordhowensis. The sequence goes on along the minus strand of OZ026600.1, from coordinate 25,267,255 downwards.
GAAACGTTGACTATGAAAACTCATCTCGGGATACTGGGCTTCGTGGCTTCGTCTATGCAATATTTAAATAAAAGCTAGTCGTCAACGCGACCTAACGATAAAATCAGTGGTTATAAACGTCGTTTCCTCCGCCATTTTGAATTCTCAGGCGAGTTACCGCTGTACACTCGTTCCCAGACCCCCGTCCCCGTTCCCCGTTCCCGGTATTAGTAACATCCCAGCGTTTATAATATATAAGTTTCACCGTGTCATAACTCATGCTGCTGTGAAGCAGCATGAAGTGGAGTAGACGGTTGCCTCCCAATCAAGTGGTCGTGAGTTCGAATCCTGAAGGAGACCAAACGTTTTCTATCTTTAATTTTTTTTTGTTTGCTTAGTAACAGATATACGTTCACCGAAACAGAGCGTCTGCCTTTCCGATACGTAAAAGAGCATTTACCAAAACAGTGTTCGCTTTCCGATGAAGTATCTTATTAAGTACATCGATCTCGAAATCAAAGTATGTTAGCCTTGTTCGAGCACTAAGTTATCACAAATGTCAGATAGGATTGCGAAGAGCAAATGATGAACACTTTCCATTAAAATCGAATCGAAGAGGATGACCCTTGAAGTCTTTCCTTTCTAATGGTATATAAGCCTAAATGCGACTTGTGTCCTGGTGTTACATTCAGGTCAATCATACAGAGCGCTACTTACAAACAGCTACGCTATTAATAAACAGCTCAATCCGTGTAGCACAACTGACAACAACGACTACACACGAACTGTTTGAAATCTCCGATGACGTAATTGTAGTGTATTTACGGATTTAACCAACTACGAAGACTACAATAAAACAAGAACTTCATTTCCAGAGTCGAACACGTGCAATCTCAATCTTCACATCGTAACACGCATGCTTGCGATATATAAAACACGGGGGAGGGTACAACTATATTGACAAACACTACATTCCTCCCTTCTTTGAATTACTCGTCCGGTTGAAGGAAAAACAAAACAGAATAAACCTGATCAATTCTATATGCATGCAAGTGTCTCTGAATGTCTTATGAAAATCCTAACAGCGCTTGAGCACTTAAAACTGGCATAAACCCAACAACAGTTCAAGTTCAGTTCACATCTAGGTGTAAGAGTTCTGCTCCGGGACCAGCTGAACACAGCCTATAACATAGTCCTGAAATCTAGACGGTAGTCGTCTGACTCTTGATGGACGTAAGGTGGACGCAGAATCACTTTGCCAAGTAGTAGCATCATCTGATGGTTTACGCTCCAGTAGGTTTTCCCCACTTCTCATTCCAGGAGGATCTTTCACAGACTCTCTCAACTCTTGGCTTGGTGAACTTGGTGTCACTGCCTCTGTGGTATCTGGTGAATTACTGGCTTGGGGTACATTATCTCGCTCGAGATACCTTTTCACCTGAGTCACATTTCGACGGTACTGTACACCATCGGCCTCAACAACAACACTATTACCATTCTTCTGCAGGGCTAACCCCAGTTGTAGAATGAGGTGTACTACGATACATCATTAAGAAGTCGTCCATCTCTGATCTCCAATTACGACCTTCTGCTTGGGCAATACGGAGGCGTTTAAGGATACTGCGGTTTTGTCTTTCAATTTCACCATTTGCCTGTGGCCATAAGGGTGTTGTTCGCCGGTGCTCATTTCCATTCTCTTCTAAGTACTTCTCGAAATAGTCACTGACAAACTGCGGCCCATCGTCCGTTCTGAGAGACAAAGGAAGGCCATGATTGACGAAAATCTTGGACAGCATTGACACAATCTTCTCAGATGTAGTAGATTTGGTGAATTCCATTTCAAGGAATCGACTGTAATAGTCCACCAAGACAAAGACATAATCACCAGAGGGCAGTGGACCCAATAAGTCAGCCGCTAGATGTTGCCATGGCGCAGAGGGCAACTCCGTACGTACCATCGGCTCTGGTTTAAGCGGTTGTGAAACTAATGACAGCCATGACAGGTCTTACAAACTCCTTCCGCCTCTTTGTCAATGTCTGGCCACCACACTTTGGTGCGCAAGCGTTGCTTCATTGCCACAATTCCAGGATGACCTTCATGTGCTAACTTCAGTGCTTGACAGCGAAGTTGCTTTGGTAACACAATTCGAGTTCCACGAAAAACACGCTTTCCAATTGCACTTAATTCACCTCGCACTGGCCTGGCAGGTACTCCTTGAATTCCATAGCATGCCATCTTGCATTCAAAAGACATTCTCGTACACTTTTCAGCTCTGGGTCATGTTCAGATGCTCTCTCAATTTCCCGAGTTGTCAAGGCAACAGGTGTTGATTCTTGAGCTACCCACTTCACATAGTCTTCTGTTTCGTTCTCGTCTGTTGACTGTGGTACTGGACGCAGGAGACGTGACAATGAATCTGCAATGTTCTTGGGCCCTGGAATGTACTTCACTGTAAATCTATAGGGTTGCATCCTGAGGAGCCATCTCTCGATCCTTGCACAGGTCTTCGATGTAGGTGAGAAAATACATTCCAGAGGTTTGTGGTCAGCCATTAATTCAAAATCAGCATCGTACAAATACGTGTGAAATCTTTCGCAGGACCACACTATCGCTAAAGCTTCTTTCTCGGTCTGAGAATATCGGCGTTCTGTATCTGACAGGCTTCGGCTTGCATAGCTAATAACGCGTAGCTCTTCACCTTGCTGTTGTACTAATACAGCTCCTAAGCCTACAGGGCTTGCATCTGCGATCACCTTAGTTGGGGCATTCTTGTCAAAATATCCAAGTGTCTCTGCATTAGACAGTCGTTTCTTCAACTCGTCAAATGATTGCTGTTGACCTGGCCCCCACACAAAAGGTTCTCTATTCTTTGTAAGCTGGCGGAGAGGTGCGGATACTGTTGCCAGGTCAGGAATGAAACGTGCGGTGAAATTGACCAGCCCAAGAAAACTCCTCACTTCAGCAGCATTCGTCGGTTCACAGGCATCAGCAACAGCCTTCACTTTAACTTCTGCCGGACCAATCCCACGTGCTGACAACACATGACCCATAAATACCAAATGTGACATCTTAAATTGACACTTTTCACGATTCAACGTCAACCCCTTGCTACTCAATACTCTGATCACATTCTCAAATCTCTTGTCATGTTCCTCTTCAGTGGGTGCATGAACTATCACATCATGAAGAATGTTGTGGACTCCATCGCATTCTTGCAGGACTTGTCCAAGTACCTTCTGGTACATCTCAGGTGCACAACTGATACTGAACATGAGTCGTTTGTACCGGTACAGTCTTTGGTGTTTACCTAATGTGGTAATATCTCTGGATTCAGGTGATAACTATATTTGATGATAGGCAGAGTTAAGGTCCAACTTGCTGAAGAACTTGCTGAAGAACTTTCTCTGGTTCAAATCTTGTAACTGACTTCATCGATGGTGGGTATTGGGTAACGTTCTCGTTTCACAGCCATGTTTGCCTGTCGCATATCTACACACAAACGGATGTCAACTGAGGGCTTTGGCACCACTACCACAGGTGATACCCATGAACTTGGTCCACTCACTTTCTCGATAATGTCAAGTTTGACAAGTTCGTCCAGTTTGTCACTCAACTTATCACGTAGGTGTTAAGGAACTCGCCTAATGGGTTGTGCTACAGCTTGCACCTCTGGATCAATTGGAATCTTTAACTGAAAATCCTTTAGCTTGCCAATACCTTCACAGCATCCGGGAAATTTGTTTAAAACACTAGATGCCCCTTTGACCCCGTCAGTCGATGCTTCTAGTGAGTTAACTTGAACTGGAGTTTCCAGCTTTAGAACTCCTAAAGCAATGGCCGTTTCTCGCCCTAGAAGGGCCTGTCCCTTATTCTCAATAACAACGAATTCAACCCCACTTAGCACTCTCTCTCCATCACAAACTTCTGCAGTAAATGTGCCAGCAACTTGTAGTGGCTGATTACTACCATATGAATATAATTTCTTGAAAGCCCTGCTTGACACACACTTAATCTTATTAGCTTTCAAATATTGCCACACATTACGACCAATGACATTGCAGCTAGCACCAGAATCAATAATCATTGTTACAGGCAAACCTCCTATTTTCACAGGCATTTTGCCATCACTTGAAGCATTTGAATAATCTGATACGCCAAATGCATACTCACAACTATCACTCAGCTGGCCTTCTTCTTCTACTTTCCTTACATGATGGTGACCACCACTCCTTCTGTTGCCTGCTCTACGCATTCCTCCAGCTCCTCGGCCTCGGCCATAATTTGGCTTCTTCTTTGTTTTACATACGGCCTCAAAATGTTCTGTTCCGTTACATTTTCTGCACCGCTTCCCTCTAGTTGGACATCGGTGATCGCTAGCTTTGTGCCCCACATTTCCACAACAAAAACACTTAACATTTCTTGTGCTCGAATCTTCTTTGCGATCCACCTTTCCACCCACACTATTAACTTCGTTACTCGCATCGCTTGCTCCTTCGATCGAACGGGCCTGTTTCTCAGATTCTTCCATAGCACGGGCAATTTCTCTCAATCGTTGCAGAGTCAGGGCTTGACCCTTCTGCAGTAACTTTCGACGAAGTTCGTGTGACAAACACTTATTAATCACTTGATCACGAATTTGCTCCTCCACAACGTTTGCATCTCCAAATTCACATGTCCGGGCTTTCTGTCTCAATCTGGTCACAAACTGTTCGACGGTTTCGTTGTCCAGTTGACTAGTTTCGCGAAAACAAAGCCTTTCGTATGGAACATTCGCTTGCGGTTTGAAATATTTATTCAAAGTCGCCGTCGCTTTTCGATAGTTATCCGACCCTCCTTCTTCTTCTAACGTAAAATAGATGTCTTGAACATCTAATCCAGCGGTGTGCAGCAGTAGCGCCTTCTTCTGGTCGGCATTTTTTACTCCTTTTCCCGTTGCAAACAACTCAAAAGCTCGCAGCCATCTTTCCCAGCGTGCGGAGATACCAGCGGTTTCTGAGCAGTCAAACGGCTTCAAAACCTGTGTATCGCTTAAATATTCGGTTGACATGTCAAACAGATCAACTAACGACCGTCCTCGTCGCCAAAATGTAGTGTATTTACGGATTTAACCAACTACGAAGACTACAATAAAACAAGAACTTCATTTCCAGAGTCGAACACGTGCAATCTCAATCTTCACATCGTAACACGCATGCTTGCGATATATAAAACAGGGGGGTGGGGAGGGTACAACTATATTGACAAACACTACAGTAATAGTCTTGATCTGGAACGTTCTTCGAGATATCATGGAGATATGAATCGGCATTAAGATACGAACACTAGGAACAACAGCTTTCTTTCTCAAAAGTCACAATTAAATTTAATTGTTTTTTTCTTTGAGTAGATGGCTAGCAAAGTAGTCACTCGAGTCATATAATTCAAGACTTGCGTTATTCATAGCTTTCTTTAGTACGGTGGCTATTTCCCTACCAATGACGTAATCCTTGCACGTTCTAACACGTTCTTTGCTTGGCTTGCAAATATTGCATTTTCCTTCGAATTCCGATCTCTGAACTCGCTTCAATAGAAGACTTTCGCAATTCACTTCTCTTCTCTAAAAATACGAAAAATACTCGGAAAACTAAAAAGACTCGTTCCTGGCAAAATAAACTTGCAGGGTAAACAAGATCTTATCTGTCACGTAACGAAAGTGAAAATGAGTTACAACGTCAGCGCATTCGATGGCTGACGTAATGCCTTTTTAGCGTATTTATTTTCCTCTTCCAATCCAAATCTTCGATACAACCAAACGAAAATATATTTTACCTATAATAAAGAAAACAATATCGTGGCATTGTCCGTGTATTTATGTTTCAACAACTTTTCGTGAATAAACATTACAGATTGCGTGATTCAAAGTTGGCCGAGTGGAGGTCTGCGTCTGGTGACAGACAAAACGCCGAACAACGGGTAAAACATGAACCGCGCTCGGCCCATGTCCTCGTGGTTAATAAGTGCACGCAATAACAGATTCAACTTGACACTTGACCATGTGCTTTTTAATCGCCCATAATACCTTTCGACCGTACACGATTACAACATAGATACTACATTTTCCAAAACAAGAACTGTTCAGATGGCCAAATTTCCCGTAATAAGTTCATATAAATGCCGCGTCACGCAAAAGCTTAGAAATTCAACCGTAGTCTATATCACAAACCCAAGAACCCATTCGGAACAAAAATTTATATGAATATTAGTTTTCAGCTGCTCTTATACATCATTAAAGTAAAATATCAGGAGGATCATGATCAATAGTTGTGTAGTTTGAATTTTGGTGACGTCATGTGTTCTTCCATTATATTATATGCTTTGTGACAAACTATTAAATGTCACGCCATGGCCGAAAGAAGCAAATTTTGGTCGTGGAAGATCATTCCTCTTCGAGGCAAATTTGAGCAACCGGAATACTGGAAACATCCTCATTTCTACACATTAAATTGTAGCAGAGTAACTGTAGTTTCCCTTATTAAAGCCGATTCCCATATCACAAATTAGTTTTTCGGTTATTCGCATAAACGCTAGACCTGTCAAGCTAGCTAGAAATTCCGATAAAACAGCGCTGCCAGCGAGTATCGTGAAATCAAATGTGGGGATATTTTGTTTGATAACGTTTACAAAAACAAACGTTGGTTGGACTAGACTTTCACTCAACTTAAATCAAGTGAATTTTAACGGTAGAAAACAATGCCGCTCGTTTTAAGAGCTGCAAAACTCAAGCGTTTTAAGCTGAATTTCTAGAATTGACTGAATTCCAACCTCAAATCATTCATCGGACTAGTAGTATACTGGGGAACATGGGATTTTGACAGGGCGTAGTGTACCCATTAAACAGTCCCTCATTAATCGAAATTCACATATCACAAAGGAGTACAAAAGTCTCAGAGATTTGAAGACAAATTTTAAGTTTGAGGTAAAACTAAAGGTAAATTCATCGATAACAACATTTACTTCACTTGAAAATGAAACGGATTTACTCAAAATCATAAAAGTACCCAGATTATAAAAAAAATTAATAGGAATGCTGGACTCGAATTTAGAGAAGAATTGACGAAAAAAGACATGGTGAGATTTTCTTGTTTAACCACACTTAGAAATCGAAAATGAAAACAATAAGGTTTTCTCGTCTCCCCAAGATATCTAAAATGTAAGGTTCAAGGAACCAGTAATATGCTTAATAGCCTTTTAGCTGGCGTTGATTAGGCCTCAGGTACTCCTCCGAGCACAGGAAAATGAATCGACGCTTGCTTTGTTGGAGTGATATCGCAATCTTTGTCGGTAACGTGTGCACGAAAAGAGCTTTATCGGCCGTAAAATCGCCATAAGCGATATGAAACGGAAAGTTCCTCTTCACTTCGAATTGCTTTTCACGGAAACATGGCTTTTCATGACTTACTGAGGACCTATTTACGAATGAATCTCCTTCGAAGTTTCGGCATCTCGAATACCTGCCTATGCAAAGAAAAGCGTAGCCTGGTGCGAAAACAAAAGAAAAAGTTGAACTTTTGCGCGCCTGCGCAGACAAAAGTCTCCTTTGCTCGTTTGAAGACAAATATTACAATAATTAACTAGTTTTGAAATGCAAGTTTCTTCGACAGAAAAAATGGATGAAAAAGCACATTTGGTGAGCTATCTGCAGAAGAGTTTCAGGAAATTGTGGACAATGCCGTCTCAGTAACAACAACAACAAAGCCACAAAGTTGGAGATGATATTATTTAACGGTAAGAACGAATCTACCGTTAAGTAGTTTCCATTCAAAGTTGCAAAATTTCAAATATGACCGTCGAGATTTTACGCATTTATGATGACATGACAATAACTAACATTTTAAACCTGATCATTTTTCTTTTTTGTCAGTATGCTACATTTCACTTACAATTTCTCCAATTTGGTAAGAGTGGAAAACACGCCGGCAGATAGAGACGTAATAGCGTTTGAACGCAACACTCTGTTAAAATGTACAATAGAATGTGTGAAAAATGATTACTGGGAAGTTTTTATATTGAATTATTTGTTTCAACATCGTCCGGTGTTGGCGAGTGTCGACTGTTGCAAGGTTTCCAGTCCTCTCAGTGGTAACAGATATAATCTTGGGCTATCTAGGTCACGTGGGATCCATTTTAACACAACTTTTCTAGATGCTGGCACACGCTAAACCAAAATCAGGAGTGTCAACATAAATGATAGTAACTAGCTTTTTCCAATTTGTTTTCTTGTAAGTGTACTATGTTTCACTCACAGATCAGTCAGATTGGTAAGTGTTGAAAACACGCCGGCAGGTAGGGATGGAATAGTGTTATATATCAAATCCCTGTTCAAAAATAAAATGTAAAGTGTAAAGGTTATAACAGTCCGTAATTAATCTTGGACTATCCAGGTCGCGTGGAAACAGCTAATACGCACTTTCCCTTTTGTACTCACGCACGCACTTTTTTGTACTCACTTTCCCAGCCGAAAATAATTAACTTATACTAGCAGCGAATTGTAGGAAAACGGAAGTAACTGTTTCGCTCGGGACCAGTAGTGAGAAGCAAAAGCCTAAAAAATTTCTACGAACCGGAGGCCCCAGTCAAAATGCTTTTGGGCCAATATTTTGCCGATTGACAGTTATTGATAAGTAACTAAATGTGATGTAGTTGGCTGATTCAGTTTGGAGAAAATGGACAAAATCTATTTGCTGTTGGCAACTTCAAAACAGACAAAATTTAAGACGTGGGCCGCTCTCAAAATTTCGCTTGCAGGCAAAAGGGAAGACAGCGAGGTAAAATGTTTTCCGATGCATTAACTCATACAGGGTGTTACTTCTAGTTTGGTTGTAGAATTTCAACTTCGCGATAATTTGGAAGGCAAACAACAATATCTTGGAACTGTGTCAGATTTCTCATTCGAGACAAACATTTAATAAATTCGCAATTAATAGAAAGTCGCAATTAGAAATTTAGGCATGCGCATGTCCTCAGACTCAAGGCAGCGCACGAGGTATTTCAACATTGAACCAAAACATATGTAAAAGCTTCAAGGCGGTCATCTTTAGTAAGCTAACACCTTCAGGCGACTGGTATGTCGGCTGATAATGTCCGCGGCTGAGAGATTGTCCGATAAATGAATATTTGGCCGAAAAGCAAAGCTTCGAGGAAAAATGTGAAAGTTTGAGGAGAAACTCTCAGCTAGGGACATTATCAGCCGACATACTAGCAAGCCAGAAAGGGGTTTATTTATTTTACAACCTTCCCATTAATTTTCATATAGCATAAACCGCTCGTAAGCGTGATAAAAAAGCTAGTGGTGATCCGATGGCGAATGTCGCAAGACTCCACGAAACGAGTTTGGTTTCCTACCAATTAAGAGCGTGTCCGTGTAAGAACCGACCACTCAAATTTCGGTGGAAAATGAATTGCCCTCATTTTTTCTACACAAGCTAAGCAACATATGCAATCAACGAAAAATGGCCTTTATTTCCCCAGATTCGCTTTCTTTATTTTTTGACGAACTTTTTATAGGCAAGTCGAAAACCACACAAAATCGGAAATTGAAACCCAAATTTTGGTTGTTACGCGATCATTGCTAAAAACTCGCACATTTAACAAAGCAATCTGATTTTTTCAGAATTACTAGATAATTTTTTCTTCTTTTCCCAGAATTAAAAACTACTTGCTCAGCTTAAGTATTAGCAAAGTTATGATTTTTTTCCCGAACCCTCCTAGAAGCGTCTTTAGCATTGTTGCCAACATAGCCCCCAAACAAACAGATTTTTTGCAAAAGTGGGACCTCTACATGAATGATGACTGTTATCAGCGTAATGTACTAAGGCTAAGCTATAAATATCTGTATTAAAAGTTGTGGGCACTCGTAATTTTGAAGCGCAAAAAATTCGAGCAATTAGCCGAAAATTCAAGATTTCATGTAGGAATGACGAATCTCGTGACTTACTGAAATGTGTTTTAATTTATGTCAGCGAATGGTTTGATGTTACCTGATTAAATTTTTTTGAGTTTCAACGTTTGGAGAACTCAATGAGACTTATTTTACACCAAATATCGAGAAATCTACAGAACCTTGCCTTGCTTTTGATTTCTATAGATCGTTTTCACTGTCACGCAATAAAAAAATAAATTGAAAACTATCCAGTGGAAAAAGCTAAGAAATTGTGATGTTATAGAAGATGAAAAAATAAGCCACTTCTCCAAGTTTTAGCCCTGTGGGTTTCCCCAAACTTCAGATATTCGTCGAAATGTTTCGCAGAAATTTACAGAGCCCAGTATGAAAACGCCATGTTGGTGTACCTCCATGGTACACCAATATGGCGGCCGGAAAATAGTGTAAACATCTGGAACTTACTTTGGCTTTCTAGGCGACTGATTATCAGTACTGAAAAAAAGAGTATTTACATAAGCACTTTTCCTAATGCTCTAGCTTCTAACAGGGCTCAAAATACCAAGAAAAGTATATATTTTTCAACAAATTTGATCGTAGCCTTGTGTCACGCACCTCCATAACCCGGAAATTCAAAATGCTCTGGTTTCCAAACGAAGCACGCTATTGAGCTCTAAAGTTGTAAACAGATATAAATATGTCACCTCTTATACCTGATGAGGATGAAAACTGTGGTGGATCTTTAGTTTTAGATTTTAGAAAGTGATGACGTCACGTGAAAACGATCTATAGCATTCGTCACCTTTGCGGTCACGCATCACGCACCAAGCGTTCTTGATTGAAGCAAACAGTAATTAAATGACGTGCTATTTGAATACTGAAGAAACTCTTGTTTCATTTTGATATAAAAGCGGCATTTTAAAAAGTAAATCTTTTCTCTTCATTTTCCCCGTTTGTTTTTGTTTTTTCCAACTATTTTCTTCATTAAAAAGATGCCGCATTACATTGCCGAAGCGAGCATTACTGTTCTCACTGTCGACAACATTTATTAGTGAATTCCTTTCCCCCAAGAAAACAGAGATTCACACAATCAAAAATATTTAGACATTGCTATTAAAGGACTTTTCAAAGCTGATTGAAAATTGAGTTTATTTGTCTTAAAATAATGTTCTCTCTCTAGGTGTATCTTGCATGTCCAACATGAAAATTTGTGATATTACAAAGCAATTTTTAGATATTACAGACGGCAGTTTTCTTTTTTCGATAAGTTGTGAATTACACTTTAAGATGCCAAACAAGATAAGAATTTAATTCAATTCTTTTTTAGCATTCTCTGCAGGATAACTAAGTTACCATAATCAAATTAGCGTGTTTATTAAAAATTCCTGTGTTGTTTCCACGTTATCAAAATGTCGTCGAAATTGTGTTCTTTCCACGCTATCGTAAAAGGTGATTGTGGGGCTAGTCGAGGGCTTGAGACGCTGTTTCTTTTGAGAGACTGTAATGAAGATATTGGAGGGCACCTCGTCAACTGTCATTTGTCTGCGGAAAGTCTGACCGAAACGGATGATCTTATCTTAGCGAGGGCCGGTCTATTCTCCGTCACCGAATCGCAGATAGAGGTAATGTCTATTTGTCCACGACATAGGCATTCTTTAGGGAGGTTTTGGCGACCACCAAGATCATGTCAGTACCCTGATCATAAAGGAAAATCTACTGCCGTGGGAGGAAGGCATGTCATCGGTTTAAAACTGTCAAGGGAAATCCACAGTTTGTTTGGTGAAAACGCAGCTGTAGGATCTCGTAAGTACAAAACATAGTTTCGATACTATGATTTCTATAAGTTTGATACAACCAGTCGAAGCTTCACCACCCCTTCCCTTCCCCTTCCAGACAATAATTAAAAATAATTGCTTATTGGGCCCCGCGTGTTATTTCAGGAGGGGGGAACTCCCATCTGAAAAGCTCTTGGATGCACGGGGAGTAAAATCTCCCTTTAGCGTTTTCAGGTGGAAACGCCACTAATTTTAGCTGTCAGGTATCTTCTAGGGTTGTATTCGAAAAACTGCTATTGTGTTTTAGGGCCTCTTCATATGAGCCTGGTAACCGGGCTGGCTCGGTTACCGGGACGAATTTGTTGTCTGTTCATATGGGAAATTTCAGTCCGGTCGACCTGGATGAAATTCAAGAAACAAAACCAAAATAGTGAAACATAAACTTGTATCATTCACGATTGTCGTAGCTTTGTGGACTCTTGTAACTTTACTAATAAAGCTAATATGCATACTTTTGAAGTGGAAATACATAGACTGCAAAAAGTATGCCGTTTTTGGCCGCTATGATGCGAAAGCGAAGCTATTTTGTCAAAAAAGTTTCGTCACCCGGCCTGGACTGTTCATATGGGAAAATTTTCATCCCGGTTACCGAGATCTCGGTCGCAAAAACCGAGATCTCGGTAACCGGGCCAGCCCGGCCTCTCATATGAACACATCGAACTTTTAACGAAGGAAAGAGTGGCGAGGCGAGATCTCGGAAACCGATCCAGCCCGTTTGACCGAGCTCACATGAAGAGGCCCTTAGAGTGGTATCTTTCGGGCTCTATAGCCACGTCCAAATTGGTCTCTTTTCATGCAGTTCAAATGTTCTGACGATGGAGGATACCATGACCTTGCAAAGTAAAAAAGATGCATTGAGATTGAGAATTTGAGACCAGGCCATTTTCCTTAATTAATTTTTACATGGGCGGATTAACATTTTTGACGTCTTCCCGCAAAGCAATTTAAAACAGCGTTTCCATGATAACACCCTTTTTTTATTTTGGCTACAATATTTTTGAAAATGTAGACTTTTCTGGTGTCTTTTTCATCTATAGTTTGCTTTGAAAAACCGTTTTGCAGATTATATGTTCATTTGAGTAGTTTTAATTTGGATACCCCTGAGAAGCCTGAGCACATCACCAGAAATTAACGCACACAATTTGCATAATTTATTTTACACTGTTTTCATTATTTTATTCAGCTATTTGTACCACATGCCGTAAGAATCACAACGAACGGGTGACTAGCGAAGCAAAGTGGATGCGGCCAGAGAAAGAAACCCAGCTTGAGTAAGCTTCTGTACAAGAAACGGAGAGGTCGGAGAGGTTTGTTTTCAAATCAACTGAAAATTAAAATACTAAAAAAGGTACCTCAATATGCATGGATCGTGATTTGCTTCAATTTTCTTTACAGGCTGTGCAAGCGTGCTGCCATGTCAACTATCAGTCAAGTATTAGCGTCCACTCCATTCCGAGAAACATCAACACCTCAGTGCAGTCAAGGCGAATCTCCTTGGATTCCAGAAACTCCCTTGAGCACATCAGAAAACTCCAATGCACTTGATACCTATAACGCAGCGATTAATGAAATTGCCCTCCTTACGCCAGGAGTTTCACGGAAGCCTCTTCCTTTTCAATTGAAAACCCCCTGGGATGAAGCAAGGGAGGCCGACAAAAAGAAGATCATAGAAAAAGCGAGCGAAGATTGCCTCCTTGTATGTAAGGCAATCGCGCCCGAGAGTGGTGAGAAACTATTCAAATCTCTAGAATTTTCAAAGGAAGAAAGAATCGATCGCCAAGCCCGTGATGATCTGGTGATGTTGATGACTGCGTATAAAAATGCTGCATCAAAGAACTTAAAGAAACAAATTCTCAGCTTATATGCTTTTCGATATCCAGCAAAAACCCTACAGGCAATCCATTCACCTTATGGAAAACTTTCAAACTGGCAAATAAAGCAGGCCCGTTCACACGCAAAGATCCATGGCCCCGGAACAGTACCAGTGTCAGAGAAAAAACACTGTGTACGCCTTGATATGGAAAAGGTGGACCATTTCGTGGAATTTGCTAATCGTCCTCATTTTTATCAAGATGTCGCATATGGCAATAAAATCCTCAAACTTGACAGTGGCGAGAAGATTCAAATGCCTAATGTTGTGCGAACTGTAGCAAGGTCTACCATGATCAATCAGTATTTTGAATTTTGCAAAGAAGAGCAATTCGAACCCTTGAGCCGATCAACCTTATTCAAAATCTTAGATGTGCGGGAAGCCTCCCAGCGTAAGTCTCTTCAAGGGCTTGATAACATAGCTGCTGATGGTGCTGCTGGTTTTCAGACTGTAGCGAGAATCATTGACGACTTAGAGAAAGGAGGAGGAAACAAGCAGTGGTGTAACGATACCAAAAGAAGATTGAGAGACTCAAAGCAGTACCTGAAGACAGACTATCCTGTCCACTGCAAACCAGATGAGTCAACTTGTGCCGACCACTGCAGAAAGTTTGCCTTAAGTGATGGTTGTGACCCAGACTTCCAGGTTGTGTGTACTCATCAACATATTGAAAGCTGTTACCAGTGCCAGACTTTGAAAGCAGTCTTAGACGAAGTGGAGGCAGAAATCCGAGGTTCATCTTGGAATCCGTATAATCAAGAACATCGAGAAGATCTTCTTTATGACTTTGAGCGGGCACGATCCGATATACAACAGTGGAAAGCACATATGCTTCGCTCAATCAACCAGGACGAAGTCAAACAGGACGTCTTGAAAATGGAGGATTCAAGTTCGGCATTGATAGTTATGGACTGGGCCATGAAATTTTTACAGTTGAAGTATCGAGAAAGGCAATGTGACTGGTATGGAAAAAAGGGACTGAGCTGGCATATTTCCACAGTTATTTCATTCAACGTCAGTTCTGGAAGTCTGCAGCTGAAATCGTATGCTCACCTCTTCGACTCATGTCAGCAGGATTGGTTTGCTGTTTGTTCTATCATTGAGAATCTCCTGAAGGCAATCAAAACCGAAAACCCAGAAATAGAATCTGTTTATCTCCGTTCTGACGGGGCAGGGTGTTATCACAACAACTCCCTTATCGCTGCAGTTACAGATATTGGAGAACGAAATGGTGTCCGTATCGTACGGTACGACTTTTCTGAGCCACAACATGGTAAAGATGTCTGCGACCGTATTCTGTGTCCCATGAAAGCGTCCATACGCAGATATTGTAGTGAAGGAAATGACATTTTAACTGCTGATGATATGCATCGAGCACTTTCGGAACGCTGTGTAAAGGGCACTTCAGCATGTGTCTGCCTCACTGACGTCAGCAAAAAGACACTCGATGTTCAGAGTGTTGAGGGATTCAGCAGTTATCACAACTTTGCGTATGAAACAAGTGGGGTGCGCGTCTGGAAGTCATATGGAATTGGACCGGGAAAATTCATTCCCTTTGATGGTCTATTTAAAAGGCATCAAAGCTCTACTGACTTGGTGATTGTGAAGGACTTTTTCCCTTTCATGGATGCTCGTTTATATAAGTCGGCACGTGCGAGCGGTACCGAAAAGGAAGGAATTTTTCCGTGTCCTGAATCTGGATGTCGGATGATCTTCGAAAAATTCGGGGATCTCGAAACTCATTTAGATGTCGGAGACCACACTCCAGGAACACTGAAAATGGAGTCCGCCTTTGACAAGCTTAGAAGAGAATGGGCTCAGAAATTCTCTACTGTTGACCAGGTAAAGAAATCTGCTGGTGCTGACAGCAGCACAGCAACAGCAAGTAAGAGTGCAGGATCCACGTGTGAACTTCCACTCGGGTGGGCGCTGCAAAGTCCTCGGCGAGGGGCAACCAGATTTTCTGCCACAGTGAAGGAATACCTAACAGCAAAGTTTGATATCGGAGAAAAAACGGGAGATAAAGCTGATCCACAAAAGTAGCTTCAGATGTGCGAAACGCAAAAGATTACAACAATAGTCGACTTTTCAAAAGAGAGGAATGGCTAACCAAAATCCAAGTTAAGGGATTCTTTTCCCGCCTTGCCGCAGCGCGAAGGAGACGTGGCAACGAGGACATTGATCTTCATGATGCCTACGCAGAGAAGGAGGAAGAAGAAAGAGAGAAGCTCCTTGCTGATATTGACTCAGAGCTCAGCCCGCAGCATCCCATCTGTTACGATACTACAGACCTGTGCAAATGCGTCAAGGAAGACAAACTGCAAAAGTTTAATGTCACAATGCTGAAAACAATCTTGCTTCACTTTGATGTAGCGTTCAACTCGAAAGATAGGAAGAAGGACTTGGTGCAGAAGTTGTCCTATTTTGTTCAAGAATGTAACTGCTTCTTGAGCGATAACTTAACTAAACTGATCACATCTGTCGCAGACGATGTCTTTACTTCGATTCTACTTTTAGCAATCTATGATTATTTTTAGTGGTTATGACGTCACTGAATTAACATCGCTCCGCGTTTGTAGTATCCGGCAATGTCATGGTGGTTAATGGTTAATTTAAAAAAATTATATAACTCCAATCTGCCGTTTACAATCACGAGCAAAAAAGTTGTTTTTCGTGTTCCCTGAGGAGAAACTGCTTCTATTTTTGTTGAACGTAGGAGAAATGTTTTTTTTTCAACTCATTTAACTTTAATTTGTAAAACTTTTTTGCAACTTGAAAGTTTATTCCTATGAATGCGTTACGCGCGTGACAACAGTTACAGTGGAAGAAACTTGTTCGCCATGTGGAATTTAGTGTATGCTTCTTCAAAGCTCTGACATTTGTAAATGTACTTAATGCAGCTTCCAATGAGCAAAGAAAACATGCAATAGTGGTCATTTTGGTTAAACCCGGTTCAGATTTTGAGAAACAAAGAAATATAGCTATTAGTGAAATACCAGCAGACTTCCTCGATAATATAGAGTTACAATGATGTTGCTGTGAAAATGGACCATAATACACCCATTTCTTTCCGAGATATGTTTTATTTTTAAATTTTGGTTATCAATTTAGCTAAAGATCTCTTCATAAGCTTTCCTGCTTCATTTATTACCAACTCTGCATTTCAGGAAAGGAGACCGTCAAGAACGAGCAAACGAACAAAATTAATGTGTTGACATAGACCACAACTGTTTATACCATAAACCGGTTTATGCTACCGGCCTTGGCGATGACTCCCTAGAAATCATAAGAAACCTATAACACCAAGAAAAGAAAAAGAATTGGTGTAAATAGCTATCAATAGAACTGTTAAGGCTCTCATTTCGTGGGAAATAGTATACACGAGATTTTTAGTGAACGATTACGTCAACAAAAATTGCGTGATGCGTGACTGCAAGGTGAATCAATGCCAGAAAAAAGACTCTCCGATATTTTGGTGCAAAGTAAGTCTCATCGAGTTCTCCAAACGTTAAGAAATCAACAAATCTAGTAAGGTAAGGTCAAAACATTCGCTGAGAAAGATTAAAACGAGTTTCAGTTAAGTTACGAGACTCGTCATTTCTGCAGAAACCGTTGAATTTTCGACTAATTGCTCGAATTTTTTGCGCTTCAAAGTTTCGAGCGCCCACAACTTTTAATGTAGATATTTGTAGCTTAGTCCTGGTAGAGTACGCTGATAACAGTCATCATTCATGAAGAGGTCCCACTTTTGAAAAAAATTTGTTTGTTTGGAGGCTATGTTGACAAAATGCGAATGATGTTCTTAAGTGGGTTTGGGAAAAGAATCATAACTTTGCTTGTGTTAAAGATAAGCGAGTATTTTTTTATTCTGTAGAAAGGAGAAAGGATCATCTCGTAATTCTGAAAAAATCAGATTGTTGTGTTTAATGTGTGAGATTTTAGCAAGCATCGCGTAACAGCCAAAGTTTGGGTTTCAATTTCCGGTCTTGTGCGGTTTTCGACTTGACTATAAAAAAAATTCGCCAAAAAATAAAGAAAGCGAATCTGGGGAAATAAAGGCCATTTTCGTTCATTGCATATGTTGCTTGACTTGTGTAGAAAAAATGAGGGCAATTCATTTTCCACCAAAATTTGAGTGGTCGGTTCTTACACGGACACGCTCTTAAATTAGAGAAAGGAGGAGTTGAAACTCTTGTGCAGACTAGGTTTCTCTTCGACAGAAACAATCTGAGAACAAATATCGACGCAGTCGGGTGTTATTGCGTCATAACTGTCCTGTGAGTTTTCACCACGTGACGTAAAGTAACCAATAAAATCCTGCCAATGGTTCTGAAAATGCACCCCATTGCCATGGGTGAAATCATAAAGAACGAAGACATTTCATAGACTGACCTTCTTGACCTTTAGTAAATGTTCAGTCTCGTGTTACTAATGTTCTAGCTTTCTGTTTTGTTAATGATTAATTATAAAAGTTACATTCACTGTGTCTAATTTGGTCTCCACTAAATTTCTTTGTACCATTGCGTTTAAGAACAAAAGGGCTTAAACGAACCAATACCAACATGCTTAGCTATCGCCGCACCAGCACAAACTGGACTTTTATAGACCTTGTAAGACAAAATAATTTAGACTTACAGTCTCCGTAGGTTTGTAATGTTAGCAAATATTCCAGTAGGAAAATATGTCAAGTTGCTAAATAAAATTTGACTGGAAACAAAAAAATATTCAGAAATAGCATCTTTTTTCTACTTTATAGTCTAACTGCTGAGACTCGTGATGATGTTTTAGTATCATCTATGAATTAAGGCAAAGAATAGGGCCTAGACAGGGGTAGGAGAGGAACGGCTTAGAAAGTGCCTGGTATTATTTTAAACCTTGCATACGGAGGTCGCGTCCGCAGTACAAGGGGCAGTGAGCTGACCCACTGAAACGACACAATAATAGCCTTTTTCTCCGCAGCTAACAAAAATAAGGACAATGCCAAAGTTTCTTTGGCGTCTTGTAATAATTAACTCGAGAACTCCGGGTTTTAAAACTGCATATTTTGTTTAAAATAGCACAACTATTATGCTATCTGGACTACGAACGAGTTGCCATGCAGGACTCTGGCGTCCCATTTTTAGCGCCAAATTGAAATTAGAAGCTTGGAGACAAAAGATTTTATATTTTTCACTTTTTACAACCTGATATGGTTTTTGGAATCGTAAATCCATTTTCGTGAATATTCCATGCCATCTCCAGTAAGAAAAGGTGCCTGATTTCAATGCCTTTCCTGTTAAATTGCATTGACGTCAGGACAGTAACGTATTTCCCGCCCGCTGAATCCTGATTGGTCAATTGAAATTTCAGGTGCGCCAGCCGTATGCAAGGAAGCTTCTAAACTAAAATAATTATCTTAATCTACAGGTAAAAACAAAGACACACACTTCAAAAAGAGGCCACCCCTCCCTTTTCCCCCTCTCCCAAAAAAATCCAAAAAGGTACAGATTAAATAGCGTCACCAAAGACATAAAACGCATAAAGAAGCCATAAATTCCTCACGAGGTATTCTTACATCATTGTAGTAGACGTAGGTTTGCATCTAGCAATATTTCTGACTGATGCTACATCGCGGCAAACCAGTTGGACGTGCCAAGCGCTCAGCGAACATTTGACATCACAATCTAAACGTTTAGAAATTGAGGAAACATTAGTTTGGGATGAGTATAGTAAATTTTACAGAAAACAAAATGATAAAAGAGTTATATTGTTAATTTTCTTTTGTGATACAGTTAACCAAATGCAGTTTCGTTGTCTTTGTAATAGTTATTACTGCTGAGAGTAAATATCAAGCAAACAAAATCTTGTGTTCTTACAGTAATAACTCAAAGGCTCTCGGAGGAAGAAAAACATTACAAATGATGAGATTACAACGAAAGACCAATTACACAAGACAGCAACCGTAACCTTCATATGAACGAGTTGTCGCGTAATTGAACGGCCCTGAGATGTAACGGGTTGCCATTTAGCTCCGAAATTACGCCATTTACATTGTGTCGATAATGCTGCGCTTGTTTTAGACAGGAAAAAGCTTTACCATATCAATTAGGGCTTACAAGTGCAATGAACTAGCCATTTCTAGCTGCTGTTGGCGATATTTTGCCTCCAAGACAAACTTGATATTTTAAAGCAAAGTTATACCGCGCAAATAAAGATGCATAAATTCTTGACCATCTGGGGAAAACTACTATAAATTTCACTTCACTTCATTCTTTTCTTTTCACTTACATTTATTGTAGCACTTTTCTTTAAGCCAGCCGAAATGAACTAGCCATTTCTAGATGCTGTTGGCGATATTTGGCCTAAAAACTGTTGTTTTACTGGCCGTGGTATCTATTTATGCTTGTTTTTAGATGCTGGATGGGATTTTCATTCTCACTCTCCACTGAGGTCAGGAGATTGCTTGGGGCGTACTCGTTAAAGGCATCTGAAAAAGCGCATGGTTTGCAGTTCAAAAACCTTAGCTAGTCGCCATTTTGGACAGTTTGGGTAGTTATTTACTCTGATTGAAGATCTTTTTGAGTACAATAAAGAAATGAAGATGTTTGTAATAACTCAAGTCCTATGGACAGAATAATAGATATCGATCAAGATAGCCCTCGACTCGCTAGGGTAATTCTAAAGGCGATGAGACGTAAAATAAAATGTGGATTTGATAGAAATTAAGTTCATTTTTAAAAGTTCTTTACCTATGAAGTACTGTCTGCAACTCATTACTTTATCAGTTTCAACGATCAAAACAGCATAAGCGTTCCACCTAAATAAGCTTAATGATTAGTTCTAAATTACAGATTATTGTAAAATTCACCACGCAGCAGACAAACTTCTTCTCTCTTAAGAGCGCTCACAACCACAATTCCTTGCGTCTTTGATCTTACAGCCGACCACAATTCCTTGCGTTTTGCACGAAAAGTGGTTGAATGCCCCTTACATTTTAAGCTTTTACCGATTAGACCTGCTACCTCGTTCGTTCGCCTCAGGCTCACTTACTGCGGCAGCAACAAGAGTGCCGGTTTATTAATTTTCCATGCGCTCTCTTCGATCAATGAAAGCCGGGATGAAAGCTATCAGGAACTTATCAGTCAATAATATCCAAAACACTCTTGTGGCAAAGCAATAAGAAAAACAGTTAGAATACTCGACTAATGCAAACTGAAGCCATTTGGAAAATTACAGAGACGAAGAAGTTAGTTGGTCAAAGGCGCCCGTCGTGATAGAGAACCAAGTAAGTTTTCACAATATTATTATTTGATTATCGTAACTCTTGAAGCTCTTAAAACCAGATTTGTAGAAGTAAACCAGTTGTAGTCACTTGTGAACAAGGTTCAACGTTGTATTGTGCTATTTATCTGTGTGAATTGCTACAACGCCAAGCAAAGTTTTGATTTTTAACCAGGCATTTGTTTTATGGTTTTAAGCAGAGTTCCTTCTCATCAAGAGTTATTAACATCTGTTGAAGCAGGAGCCGATCACTAGGAGTGTGTAACTCTCATACTAAGCCTCTATCACGGCATGTTTACAGACCGGTCTATTTTTAGGCTTCTTTCCCCGCGAAATATGGAAATTCTGGTCTACATGAGAACGCATCAGTAAAGGAAAAAAAAAGTTGTTTTTCTGTGAAATGGTGACGTCAATTTAAAAAATTAGGTCCGTGCTTCTGATTGGTCATTGAGATTCCTGGGGGTCTGAATTTGCTGTAAATTCAAACTAAAGATAGATCGGTCTGTGAAAATGCCGTGACAGGAATTTGGGGTAGTTGTACGCTCCTGGCGATGGGCTCTTGGATGAAGTCAGCATTGTTTTAAAAATCCTAGATTTTACCGGTATCAACATTTTGGAAATCACACGGGAGTGGGGGGGGGGGGGGGGGGAAGAATATACTTCCTTCCAATCCTTCGCTTGTTTTTTTTTTCTTAAAAATCTTCAATCTCGAACCGGAAGTCATTCAGCTATTAGCTCCCCTCTCCCCGATTCAATGTTGTTCATCTAAGTTTTAATTTGTACATAATTTTGCTTAGTTAGCAACATTGGAAAGGGGGGAGGGAGGAAAGATTACGCGCGATACCGCGGTGAAATGTTAAGCTAGGATGCCTCAACTACTTTTGCAACTGGTAGTCTATCCAGTGTATTGAATGAACATAGTTTAGTGGCTATATATGGAGATGGCTAAAACGAAATTTATTGAAAAATAAAAAAACAACAAATGATCCATTTGTTTTAAGAGATAAGAAAAGGTAAAGCTGGCGGATTTGGATGGAATGTTTGCTGTTACTAAAGCCGGTTACGTTTCGTGACGTAAAGAAATTCACCAATCGAATTTCTTGATCAGTAAAAGAAAACGACATGGTTTTCGAGGAGAAAATCAAAGCAGAAATAAAAACTTATTTAAAATGCCGCCGTTAAGAAGGTAATATATTTTTTAAAGAAAAGATATAGTGGCCCGTTATGGAAGTTTTCAGGGCATCGGTATATCGCTGTTTAAAAGGTCAAAGTCAAACACAAAAGAAAAGTCAGAAGCATGGAACCTCAATTAATCGATGCACGCCAGGAGAGAAAAATCCAGTCAACATTTCAATACTTCGTTAACAACAGCGAAACGTTTCATGCCACACTGTAGACTTTCAATAGAACTTTGAAGCAAAGGGGATATTATTGGAGAAAGATTTAATTTCAGACATGGAGCGTTTAAAGGTTTCTCGTAAAATGGAAAGAACGTATTGGAACGACTTCTTCATGAATGATATTTGCTTTTATCCAGACAGAGTAAGCTTTTGTCATAAATATAATCCATGCGATGACGCTGTTGTTTCGTCCAGAAATTCTATAATCGATCATTAAGTTAATTTATCCGCTAATGAGATACGTTACAGTGATGTCATAACACTAATGTAAGTCATTTGTCAGCTGTGGACCTATCCGACTCACTGGGATTCGAACTCAGTTCTTGTATAGTCTGGCAGTAAAGTCGTCAATAAAGATGTTTGATAACAGTGAACCAAAAACCGACAACTGACGAAACAGCTATAAAGCCCCTAAAGATAAGAAAGAAGGGACTGTGCAGGGACGCACGTAGGCTCGGGTGGTACTTTGTTTAAATGATTGCAGTTGTTTCCTATGGAAAAGGCGTTTTATGTATATTGTGAACAATATGAAAACCGCCTAGATGGTAATTATTATGCAGATTTCACACGGAGAGGAAAAAATATGTTTTAAAATAGCGGGAAATGTTCGAAGTTATTTCTCCAAGACAATTGCCCCATACTGAATTGTGTTAAGGCGCGAAAGGCTCTTAAAGAGGTTGGGGAGAATTATTTCCTATTCCGAAAAGATGCTGAGATCTTAATCCTATAGGGAATGTCTCTAATGCAGTGAAAGAAGATCTGAAAACACAAGCGATGAGACTGAATTTAACATATGAAAGTTTTGAGGACTTTGCAACAAGAGTGAAAAGTACATTGTATTCAATGCAAAAGGAAATAATTGACAATGCCACCGCTTCAATGTTTATGCGCTTGGATTAATTATAAAGAACAGGGAGGTAAATTGTAATGGAAAAAAATGGAGCTTTTTAAGAAAGGGCTAAAGTGATCTTTTATTTATTATGCGACAAAATATCTCATGTATTGACAGTATATTACGTCTCACGTTCTTGTTGCATGATCGATTTTAAGAACTCCGAAGAACTAATGAACCCGTGAAATATATACCAACATTGAATTCTTTCAAAGTAACAAATAAGTAGGGTAAATGAAGTGTGTAGATAATATATAGATTTAGGCCAGCCTAAAAGCGTAGCTCCTGGGCCGGGTTGTTCAGAGCCCGATCAAACTAGCCGAGGATAAAGTAGAATTTTGATTTGAGTTTTGTAACTTTGCGGTGAGATTTTCTGTATATTGTTTTTGTGTTTTGAATTTTAATGAAAGCAAAATACGCAAAACAAAAGCAGTGAAAAAACTTTGTACAAAAGAAAAGGTTATAATTCGGTTAAATTTTAATCCTGGGTTAGCGTTAACCGGCTTCCTACCAACCCTACGCTGTTTACAGCAAGTTAATCCTGACATGAGCCCGCGATCTGATCGAAAAAAGCAGCACTTGGGCAGCGGTCAACTTTAAAAAAACACGTGACCTCGATGAGCCCTGAACTTGAGCCCGCGATATGGTCACGTGATACTGGTCAGCGGATTCCTTGTTTTGACAGGTGTCAATTGACTGCAACATGGATGTCCAAAGGACGCTTTAAACCAAGGGTACATGTGCTCTGTCAACCTACAAGGAAAGCCCGCGAAAACTGAAGCCTCGTTTTGGTTTACGTGTCAATTGTGGCCGCCATGTTGCGCGACTCCACCACCGTCGTCGTCGTCGTCGTCGTGCGTACGCGCCCACGAGCAATACCGCTAGCCATGATACACATGAGAAAATCAGTTCATGGGTTCCCTTCAGTTTCCTAATATGGGTATGGGGCTCCGCTTGGCGGCCTTCGGCCGCCGGAGCTCCGCTATTACGTCATCCTCTACACCCCGAGGTTTCTCCCTGACCATTTTTGAGATAATCAACATATTGCGAGAAACCTTTCTTTTTTGGAAACCTCTCCTAAAAAGCCAAAAGTGTTGTGTTGTGATAGTAAAGAAAGATATTTTTCTTTAGTCTAACAGAAACCAGACAACCAGTTGCAACTGAAGAATATCTCTTATGCTCAGAAAAGAGTAAACATTGGGGGCTCCGCCGGGAATGAGTTAATAGGGAGTTTTAGCAAATCACGACGGCGACGGCAACGAGAACGTCAGCAAACAAACGGTTTAATGAGCAGAACAATGGTTCTGCACGTTCGTTTTGATTCTTTGTACATTTCTTCGCCGTCCTCTGCAAAACAACAACGTGAAATGACCAAGTTCCACGTATTTTGGAATACGAGAACCGCAATGGCTAATTTCTCGTGTATTCCTTTGGAATTGAACACTGTCATTACATATTTTGCCTGAGCAGGATTTTAGACCGATAGGCGAACTGAACAGATCTACACAGTTGCGACATTCGAGGGTAAAATATAAATACTTTTTCACAAGGCGTCGTTCTCGGCGTCGTCCATGCTAAAACTCCCTAAGCATCGACGACGAATGAGACGACGAC
Source organism: Micromussa lordhowensis (assembly GCA_964020085.1). NCBI lineage: Eukaryota > Metazoa > Cnidaria > Anthozoa > Scleractinia > Lobophylliidae > Micromussa > Micromussa lordhowensis. The sequence continues at coordinate 25,242,488 of OZ026600.1, read as the reverse complement.
CGGAAGTCAGTTCGTGACACTTTCAAGGAACTGCGCATGCCCGATTTTCACAAAGCCGTCGTCATGCAGTCGACGACGGAATTTGCAGTGTGAAGGCGTTCACCCGAAAACGTAAGTAATTTCATCCGTTTAAAGTCGCAAAAACCTCGGTGTTTGCCAGATTCTAGGTTTATGTTTATGAATTTTATTCCTTGCAGATATTCAAAACTAGTTTTTATCAGAACTTGTGGTCTCTAACCTAAGTTTATGAATGCGTAATTGACGTTACATCTCTTCTAGGAAAATCAACATGGCTGCTGGAGAGACTGCAATTAAAGCGTGAGTATCATGGCTTTGAAGGTGCCATTAATCGGTATTTTGCGATAAATTTTCATCTCAAGCATTGTATTACGGTTTGCGTTTGCCTCAAGTTCAGCTCTAACATTCCGTTTTTCTGCCATTATACAGGAACAAATATTTTCAGTAGACTTTGGACCATGATGTGATTATGTGCCGTGAAATTCTTGTTTCAGAGCCGTTCAATTTCAAACCACGAAGCTGTTCGCGATAGGTACTCCTTGTTGATCACGAAGCACGCACAGAAATTAAGAGAAGAGGAAAAAGCGTCAGGGATCGAAGTGGAGACATCGGAGTTGGATATTTTGCTTGAAGAG
>OZ026600.1:25192107-25241635 GCA_964020085.1 Micromussa lordhowensis | reverse complement strand
GTATAATGACAGAAAAACGGAATGTTAGAGCTGAACTTGAGGCAAACGCAAACCGTAATACAATGCTTGAGATGAAAATTTATCGCAAAATACCGTTGTGGCACCTTCAAAACCATGATACTCACGCTTTAATTGCAGTCTCTCCGGCAGCCATGTTGAATTTCCTAGAAGAGATGTAATGTCAATTACGCATTCATAAACTTAGGTTAGAGACCACAAGTTCTGATAAAAACTAGTTTTGAATATCTGCAAGGAATAAAATTCATAAACATAAACCTAGAATCTGGCAAACACCGAGGTTTTTGCGACTTTAAACGGATGAAATTACTTACGTTTTCGGGTGAACGCCTTCACACTGCAAATTCCGTCGTCGACGACTGCATGACGACGGCTTGTGAAAATCGGGCATGCGCAGTTCCTTGAAAGTGTCACGAACTGACTTCCGGTCGTCGTCGTCCTCCCATTCGTCGTCGATGCTTAAGCTCCCTATTAACTCATTCCCGGCGGAGCCCCCAATATTTACTCTTTTCTGAGCATAAGAGATATTCTTCAGTTGCAACTGGTTGTCTGGTTTCTGTTAGACTCAAGAAAAATATCTTTCTTTAATATATATCGAGGTGAAAATCACAACACTTTTGGCTTTTTAGGAGAGGTTTTCAAAAAAGAAAGGTTTCTCGCAATATGTTGATTATCTCAAAGATGGTCAGGGAGAAACCTCGGGGTGTAGAGGATGACGTAATATCTACAAACTTCATTTACCCTACTTATTTGTTACTTTGAAAGAATTCAATGTTGGAATATATTTCACGGGTTCATTAGTTCTTCGGAGTTCTTAAAATCGATCATGCAACAAGAACGTGAGACGTAATATACTGTCAATACATGAGATATTTTGTCGCATAATAAATAAAAGATCACTTTAGCCCTTTCTTATAAAGCTCCATTTGTTTTCATTACAATTTACCTCCCTGTTCTTTATAATTAATCCAAGCGCATAAACATTGAAGCGGTGGCATTGTCAATTATTTCCTCTCGCATTGAATACAATGTACTTTTCACTCTTGTTGCAAAGTCCTCAAAACTTTCATATGTTAAATTCAGTCTCATCGCTTGTGTTTTCAGATCTTCTTTCACTGCATTAGAGTAATTCCCTATAGGATTAAAATCTCAACATCTTTTCGCAATAGGAAATAATTCTCCCCAACCTCTTTAAGAGCCTTTCGCGCCTTAACACAATTCAGTATGGGGCAATTGTCTTGGAGAAATAACTTCGAACATTTCCCGCTAGTTTAAAACATATTTTTTCCTCTCCGTGTGAAATCTGCACAATAATTACCATCTAGGTGGTTTTCATATTGTTCACAATATACATAAAACACCTTTTCCATAGGAAACAACTGTAATCATTTAAACAAAGTACGACCCGAGCCTACGTGCGTTCCTACACAGTCTCTTCTTTCTTATCTTTAGGGGCTTTATAGCTGTTTCGTCAGTTGTCGGTTTTTGGTTCACTATTATCAAACATCTTTATTGACGACTTTACTGCCAGACTATACAAGAATTGAGTTCGAATCCCAGTGAGTCGGCTAGGTCCGCAGCTGACAAATGACTTACATTAGTGTTATGACATCACTGTAACGTATCTCATTAGCGGATAAATTAACTTAATGATCGACTATAGAATTTCTGGACGAAACAACAGATCGGGTCGAGGCATGCTGAGCGGGTAGTCGTGTTTCTGAAGCTCTCCGAATTTGTTAATAGTTTTTCAACGCTTTATGGCCGATGCCTCTTTGAATCTTAAAAGGAAAACGCGTGAAAGCATTTCAGATACCTCTGACAACGAATTAAGGTCTCCGGAAGATAAAAGGGCTAGAGATAAGCCGTTGAACGTTGAGTTAGCGTCATCTTCAGGGGATAAAGTTCCGGAACACGTGAAAATGACTCACGACCTTGGTGCAAAAGTCGACCTTATTCTTTCTAGTCTCGACGCAGTGAATTCAAAACTGGAGTCAATCAACGCTGTGGTCGTTAGCCTAGAACAGAAACTGAACATGGTACAGGGCAGAGTCGAAATGCTCGAACAAGATCAGGCAAAGTCGAAGGACGCCATTAAAGACATGCATGATGGCCTTCAAGCATTGAATACCATTGTTGAAGCAAGTAAGACCGCTGGTGATACAGTTAAGAATTACTGCGATGATAAATACAAGGATCTACAAGATAAATTATTGTACGCGGAGGTACGTTTATCAACGGCGCGAGAATCTTCGCTTTTATGGCATAGAAGAGAAGCCCGACGGTAATGAAGATACCCACTCCGTTCTTCAAGAGTTTTTTGCGCGAGTGCTGGAGATTCAGCCGGAAGAAGTACTAAAAATTGAATTCCAACGGGTGCACAGAGTGGGAAAAACAAACCAAGACGGAAAGCCGAGAGCGATAATAGCGAGGTTTCTGCGTTATCGAGATAGAGAATTCATCTTTTCTAAGACGAGTCTTCTGAAAGATTCCCAGTTTGGCATCTCAGCGGACTTGCCGAAGGAAATTGTTATAAGGCGCAAGGAGCAGTTTAAGAAGTTGATTGAGGCAAGAAAATCCGGTAAGCTTGCATTCTTCAGTCGTGCGGAGCCCTATAAGCTTTATATTGACAGAGTTTTGGTACCGTTATGAACTGACATTCGTGTTTGCTAGAGAAATTTTGTTGTCATATTATTTAATTCCTTTCCTATAGTCATTTAAATTTACAGTGTAGGTTAGTACTAAATAGCAATGTTAAACGGTTTATTAGAAGATGGTCAAGGTACGCTACGCTGACTATACGGATTTCGTATTTATGGCTACAGGGATGTTACGGTTTATCGTTTCGCGTTTAGCTTATTTAAAGCCATAAGGTCGTCGTTTTTCTTTGTTTGGAGAGTCGACATCCAACACGATTTGGGTATTCAACATCTTTTTTAGCTTCAGTGTTCCGGTCGGTGTTATTTTCTCGATTCGATCCACAGTAGCGAAGCAGTTTTTTCTGGCTACTGTAAAATATGTCGTTAAGGTTTCAGTGTCTCGTATTGCAGGTTTTTATTTTTTGTTATGTAATTTACTGTACAAAATTTTGCTGTCTGTTTAGGGTTGGGCCGATTGCAAATTCAAGGTCATTTTCTCTTAAAGTGGGTTTTACAGTCAACGAATTTATTTGTTTTGATCGGTGGAATTTATATGTAATATTATGCAAATATGGCTCCTAACCATATTAATTTTAAATTATTGTCACTAAATGCTCGTGGGATTCGATCTTTTGAGAAGCGAAAGGCATTGTTTGGGTGGTTAATGAAAGATAAATCGGATATTTGTTTTTTGCAAGAATCATATAGTACTCCTGAAGTGGAGAAAATTTGGAAATCTCAATGGAAAGGGGAAATGTTTTTCTCATATGGTACAGAACATAGTAAGGGTGTCCTCATTCTTATTAGAAAATCTTTAGAGTTCGAATTTAAAACTATAAAAGTGGATCAAAATGGCCGTTTCACCATCCTAGAAGCAAATGTCCAGGACCATCCCTTTCTTTTTGTTAACTTGTATGCCCCGAACAAAACAAACGAACAATCTACTTTTTTTGAGGAGATCCGTGAAGAATTGGATAACTATAGTGTAGTGGAAGATTGTAACATCGTAATCGGTGGTGATTTTAATGTAATTTTCGACCCCGATCTGGATGGAAATGGTGGAAACCCAAAACGAAAAGAATCGGTGAAGTGTATTGACAGCATATGCCTCGCTAATGATTTAATTGATATATGGAGGATTAGAATTCCAAATGTAAAACGTTTTACATGGCGTCAGAAGACGCCTGTGATCCAAAGGAGGCTCGATTTCTGGCTGGTAAGCAATGGTATGCAGGAAGATATTGATAATGTTGATGTCATTCCATCGCTTAAATCTGATCATTCAGCAATTGTGTTATCTATGAATGGAATTGAGAATAGACCCAGGGGTCCCTCCTTTTGGAAGTAATATATCAAACACGAGCGACAGTGTTTCATCGGGATATCCAAACACCGAGAAGAGAGTTGAAAATACGACGCGCAGCGGAGTATTTTTGACGAAATTCGAGGTGTTTGGATAGCCGATGAAACACTGTCTCGAGTGTTTGATATATCTTCTCAATCGAAGCAAAAACTAAGGAGAAATCAAGAGGTAAAATCGTCAAAATCTATGCTAATTAAGACCGGGTATCAAAACCTCCTTCCCGGTTGTGATTTTCTTTGTTTTAGCTTGATGAATTATTAATGAGTTTGAGAAGTTAAATTCAAGCTTGTTAGATGATGAGGAATATGTGTCTCTGATTAACATGAAATACCCATTATGGAATGATGAATTCAAAGAAGTTTCTGATCCGAGGCTTTTCTGGGATCTGATGAAGTATAGAATTCGCCAAGAAAGTATTTCTTACAGTAAGCTAAAAGCCAAAGAGCGACGGTCAAAAATGGCAGCATTAGAGTCTAAGCTCAACGACTGTCAAAAAAGGTGTGATCATGATCCTTCCCCAGAAAAAATGAACACGTTTGAGGTTTTGAAGACAGAGTTTGAGCTCCAAAATGACTACATCACCCAAGGGGCGATAATTCGAACCCGAGCCACCTGGTACGAGCAAGGAGAAAAAAGCAGCAAATATTTTTTGAATTTAGAAAATTCCAGAGGTAAGAAAAGTTCAATTCGGAAGATATTTATGGAAGATGAATCCTCAACATCAAATCCTCAAGTGATTATGAAAGAACTTCGTTCCTTCTATTCGAATCTTTATAAAAAAGGTGTAAATGAGAATAGTGAAATTTTGACAGATTTATTTAATAAAGGATTTGCATCTTCCGAAATTGACCTCGGATCAAAGGGAAAGATGTGATGAAAAATTATCGGTAGGAGAATGTTTTAACACTTTAAAAACATTTCAAAAGAATAAAACTCCAGGGAATGACGGGTTTACGGTAGAATTTTATTTAGTGTTTTGGCCAATAGTAGGCAAGCATTTGATTGATTGCTTTAATTATGTACATGATCATGGCGAGCTCTCCATATTCTCAAAAACAAGCAGTAATTACTTTGCTGGAAAAGAAAGGCAAGGACAAAAGGTTAATAAAAAATTGGCGTCCAATTTCACTAATCAATGTGGACGCTAAAATAGCTTCTAAAACTTTAGCCAAACGTTCGGAACTAATCTTACCTGAGTTAATTCAGTGCAGTCAAAATGCGTATGTAAAAGGAAGGTCAATTTTTGACGCTGTAAGAACTATTGATGATATTTTGGAATACACCAGAAATACGAAAATGTCAGGCATTCTTGTTGCTATTGACTTTGAAAAAGCGTTTGACTCTGTTGACCATACTTATCTTTTTAAAGTTCGCAATGCATTCAATTTTGGGCCATCTTACATTCAATGGATACGTACTTTGTATTCAAATATATCAAGTTGTATTATCAACAATGGTTTTACATCAGATTATTTTGCAGTTAGTTGGTAGAGGTGTAAGGCAAGGAGATCCACTCTCACCTGTTCTTTTCATATTAGGATTAGAAATTTTGGCGTGCAGTATTCGAGAAAATAAAAACATTCAGGGTATTCAAATTGGCAATTCTGAGGTTAAAGTGACACTTTTTGCAGATGATATGACTTGCTTTCTCCGTTACAGATCCTCGTATGTTTGTTTGCAAGATTCCCTTGGTAAATTCTCAGAATGTTCTGGTCTCAAAGTAAATGAAGAGAAGACTGAACTGATTAGGCTAGGCACGTGGGATCCGGAGTACGAGAGGTTCCCTTGTGAATTTAAAACTTCTATTACAATTCTGGGAGTGCATTTTGATTACAATAACGTAAGGAGAAAGAAAGCCAACTTTGATTCTGTCCTGAAATCGATCAAAAAGGTACTGAATATGTGGAAATGGAGGGGCCTGACGCTCATTGGTAGAATTCAAATAGTGAAATCATTTGCCATACCCAAAATTATGTCCAAGGCAAGTTAATTCCAGTGTCCAGCGAACTCATTAAAGAAGTTAATAAAGAACTTTATTCGTTTATTTGGAAAGGCAAGGACAAGGTTAAACGTTCAGCTTTAATAAATGATATTGAAGATGGCGGATTGAAAATGCTAGATCTTGAATCTATGATCTCTGCTCAAAGAGTCATGTGTGTAAAGAAATATGTTGAAAATTATGAAAGTCCCTGGAAGTATGTTTTGGATTTTTATCTCAAGAAAGTGGGTGGAAAATTTTTGTTTCAATGCAACTTTGAATATCGGACATTATCCATTACTCTTCCTATTTTCTACAGAGAGTGTGGGCAAGCCTGGTCTTCAATGACGAATTCCGACTCGTCATCGTATGAAGGGATAATGAATCAAATTATTTGGAACATTTTTTTCAGTTGGCTTTCTATAATCTAGGAATTCATAAGGTTGGTGACCTGGTTTCTAAGGAGGGTGTTTTTCTTAAAAGTGACAACATTCTGAATTCCTTCTTTTCCCCTTGTTACTCCTTTTCCCTAATGGGTGTTTTTGATGCTATCCCAAAGGAATGGCGTTCTATAATTAAAACAAACCCATTTTGTGCTCCCTCTCCCAGGATCAAACTTGCTTTGAATTAAAAATTGCGGGTAAAGTGATTGACCTTTCCAATGTTACATCGAAGTTGGTCTACAACGAATTCCGTTCGTTGAAGCAAACTCCTGCTACGGCGAAAGCTAAAATTATGAACAAATACCCTTATCTTGCCATAGACTGGAAAAAGTTGTATTCTTTAGCTTTTGAAACTACGTTGGACACCAAACTAAGAGAATTTCAATATAAAATTTTAAACATGATTATTTTCACTAACAAAAAACTTCACCGGTTCAAATTGGTCGATTCCCCTTTATGTGCCTTTTGCAATGCAAAGGAAGAATCCCTGGAGCATTTATTATATTTCTGTAAGTCATCGAGTTTCTTTTGGAAAGAACTGTTATCTTGGATAGCAGTGGATGCCAATATGGTACTAAACGCTTCACTTTTGGATATTCTTTTTGGGAAATTTGACCTTGAGAAAGATATTCTATTAGTGAATCATATTTTCTTGCTTGCTAAATATTTCATTTATAAGTGTAAGCTTCATAAAGTTATCCCATCGCTTTTAGTTTTCAAAGTTAAATTAAAAGCAACCTATAAAGTAGAATTATATATTGCAAAAGAAAAGGGTATTTTACAAAACCATTACAGAAAGTGGGAAAACTTTCTTTCTTGGCTGTCTTGATGCCTTGCATAAAGATGTAGACGTAAGATTTTTCTTTGTTTTGAGCCTTTCTGTTTATTTATGTTTTTTTTTTTTCATATTTCATTCATATAAGTCACACCGATACATACTAGTAACAACACAAAATTCAAGTTTTGTATCTTGAATGTTGTCATCGGCTCGACCCAAAGTACTTAATTTTATTAACGTTAGGCAGTAAACGGATGTTAAATGTAGTTTTGCAAATGTACGTAAGTGCAAGTAGTTTAGGTAGTTTATTATTTTATTTTATTATTATTTTTTTATTTTTTTTTTCTGTACTGTATTTTTTCTTTTTCTCTATTGCTATTGTAACATTATGTTTTCGTAAATGACAAAATGTAAATAAAAAAAAAAAAAGCGTCATCGCATGGATTATATTTATGACAAAAGTACTCCGTCTGGATAAAAGCAAATATCATTCATGAAGAAGTCGTTCCAATACGTTCTTTCCATTTTACGAGAAACCTTTAAACGCTCTCTGAAATTAAATCTTTCTCCAATAATATCCCATTTGCTTCAAAGTTCTATTGAAAGTCTACAGTGTGGCATGAAACGTTTCGCTGTTGTTAACGAAGTATTGAAATGTGCACCGGATTTTTCTCTCCTGGCGTGCATCGATTAATTGAGGTTCCATGCTTCTGACTTTTCTTTTGTGTTTGACTTGCACCTTTTAAACAGCGATATACCGATGCCCTGAAAACTTCCACAACGGGCTACTATTTCTTTTCTTTAAAAAATATATTACCTTCTTAACGGCGGCATTTTAAATAAGTTTTTAGTTCTGCTTTAATTTTCTCCTCGAAAACCATGTCGTTTTCTTTTACTGATCAAGAAATTCGATTGATGAATTTCTTTACGTCACGAAATGTAACCGGCTTTAGTAACAGCAAACATTCCATCCAAATCCGCGAGCTTTACCTTTTCTTATCTCTTAAAACAAACGGATCATTTGTTGTTTTTTTATTTAACAAATAAAGAAGCCTCGACTGTGCTCTGTTCTGTTGTAAAGCACGCAGGAAGCGGTAGAGCACGAAAGAAGTGTAGGGGAAAACACGAGACGTAGTCGAGTGTTTTTCCCTACTTCTTGAGTGCTCTACCGCTTCCTAAGTGCTTTACAACAGAACAGAGCACAGTCGAGGCTTCTTTAATTGTTTTATGATAAAGAATCCAACAAATTCTCCACGCATTCGGCTCAATTTTCAAGCCAAACTTTATTTTTCCAAACGGGGAAAAGTGGCGTCAGCCGTTCTCTATTCTCTGATAAAGCAGGCTAAAATAAGCCAATCACAGTCCTTGTTAGAACTGTTCAAAAACTTTGATTGGCTAACGAGACGACAGCTGTCAATCACAAACTGAACGTCAGCTAAGCTTTCAGTATCGGTATTGGTATCCAGGAGAAGAACGATGCCTTTAAGTTCGTTTTTTAGTTTAATCCTTCAATTAGGACCTAAAGGTTTCTACTACAAAGGAATCCGGCCCCATTGTGGCTCATAAATACGTGCACCGTTTCAAATGGCAATTAAGAAACAAGGAGGTCAAAACTAGCGAATGCTGAGTTGTATTTGAAAGGAGCTGCAGAGGAGCGCAGTACGGTTGTTTACGCCGGGCTTGCAGCCGCTTGCAGCAAGATTGCACGAATTGGGGTCAAAGTTGGAAAGACTAGACCGCCTCCACTAGTTCTACTCCGAGTAAAGGAGAATATCAGAGCCACTGATCACTCGTCGAGTGAGCGATGATACGAAATTGTTGAGGTTCACTTCGCCGAGATGACCGGAGATCGCCAGTTAGCAAACGAGCGTTACTACACTGCATGTAAGTGTTGTTTGCACATTTTTACAAAAATAAAGCTTTTCATCGTAAACAGACAGCTCAGTTGGTGTTTTCTGTCGTTATTTTACTTCTTAAGTTTAATTTCTGCCTTCGTAATGTCTTTAATCGAACCATTCGCTAGGTTGAGAATGAGAAGTTGTTTATTTCGTTGCGTGTTTTGTCGGAATCTAGCAAAACTTGTCATTTTAGTACAGTTTCAGCATGTCTGTTGTTAACAATGGTCTAAGTGCAGCTATATTTACTGCAGACAGATAGCTCGTTTCCACTGCATTTGTCTGAGCCACAGGGTATGTTTAATTTGGGTGAAATTTTCCAAAATTCCGAAGCAAAAATTTGAAGAAGCCAGCTTACCGTCATCAACCCGTGCTCTGTTCTCTGATAAAGCACGCTGTTTCAGCCAATCAGAGCGCGCGTTATATGGAAACTTTGTTATAATTTTCAATAAATTTCGTTTTAGCCATCTCCATATATAGCCACTAAACTATGTTCATTCAATACACTGGATAGACTACAAGTTGCAAAAGTAGTTGAGGCATCCTAGCTTAACTTTTCACCGCGGTATCGCGCGTAATCTTTCCTCCCTCCCCCCTTTCCAATGTTGCTAACTAAGCAAAATCATGTACAAATTAAAACTTAGATGAACAACATTGAATCGGGGAGAGGGGAGCTGATAGCTGAATGACTTCCGGTTCGAGATTGTAGATTTTTAAGAAAAAAACAACAAGCGAAGGATTGGAAGGAAGTATATTCTCCCCCCCTCCCGTGTGATTTCCAAAATGTTGATACCGGTAAAATCTAGGATTTTTAAAACAATGCTGACTTCATCCAAGAGCCCATCGCCAGGAGCGTACAACTACTCCAAATTCCTGTCACGGCATTTTCACAGACCGATCTATTTTTAGTTTGAATTTACAGCAAATTCAGACTTCCGGGAATCTCAGTGACCAATCAGAAGCACGGACCTAATTTTTAAATTGACGTCACCATTTAACCAGAAGATTGAAAAGAAAAACAACTATTTTTTTCTTTACTGATGCGTTCTCGTGTAGACCAGAATTTACCTATTTCGCGGGAAAAGAAGCCTAAAAATAGACCGGTCTGTAAAAATGTGTTGATATAGGCTTAGTATGAGAGTTACACGCTCCTAGTGATCGGCTCCTGCTTCAACAGATGTTAATAACTCTTGATGAGAGGGAACTTTGCTTCAAACCATAAAACAAATGCCTGGTTAAAAATCAAAATTTTGCTTGGTTTTGTAGCAATTCACACAGATAAATAACACAATACAACGTTGAATCTTGTTCACAAGTGACTACAACTGGTTTACTTCTACAAATCTGGTTTTAAGAGCTTCAAGAGTTACGATAATCAAATAATAATATCGTGAGAACTTACTTGGTTCTCTATCACGACGGACGCCTTTGACCAACTAACTTCTTCATTTCTGTAATTTTCCAAATGGCTTCAGTTAGCATTAGTCGAGTATTCTAACTGTTTTTCTTATTGCTTTGCCACAAGAGTGTTTTGGCTGGATATTATTTGATGATAAGTTCCTGATAGCTTTCATCCCGGCTTTCATTGATCGAAGAGAGAGCATGGAAAATTAATAAACCACACTTGTTGCTGCCGCAGTAAGTGAGCCTGAAGCGAACGAACGAGATAGCAGGTGTAATCGGTAAAAGCTTAAAATGTAAGGGGCATTCAACCATTTTTCGTGCAAAACGCAAGGAATTGTGGTCGGCTGTAAGATCAAAGACGTAAGGAATTGTGGTTGTGAGCGCTCTTAAGAGAGAAGAAGTTTGTCTGCTGCGTGGTGAATTTTATAATAATCTGTAATTTAGAACTAATCATTAAGCTTATTTAGGTGGAACGCTTATGCTGTTTTGATCGTTGAAACTGATAAAGTAATGAGTTGCAGACAGTACTTCATAGGTAAAGAACTTTTAAAAATCAACTTAATTTCTATCAAATCCACATTTTATTTTACGTCTCATCGCCTTTAGAATTACCCTAGCGAGTCGAGGGCTATTTTGATATCTATTGTTCTGTCCATAAGACTTGAGTTATTACAAACATCCTCATTTTTTTATTGTACTAAAGAAAATCTTGAATCAGAGGAAATAGTTACCGAAACTGTCCAAAATGGCGACTCGCTAAGGTTTTTGAACTGCAAACCATTCGCTTTTTCAGATGCCTTTAACGAGTACGCGCCTAGCGATCTCCTGACCTCTGTGGAGAGTGAGACAGAAAATCCCATCCAGCATCTAAAAACAAGCATGAATAGATAACACATGACGGCCAGTAAACAGAGCCACACTACAACTGTCTTTGGCCATGTCAAAGTTCAGGCTAAATATCGCCAAGAGCAGCTAGAAATGGCTAGTTCATTGAACTTGTAAGCCCTAATTGATATGGTTATAGCTCTTTGCTGTCTAAAACAAGCGCAGCATTATCGACACAATGTAAATGGTCTAATTTCGGGGCTTAATGGCAGCATCTCAGGGCCGTTTAATAACGCGACAACTCGTTGATACGAAGGTTACGGTTGCTGTCTTGTGTAATTGGTCATTCGGCGTTGTAATCTCATAATTTGTAATGGTTTTTTTTTCCTCCGAGAGCCTTTGGGTTATTACTGTAAGAACACAAGATTTTGTTTGCTTGATATTTACTCTCGGCAGTAATAACTATTACAATGACAACGAAACTGCATTTGGCTAACTGTATCACAGAAGAGAATTAACAATATAACTCTTTTATCATTTGTTTTCTGTAAAATTTACTATACTCATCCCAAACTAATGCTTCCTCAATTTCTAAACGTTTAGATTGTGATGTCAAATGTTCGCTGAGCGCTTGGAACACCTCACTGATTTGCCGCGATGTAGCATCAGTCGGAAATATTGCTAGATGCAAACCTACGTCTACTAGCAGCATGTAAGAATACCTCGTGAGGAATTTATGGCTTCTTTATGCGTATTATATCTTTGGTGACGCTATTTAATCTGTACCTTTTTCGATTTTCTTTGGGAGAGGGGGGAAAGGGAGGGGTGGCCTCTTTTTGAAGTGTGTGTCTTTGTTTTTACCTGTAGATTAAGATAATTATTTTATTTTAGTAGCTTCCTTGCATACGACTGGCGCACCTGAAATTTCAATTGACCAATCAGGATTCAGCAGGCGGGAAATACATTACTGTCCTGACGTCAATGCAAATTAACAGGAAAGGTATTGAAATCAGGCACCTTTTCTTACTGGAGATGGCATGGAATATTCACGAAAATTGATTTACGATTCCAAAAAACCATATCAGATTGTAAAAAGTGAAAAATATAAAACCTTTTGTCTCCAACCTTCTAATTTCAATTTGGCGCTAAAAATGGGACGCCTGAGTCCTGCATGGCAACTCGTTCGTAGTCCAGATAGCATAATAGTTGTGCTATTTTGAACAAAATATGCATTTTTAAAACCCGGAGATCTCGAGTTAATTATTAGAAGAGGCCAAAGAAACTGTGTATTGGCATTGTCCTTATTTTTGTTAGCTGCGAAGAAAAAGGCTATTATTGAGTCGTTTCAGTGGGTCATCTCACTGCCCCTTGTATTGCGGGCGCGACCTCCGTATGCAAGGTTTGAAATAATACCAGGCACTTTCTAAGCCCTTCCTCTCCTACCCCTGTCTAGGCCCTATTCTTTGTCTTAATTCATAGATGATACTAAAACATCATCACGAGTCTCAGCAGTTAGACCATAAAGTAGAAAAAAGATGCTATTTCTGAATATTTTTTTGTTTCCAGTCAAATTTTGTTTAGCAACTTGACATATTTTCCTACTGGAATGTTTGCTAACATTACAAACCTACAGAGACTGTAAGTCTAAATTATTTTGTCTTACAAGGTCTATAAAAGTCCAGTTTGTGCTGGTGCGGCGATAGCTAAGCATGTTGGTATTGGTTCGTTTAAGCCCTTTTGTTCTTAAACGCAATGGTACAAAGAAATTTTGTGGAGACCAAATTAGACACAGTGAATGTAACTTTTATAATTAATCATTAACACAACAGAAAGCTGAACATTTACTAAAGGTCAAGAAGGTCAGTCTATAAAATGTCTTCGTTCTTTATGATTTCACCCATGGCAATGCGGTGCATTTTCAGAACCATTGGCGCGATTTTATTGGTTACTTTACGTCAAAGGGGGAAAACTCACAGGACAGTTATGACGCAATAACACCCGACTGCGTCGATATTTGTTCTCAGATTGTTTCCGTCGAAGAGAAACCTAGTCAGCACAAGAGTTTCAACTCCTCCTTTCTCTAATTTAATTGGTAGGAAACCAAACTCGTTTCGTGGAGTCTTGCGATAGTGACATTCGCCATCGGATCACCACTAGCTTTTTTATCATGCTTACGAGCGGTTTACGCGATAAGAAAATTAATGGGAAGGTTGTAAAATGAATAAACCCCTTTCTGGCTTGCTGGTATGTCGGCTGATAATGTCCCTAGCTGAGAGTTTGTCCTCAAACTTTCACATTTTTCCTCGAAGCGTTGCTTCTCGGCCAAATATTCATTTATCGGACAATCTCTCAGCCACGGACATTATCAGCCGACATACCAGTCGCCTTAAGGTGTTAGCTTACTAAAGATGACCGCCTTTGAAGCTTTTACATATTTTTTGGTTCAATGTTGAAATACCTCAAGCGCTGCCTTGAGTCTGAGGACATGCGCATGTCTAAATTTCTAATTGCGACTTTCTATTAATTGCGAATTTATTAAATATTTGTCTCGAATGAGAAATTTGACACAGTTCCAAGATATTGTTGTTTGCCTTCCAAATTATCGCGAAGTTGAAATTCTACAACCAAACTAGAAGTAAAACCCTGTATGATTTAATGTATTGGAAAACATTTTACCTCGCTGTCTTCCCTTTTGCATGCAAGCGAAATTTTGAGAGCAGCCCACGTCTTAAATTTTGTCTGTTTTGAAGTTGCAAACAGCAAATAGATTTTGTCCATTTTCTCGAAACTGAATCTGCCAACTACATCACATTTAGTTACTTATCAATAACTGTCAATCTGCAAAATATTGGCCCAAAAGCAATTTGACTGGGGCCTCTGGTTCGTAGAAATTTTTTAGGCTTTTGCTTCTCACTACTGGTCCCGAGCGAAACAGTTACTTCCGTTTTCCTACAATTCGCTGCTAGTATAAGTTAATTATTTTCGGCTGGGAAAGTGAGTACCAAAAAAGTGCGTGCGTGAGTACAAAAGGGAAAGTGCGTATTAGCTGTTTCCACGCGACCTGGATAGTCCAAGATTAATTACGGACTGTTATAACCTTTACACTTTACATTTTATTTTTGAACAGGACTTTGATATATAACACTATTCCATCCCTACCTGCCGGCGTGTTTTCCACTCTTACCAAGCTGACATATCTGTGAGTGAAACATAGTACACTTGCAAGAAAACAAATTGTAAAAAGCTAGTTACTATCATTTATGTTGACACTCCTGATTTTGGTTTAGCGTGTGCCAGCATCTAGAAAAGTTGTGTTAAAATGGATCCCACGTGACCTAGATAGCCCAAGATTATATCTGTTACCACTGAGAGGACTGGAAACCTTGCAACAGTCGACACTCGCCAACACCGGAGGATGTTGAAACAAATAATTCAATATAAAAACTTTCCAGTAATCATTTTTCACACATTCTATTGTACATTTTAACAGATTGTTGCGTTCAAACGCTATTACGTCTCTATCTGCCGGCGTGTTTTCCACTCTTACCAAATTGGAGAGATTGTAAGTGAAATGTAGCATACTGACAAAAAAGAAACATGATCAGGTTTAAAATGTTAGTTACTGTCATGTCATCATAAATGCGTATAAAATCTCGACGGTCATATTTGAAATTTTGCAACTTTGAATAGAAACTACTTAACGATACATACGTACTTACCGTTAAATAATATCATCTCGAACTTTGTGGCTTTGTTGTTGTTGTTACTGAGACGGCATTGTCCACAAATTCTTGAAATTCGTCTGCAGATAGCTCACCAAATGTGCTTTTTCATCCATTTTTTCTGTCGACGAAACTTGCATTTCAAAAGTAGTTAATTATTGTAATATTTGTCTTCAAACGAGCAAAGGAGACTTTTGTCTGCGCAGGCGCGAAAAAGTTCAACTTTTTCTTTTGTTTTCGCACCAGGCTACGCTTTTCTTTGCACAGGCAGGTTTTTGAGATGCCGAAACTTCGAAGGAGATTCATTCGTAAATAAGTCCTCAGTAAGTCATGAAAAGCCATGTTTCCGTGAAAAGCAATTCGAAGTGAAGAGGAACTATCCGTTTCATATCGCTTATGGCGATTTTACGGTCGATAAAGCTCTTTTCGTGCACACATGTTACCGACAAAGATTGCGATATCACTCCAACAAAGCAAGCGTCGATTCATTTTCCTGTGCTCGGAGGAGTACCTGAAGCCTAATCAACGCCAGCTAAAAGGCTATTAAGCATATTACTGGTTCCTTGAACCTTACATTTTAGATTTTTATTCGTCTCATCTTGGGGAGACGAGAAAACCTTGTTGTTTTCATTTTCGATTTCTAAGTGTGGTTAAACAAGAAAATCTCACCATTTCTTTTTTCGTCAATTCTTCTCTAAATTCGAGTCTAGCATTCCTATTAAGTTTTTTTTTCATAATCTGGGTACTTTTATGGTTTTGGGTAAATCCGTTTCATTTTCAAGTGAAGTGAATGTTGTTATCGATAAATTTACCTTTAGTTTTACCTCAAACTTAAAATTTGTCTTCAAATCTCTGAGACTTTTGTACTCCTTTGTGATATGTGAATTTCGATTAATGGGGGACTGTTTAATGTGTACACTATGCCCTTGCAAAATCCGATGTTCCCCAGTATACTACTAGTCCGATGAATGATTTGAGGTTGGAATTCAATTCTAGAAATTCAGCTTATAACGCTTGAGTTTTGCAGCTCTTAAAACGAGCGGCATTGTTTTCTACCGTTAAAATTCACTTGATTTAAGTTGAGTGAAAGTCTGGTCCAACCAACGTTTGTTTTTGTAAACCTTATCAAACAAAATATCCCCGCATTTGATTTCACGATACTCGCTGGCAACGCTGTTTTATCGGAATTTCTAGCTTGACAGGTCTAGCGTTTATGCGAATAACCGAAAAACTAATTTGTGATATGGGAATCGGCTTTAATAAGGGAAACTACAGTTACTCTGCTACAATTTAATGTGTAGAAATGAGGATGTTTCCAGTATTCCGGTTGCTCAAATTTACCTCGAAGAGGAATGATCTTCCACGACCAAAATTTGCTTCTTTCGGCCATGTCGTGACATTTAATAGTTTGTCACGAAGCATATAATATAATGGAAGATTACATGACGTCACCAAAATTCAAACTACACAACTATTGATCATGATCCTCCTGATATTTTATTTTAATGATGTATAAGAGCGGCTGAAAACTAATATTCATATAAATTTTTGTTCCGAATGGGTTCTTGGGTTTGTGATAGACTACGGTTGAATTTCTAAGCTTTTGCGTGACGCGGCATTTATATGAAAGCCGAGGTGTTTAAAAAGTGACTTATTACGGGAAATTTGGCCATCTGAACAGTTCTTGTATTGGAAAATGTAGTATCTATGTTGTAATCGTGTACGGTCGAAAGGTATTATGGGCGATTAAAAAGCACATGGTCAAGTGTCGAGTTGAATCTGTTATTGCGTGCGTTTATTAACCGCGCGGCCATGGGCCGAGCGCGGTTCATGTTTTACCCGTTGTTTCTTTTTCTTTTTCGGCGTTTTGTCTGTCACCAGACGCAGACCTCCACTCGGCCAACTTTGAATCACGCAATCTGTAATGTTTATTAACCGCGCGGCCATGGGCCGAGGGCGGTTCATGTTTTACGCGTTGTTTATTAAAGCGCGCAGCCGTAGGCTGGGCGGTTTCTTGCTTTGCACTCGGTTTATTTTTTTTTTTAAACCGCTCAGCCGTAGGCTGGGCGGTTTCTTGCTTTGCACTCGGTTTATTCATTTATTTTTTTTTAGTCATGTCGGGGAGCAGACCCAAACTCCCACTCACGGCCAATTGTCTTCACCGGATGATGTCATCATCAGCCAATTACAGGCCATTTCGCAGCTCTTTTCGTCATATCCCCCCTCAGGAGGGTTTTGTCAAGTTAGCGAATTAACTGTTTACACAAAAAAATGGCGGCCAAAGGGAGAAAATGTTAATTTGATCGAACTTGGGCCAAAATCCTTCGGCGATGGGCGTCAGGACATTTGCAAGGATAAAGCATCTAATTTGGGACCAGCTGCTGGCTAGTAAGGCTGAAGTTATCCAGAGTTAAGCTGTATTTTCGTTTTGCGTGCAAAACAGAACAATTTGTAATCTGGAATGTTTGCATTGTTTCTGTTCACTTTCAAAGGGAATATTCAATGCGCTAAAAAGGTATTACGTCTGGCCATGGAATACGCTGACGGTGATAAATGTAAGATCGTGTATAGTTCGCCAGAAGCAATGGTGGAATTTTCTGGGGGAAAAAAGTTAAAACTTAGCCTTAGTGCTCGTCAAAAACCCATATGTAAAATATTATATTGAAAGGTCAAGGTATTTTTTCATTAGACGTAAACAAAATTCTCCGATTACAAGTCAGGCTAAACTCGCGCTATGCAAAGAATGTAATCAGATACTCCTTTTTTCGTATATTTGCTGAAGGGTAGGAGAGTCACGTTTCGCAGACAAACCGCGTTTTTCTAAAGCGCGGTTTACAACCGCACCGCGGTTCTTGTTTTTTTTTCGTCGTTTTGTCTGTCACCAGACGCAGACCTCCACTCGGCCCGGCCAACTTTGAATCACGCAATCTGTAATGTTTATTCACGAGAAGTTGTTGAAACATAAATACACGGACAATGTCACGGATATTGGAACATTAATACATGGAAAATGTTACGGATATTGTTTTCTTTAATATATGTAAAATGTATTTTCTTTTCGTTTTATCGAAACGTTGGATTCGAAGATATACTAAAAAATTTATTACGCCAGCTATGGAATGCAGCTTTCACTTTGGCTACGTGAGTACGATCGTGCTTACTTTTTTGCAAGTTTATTTCGCCAGAAGCGACAGTCATTAATTTATTTGCAATTTTGCGAGTATTTCGTGTGGGTTTAGGAATGGCCGTTTCATCGAAGCGAGTAAAGAGATTCGAAGGAAAATTAAATTTGCTGAGGTAAACAAGATAGAACTTGCAGCGTTTATGTTCTAAAATTAGCCGTGGATAGCGGAAACCTCGGATTGTCTGACTTCGCTTGTCCTTTACTCATACTTATAGCACAAACAAATTAAAATTTGACTTTTAAGGAAGAAAGCTGTTTATTAATATCGTAGCTGTTTGTAAGTAGCGCTCTGTATGATTGACCTGAACGTAACACCAGGACACAAGTCGCATTTAGGCTTATATACCATTAGAAAGGAAAGACTTCAAGGGTCATCCTCTTCGATTCGATTTTAATGGAAAGTGTTCATCACTTGCTCTTCGCAATCCTATCTGACATTTGTGATAACTTAGTGCTTGAACAAGGCTAACATACTTTGATTTCGAGATCGATGTACTTAATAAGATACTTCATCGGAAAGCGAACACTGTTTTGGTAAATGCTCTTTTACGTAGCGGAAAGGCAGACGCTCTGTTTCGGTGAACGTTTTCTGCATATCTGTTAATAAGCAAACAAAAAAAAATTAAAGATAGAAAACGTTTGGTCTCCCTCAGGATTCGAACTCACGACCACTTGATTGGGAGGCAACCGTCTACTCCACTTCATGCTGCTTCACAGCCAGCATGAGTTATGACACGGTGAAACTTATATATTATAAACGCTAGGATGTTACTAATACCGGGAACGGGGAATGAGGAACGGGGGTCTGGGAACGAGTGTACAGCGGTAACTCGCCTGATAATTCAAAATGGCGGAGGAAACGACGTTTATAACCACTGATTTTATCGTTAGGTCGCGTTGACGACTAGCTTTTATTTAAATATTGCATAGACGAAGCCACGAAGCCCAGTATTCCGAAATGAGTTTTCATAGTCAACGTTTCCGCAATGGCTGCTACCATTTGGTTTGACGATTCTCTTTTGTTTTTCTTCCTGAAATTTGCAACTTTGGGCAGAGTTTAGGTATATTGGGGTTCGCATTGCCCAACACCATTTTTAGCAGATAATCAGTGAGGAGGTAACAGCTTAGATTAACAGAAATGGGGTAGGAAACGTAATGAACTGATTATTTGAAACTTGAACCCGCTAGTCATTTCAATAAGGCTGTGACTAAAAGTGGGACGGGGACGTGGGACTTGGGACGCGAGGACTCGGGGACTTCGGGACGTGGGACTCGGGGACGCGGGGACGTGGGGACGTGGGACTTGGGGACGCGGGGACGTGGGACTCGGGAACGTCGGGGACGCCGGGACTTGGGACGCGGGACTCGGGGACGCGGGACTCGGAAACGTTGGGACTCGGGGACGTGGGGCCTACGGGACTCGAAGACGTGATAAACAAACAACACCTGATTTTTTCGCTGAATTTGTTAATTACAATTTTCGGTGCTCTCGAGAAAGGTATTAATTATGCTGGAGAGTTTGTAAGCAGACTAGTAGCTGATGATTTCCAGCGTCCGTGGTTCGGCCTGATATGTTTGCATTGTGAGGGCTCTGGGTGGACGTTTCCACTCTTTTTCTAGCTCGAGATCATTACGAGAAGTATCTGCACATTCTAGGAATGAAACTGAAAGAAATCTTGATTTTCGGACAACGGTTTTCCTGAAGTAAACATCGAGAAAGAAAGAAAACACAGTTACTTACCCGGAAAGTTCTCCATGGCTCCCCACGAGGTTTAAAGCCCCCTGCGTTTAAACTATTATGTACCGGTCGGGGCTTTCACGGTAGCATAGGCAAGCAAACATATCAGGCCGAACCACGGACGCTGGAAATCATCAGCTACTAGTCTGCTTACAAACTCTCCAGCATAATTAATACCTTTCTCGAGAGCATCGAAAATTGTAATTAACAAATTCAGCGAAAAAATCAGGTGTTGTTTGTTTATCACGTCCCCGAGTCCCGCGTCCCAAGTCCCGGCGTCCCCGGCGTTCCCGAGTCCCACGTCCCCGCGTCCCCACGTCCCACGTCCCCACGTCCCCACGTCCCCACGTCCCCACGTCCCCACGTCCCCGCGTCCCCAAGTCCCACGTCCCGAAGTCCCCGAGTCCTCGCGTCCCAAGTCCCACGTCCCCGTCCCACTTTTAGTCACAGCCTTTCAATAATGCAATAATTGATTATTCGAATATTGAACTAGCTCGTTCGATCCAAGAATACGGCTAACAGGTTCCGTTTTTGAAAAATCAATTCACTGTTGCGACTAGTACGTTTGAAACCTAAAGCCTACTAGTCTTTTCTACAATGCAATAGTAAAATGATTTTTTGAAAACGGAACCCGTTAGACGTTTTCTTGGATCCAATGAGCGAGTTCAATATCCGAATAATCAATTCATTATTGCATTATTGAAATGACTAGCGGGTTCAAGTTTCAAAAATCAGTTCATTAATGCAATCTTGAGTGGCACGCTTTACTTAGTTTGACTGAACATAAGAAACAACTTTGTTATTAATTCAAAGTATTTAATGTTTTTTAACATTCATATCGCTGTTAGTGTTAAAGAATATTTTATGAAATTCTAGCTTTCATATGGGTAACGCAAATGAGCGTTACAGAAGCAGAACAAACAGCCTTGTCATGTTAATCTGCGCACGTGTTCCTGGCAAAAGTTCCCACGAGAAAATATGTGTTGTTATCAAAGGGTTTCCTTGCATGATTTGCGCTACCTTTTGGCAAGAATAGCTATTTCCTTTTCGGTGACCCACAACGCGGTCGGTAACCCTGGGGTGGCATCTGACACGCAGGGTTAACTCGTCAAGGTTGTACAATCAGAAATATCGCTAATAATATTCGTTGATCGGTTTTAGTAACTCGTAAGAATATTTGTCGATTAGGGTTAGTAATTAGTAATGTAAGCTTTCCAGAGTTTGTACGTGCGCGTATGATTTTAGGAACTGCGGAAACCAGGATTCCTAAGATTATATGTGGTCAAGATAATTATCCCTATCTTCTGGCCAAGCCCCAAACGCCGGTTACCGCAAGAAGCGCTGTTTCTTTGTCCTTTGTCTTATTCTAGAAACATTGTATTAACCAATCACTGTAAAGCTTGCCAATGCGCAGGTATATAATCGCGAGTTTTAGTTTGTAAAGTAGAATTGAAGGAAATTGAAGGGAGTTGAAGTAGCGTTGAAGTTGGATGTAGCGCAGAGTACGCTAACAGCTCTGCCCCAGTTGATTAAAAGTTGCCTGTGTATTTTGCCTGTCTCGCTGGTTCCTTCTCAAAACCCCCGAAGCTAAATCTGTTTGGTAACATTAGTCAGAATTTAAGCTGTTATTCAGTTCGTTTTGTTTACCTCATTCATTTTATTGCATAATTGTTAGAATTTCACAGATCTAGTCTGAAAAACACATACTGTTCACTAAATCCTCTGCAGTTCCCAATATAAACAGAATTGAAGGTACAAAATGATTTGGAACTACTGATAGTTTCTAGTTTTAAAAACCAACACTACTAACCTTGATGGAAATATTATTTGCTTGTGCAAGAAAGAAGCGTAGTGGTTGAAATACTGTAATTTTTCTTTCAATATTGACATGTTGGGTTTTTAGCTGATATGTTGAGTTTTAAAAGAAACTTGTTTTTTTTTCCTTTTTTAACAGTAAGTTGTGTCGCTTAAAATGATTTTTTATGAAAGGGAAAACATTGTCTAAGAAGGAATTGCAATAAAAAACAATTAATCTTAACCTGGGTTGGTAGATATATCTTTCATATTTTAGCATGTCTTCAAAGCTCTTTTGACGGTCTTTGGAGGGTGACAAATATTGACTTAAAAAGAAAAATGATTTAAAAGTTCTGGCGATGTTTCATTTCTCTATTGATTGTTTACATGCAAGTTTATGATCGATACAAAGATAAGTTCCTGATGCATGATGTTATTTCGGTTAAGGGTCTGAATGGGGGGCTCCACATGCCGGTTGTCGGTTAGGATTTTATTAATTTGTCGCTTGTCGGCTAAAATTTTCAACCTTTGTCGGTTGTCGGTAAATCCCAGATAATTTTTTTGTCGCTAGTCGGTAATTTTTTCCTCGCTTTGTCGGTAGTCAGTAATATTTTCTAGCCCTTTGTTGCTAGTTGGTTAACCCCATTCACACCCTCGGGTTAAGGTAGGCAGATATCTGCATGTAGTAATTTGAATAACTAGGTTGTTTATTACGTTTCCTACCCCATTTCTGTTAATCTAAGCTGTTACCTCTTCACTGCTTATCTGCTAAAAATGGTGTTGGGCAATGTGAACCCCAATATACCTAAACTCTGTCCAAAGTTGCAAATTTCAAGAAGAAAAATAAAGAGAATCGTCAAACCAAATGGTAGCTGCCATTGCAGAAACCTCATCTCGGAATACTGGGCTTCGTGGCTTCGTCTATGCAATATTTAAATAAAAGCTAGTCGTCAACTCGACCTAACGATAAAATCAGTGTTTGTAAACGTCGTTTCCTCCGCCATTTTGAATTATCAGGCGAGTTACCGCTGTACACTCGTTCACAGACCCCCGTTCCCCGTTTCCCGTTCCCCGTTCCCCGTTCCCCGTTCCCCGTTCCCCGTTCCCCGTTCCCCGTTCCCCGTTCCCCGTTCCCCGTTCCTCGTTTTCCGCTCCCGGTATTAGTAACATCCTTTAGGAACTGGGTTATAAAAGAATGTGCACTGCTTTGCGACTGTGGTGCTAAGAAAACAGTTTGATTTTACAAGCGCGGTTATAAGATCTAAAAGACCTTCTTGTTTTGGTTAAATCCGGATGTTTCACAAACCGTGAAACACTACAGTTGGCGACGAGGATAAAGTAGTACGAAGATACGTCTGTTTGAAGGAAAAATATGGCGACAAATGACGACGTTCGCAGAATTAAGCCATTTTATTGTCGAGGAGATAGCACGAGTGTGGGGCCAAGATGACGGCGATGGCGAAAAGTCATTTTAGTTTTATGTTGAGGATCGTGGGATCAGAGCAGCCGCTCGAAGAAAGGCGTTGCTTTTACATTGCGCAGGAATGGAAGTCCAAGAAATCTTTGAAACCCTAACGGATCCGAGTGTACCTAAAGTGTCATATGAAAATCAACACCATATACAATGACATTATAAAACACAATTCTATGCAACATTTACAATTAACGGCTAAAATGAAATAAATATGTTTACTGAATGACCAGCAACATGATGCGGATGTTCACTGTTAAAGTTCAAAGGAACGTCGGGTATCGACACTTGCCGAAAATCGCTTTGGGAATTCGCCTGTGAGTAGACGATTTGACCAGGTCGAAAGACCAGTGATTTTACACGCACCTTTACTCTGGGTAAAATTATTTTTCATTACGCTTATTGTCTATGCCAGTTAGTTTAACGTGGCAGTGACCAACTCGGAAGCATCTGCTACTTTGGTCACTGCGCACATCTTAATTCCGTTAATTTCTTATCTTTATTTTGATTTTGTTTTTATAATGTACTTCTAGTAATGCAATGTTAATAGTGCAAAATAATAAAGATTACATTACAGATTAACTTTAAACCGAACAGCAAACATCCATCTTGTTTTTACCCAGAAATCTCTCACGGAAGAACGAATTTCAACGAGAAACTTCTCTTAAAATATAAAAGATGGATTTAAGACTGAATGGATTTAAGACTGCCTAAGAATACCTGTCAATATAAGTGAGCCGATCATTCAGTTTTTTGAAAAGAAAAATTCTTGCAAACTAAACGTTATTACGTAATTGATTACTTTTGGGATTTACCAGCGGCCACAATTTTTCGACGTTACTTCACAGGCAGACCAAGCTTACTCTGTGAATCACACAAGCAACACAATATGGCATCGAATTATAAAGGTTTATCTGGGATTTTCTACAAGATATCCATGGAGGTAGTTAAAAGTGAAAATTCTTACTTCCAAACGTGTGTTGTTGGTTCCTGGTGTGGTTATTTTACCAATTTAACTTGATTTAGGCGACTTTTTTAAATCCCGGTTTTCCCTTCATAAAGAGAGGACAAGGCGAAGCACCTCAGTCGGGACAGCCTGCCGAACGAAGTCAAAAATCTCTGGCCATGGCTAAAATGTGCCCACGTCAAGGCCACAAATCCATCGCAGGATTTTAAGGGCAAAGGTTAATTCTTTCATTTCAATTCTCTAGCCACACAATCGCAGCCCTGCGACGCCAGGCGGCTCATCGTGTCCTTAGTGAAACGATAAAACGATGGAAGACATCCGCGTCCATTTCATCCACGACACAACGACCGTTGAAATCGGCTTTGCTGTTGAGAATTTTCACTTTTAACTACCTCCATGGATATCTTGTAGAATATCCCATATAAACCCTTATAATTCGATGTCATATTGTGTGATTAGCTTGGGCTGCCTGTGGTTACATCGACTGGCCTTTACTTCCGATATCTACGGTAGTTCTCCTCGTACCAGGAAAAGGGACGAACAGACAAAACTACGTAGCCTGTCAATGACACAAATGTTTTCCTTTCGAATTTTGACCCGCTAGAAAAATCGTGTCCATGGTGGTCAATATTGTTACACTGATCTCCGAAAAACGGCATCTATTTTAACAATTTCAATAACATCTCCTACTTACCGATGTGAGCCTCATCAAGCCACATAGTAATGTAAATCTAGTACTTTGTTAGATATTCTCATTATACCTATTCCTGTTTTATTATAGAAACTTGGCTTCCAATGCTATAACTTCTCTACCAGACGGAGTGTTTGCCAATCTGAAAGTGTTGCAGTATCTGTAAGTTTGTCGAAGCCCTCTATACTAAGACATAGCCCTCTGCACAAAGCCGATATTGCATTTGTTCATTGGTTCACTTCTATTCTTATTACGTTGTATTACAGATACTTGAGTTCAAATGCTATTACGTCTCTATCAGAAAGCGTGTTTGCCAATCTGAACCGCCTATGGGTCCTGTAAGTTAGTCGAAGCCCTCTACACTGCGAAGCCGAATTGTTAATTATTATAATTTTGGTAATACTTATAATTAATGTGATTTTCACAGAGATCTCTTTTCAAGCGTTAATGAAAGATCTCTTAAAAATGCAAAGAAAACGTTCACTGCCTATATGAAGTTCAAACTTTCGAGCTTTGAGCTGTCAGACTTCGACCCTAAATGGATAAAACTGGGAAAAAAGTATCTACCTATCAGAGTATGTAATTTCTGATAATTGGTATTGGGATAAAGTAATATTTTGCCGACACGGAACAGAGAACTGGGTGCGAGCGTAGCACACAAAGGCTCATGGTTTGTTTGTAAAAAGACCCGGTTGAGAGACTTGTGACATTCTACAGCCAGCCTTACTACTAGCACTTCGCATACGGTTTTTTATTGTGTAAATAACGTTATGTGATTTATCTTTCATGTTGTTTATATATCAACCTTAAAACCCTAAGGTTGTGTCACTGCATTTGGTCAGGTGTTCACGGTCCCTATTTTTCCTAATAAGAGGCTTTTGGGGTTTACGTGTCCGGCTTTGGCTCATGAAGGATGTTATTTGATGTATCTCTTATCCACTTTGTTGTAAGCTTATTGTCACAATTAAAAGATAACTTGTGCCTGGTTGTGTAGTGAAGGCAAAATGTGAAATATCTGTCTCAGCGGATTTCCTCCTGGTTAAGAAACCCGTGGCTAATCACGGTGATTAACCTAAACCTAAGTGGAAAACTGGCTATTTCTAAAGGGCCGTACTTGCTAGCCGGCTACGTTTTGTTCGTTTCAATTCATTGTCGCTCACACAATCCTGACAGTCCCAATTTTTGTTGAACGTGTTGTTATTTTGGTGATACAAGTTATATAAGAGAAGCGATATAAATTTGTCACAATCTAAAAAGTGTTTGAAACATCGTATTTGTTATTCGTTCATAACCTAGATGCTCCAAGATTAATTCTGGTGCCAGAAAATTCACTGGAAACTTTCCAGCGGTTGATAGTTATGAAAACCTAACCGAACAATGTAAAAATTTCTCAGTAGTTATCTTTTCACGCAAAAATGGCGGCAAACGCTATTACATCTCTACCTGCGGGCGCATTTTCCACTCTCACAAAACTTCTCAGGCTGAACGCAGGCAGTATTATATCTACCTGCCAGTACGTTCCCCTCTCTGTTGAATTGTATGGCTTCATTATTCCTTGCATTTACTCTCATGACTTTGCACTTCCCGACATCTGTCCTATCTGTATTCTCTGCCAGCCTGTTTGTTTTGAACTGCACGTGTCTTTGCGTTGAGGAAATCAAAGCTACATCGTCAGCGAAGTCGAGGAACTCAAGTTTTGATGTAAATTTCGACCTCAGTCCGGTTCCCTCCTTAACAGTATGCCTCATTACCCAGTCTATAATGAGCAGGAAAAGCAAGCCAGACATTGTACATCCTTGCTTGACACCAGTCGTTAGTTCAAACCATTCTGAGGTTGCATCTTCCTCGACAACAGCAGATTCAAAGCCATCGTACAGCACTTTAACTATGTTGATGATCTTCTGTGGGATACCACACTGATTCATCAGCATCCATAAGCCGTTTCTGTGCACTGAGTCAAACGCCTTCTCGAAATCTACGAAATTGATATAGAGAGTTGCCTGCCATTCATTCACTTGCTCTAATATATTGCGTGAGATGAAAATTTGGTCCGTCGTCCTTCTACCAGATCTAAATCCAGCCTGTTCCTTACGGAGCCTTTGGTCAATCCCCATATGAATGCGGTCAATTACAATTCTTCCCAATATCTTGCTTACAACTGGTAGGAGAGTCACACCTTGCCAGTTCTTACACTCCGTTAAATTCCCTTTCTTCGGTATCTTAATAATAAGCCCCCTCTTCCATTTAAGTGAGACCTTTTCCAGACTCCAGATCGTGTGTATAAGCTCCTTCACTCTGGCAGTTGTAATTTCAAGGTCTGCCTTCAGTAGTTCTGCTGTTATCATATCTTCACCAGGGGCTTTACCATTCCTAAGACTCTAAGGTCCCGTGTCAGTTATGTCCCTCTGTTCACAGTCTTCTTCATTGATCGCATAGGCTGGCTCCTCCCTTCTCCCTCTCCACCGCTTCCTAGTCTTCATTGCTGGTTAAGGCGTTTCCATTTCTGTCGTTGACTACTGTGCTCGGCCTTGGTTTGTCGTTACAGATCGTTTTAGTTAAGTTGTAACGAGTCTTCATGTGTTGCATACTCGCTGCTTCCTCTGCTTCTTTTGCCATCCCTTCTGACCAATTCCTCTTGTCTCTGAGTATTTGCCTCTTCACTTCTCGGTCTTTGGCTTTGTATTCTACTCGCCTCTTTTCTTTCAGTCTCTCGGAGCTGGTTCCATCAAGTTTTAGTTTTATCGCTTTCCTCTGCTCGATCAGGTTCCACGAATCTTTACTGATCCATGGCTTAACTTTCTTTGTCTTATACCCTTTCTTTGCTGTCATATTGTAAGCCTTCTCTAAGATGCCGTTTGCCTTCCCCAGCTCGGCTTCTGGCTGATCTGTTTCCTCATCTTCCGGCTCCTCCCTCTGCAATATCTCAAACCTGTTCCTTAGTTCCAAACGAAACTGCCTCCTACACCCATCGCTTTCCATCTTCTGAGTGTCATACGTCGTCCTTCTAATTCCACGTCTTTTAGGAGCTGCTTTTAGCTTTAACCTCAGTTTTGTGCGAACCAGGTGGTGGTCACTTTTGATATCAGCTGATCTTATGGCTCTTGCGTCCAGCACAGATGTTCTAAATTTCCTGTTGATTAACACATGGTCTATCTGATTGCGAGTGCGTCTATCAGGGGATAACCAAATTTGTTTATGGACCTCCTTATGTCGAAATATCGTACCTGTGAACACCAGGTCATTCGTGCCGCAAAAATCGCATAGTTTCTCGCCATTGTCGTTCCTGGTTCCAACTCCATGTTTACCCATAACTCTTTCATATCTTTCTACATCGCTTCCTGCAAATCGTGCTTCGGTGTTTTTTCACTATTGCCTGGAGTTTCTCATAAAAAATGATCTTTCTCCTCTTCATCAGTGTCATTATAGTGGAGGCATAGATATGGATCAGCGTTAAC
Source organism: Micromussa lordhowensis (assembly GCA_964020085.1). Classification (NCBI taxonomy): domain Eukaryota; kingdom Metazoa; phylum Cnidaria; class Anthozoa; order Scleractinia; family Lobophylliidae; genus Micromussa; species Micromussa lordhowensis. The sequence goes on along the minus strand of OZ026600.1, from coordinate 25,213,270 downwards.
TTGACATACCTAGAGTGGAATCTGGCTCGAATTATTCGCTTATCGATAGGTGTCCAGTTGATCAATGCTCTTGCTGCATCTTTGTTTAGCATGATGACCACGTCATGTTGGTGAACTTTGCCGTCGCTGCCAGAGTACACTATTGTCTCACCTGTACTGAGAATGAACTTCCCCGATCCACGCCATCTGCTTTCACTTATACCCATTATCTGCAACTTAACCTCTCTAATTGCTTTCGCCGCTTGAGCTGCCTTCCCTTGTGCATATAAGGTTCTCACGTTTCAGTTTCCTATCCTCAACTGTGTTTTTGGTTGCACTATTGGCGTCCTCGGCTCCAGAGTTTCCACGCGGATTTCGCTCTGGAGCGTCATTTTGTGTGCCACTCGGCCCCCAAGATTCGGTAGATTGCCTCTAATACGTAAGGTTTCTGTAACCATTGATTTTTTTACGAGCTTAGGTGATTAGTTTAACGCCCAACCCTCAACCTGGAGGACCAGGGGCTGTCCTTTTTTCAGGTCTCTATCCCTCGACCAATTCAACACGGTTGAACCCACCAGTGACTGAGTCCCCACCGGCATAGCACTTGGAGTCACTGAGACACACAAGCTCCACCACCACGACAAGGTGACAAGCCCAGGGTGAAGCCTCATTCAAGAACCACATTCCGCCCACTTGAAAAAGAAACCGTTTCTTGCATCAAAATGTCAAATGTCAAAATCTCCGTATGTTCAGTATCGAGTTGCTCACGCGAGTTTCACGAAGCCACTGACCGAGAGCCTAAACAGGCTAAAACGTCTGAAAAGTTATGTACGTTCCAATGACGTCACAGCCACAAGGTCATACATAGTGTATCTTGGCACAACTTGGCACCACAAATGCCTCATTAATGAGCAGTAGTGTAATTTTAAAGTCATCTGAAAATTTTTGCACATTCTGATCAAGCGAGCAATGACGTCACAGCCACAAGTCATACGTAATGTATCTTCACAATATTTTGTAACACCCATAGTTTAGTTTCTGTTTGCTACTGCCAAGAAACGATATACCCTTTGACCTTGTCTCCCACTTTTTTTCGCTCATGCGAATAGCCCCCTTAATTTCGAGCGGAAGATTTCACCTGGCTGTTTCTAAATGTTCTTTTGCGTTACCATTTCAAATTTGTGAAGTGTTTTCCAATTGTTTAATGTCTGCCCTCACACTGAGAACGCACTTTTAGTCGCTTGACTAATGACGTCAACACATTAAATTTGCGGAAAATATCAATTTCAAGGCAAGTGTTCTTTTCCAATGATGTGGTACCCCCTGACAATGTTATTTGGCATGCAAAATTTTCAGGTGCAAAGGATACTGGGAAGGGTCTTACATAATTATAATATTGTTTTTAATTATCTTTTATCTTTGATGAATTATTTTCAGGAAGAAAAACAGGTTAAGCTAATATAATCGTACAAATGACGTTGTATTCTTTCGTAGTTAGACTAAAGTATAAGTAGTTAGTAGAATTCATGTCTACAGCATCCTTTAGTTATTTAGTGGCCATAGCATAAGCAGTGTTTAACTTACAGGTTAAGACCTTTGAAGGTTTTCTTCCCACGATTCCCTTCTGAGAAAACCCATTATAGTCGCTCTCACTGCACGACCTTCTTAAAAAAGATGGCATTTGACTAAGAAAAACCAGAAAACCCATTATAGGCCACATTAAGTCGCGCTTACTGCAAGGCCTTCTCAAAAAATATGGCATTTGACTAAGAAAAGCCAGAAAACCACTAAAAGGTCGCTTTATAAATGGCGCATTCACAGCAAGACTTTCGCAAAGAAGATGGCATTAAACTTCTACAAAATCGGGATCATTTTCTAAGTTTACAGCTAACAAAGGTATTCTTATGACAAGACCTCTGGACAGCCTTGACAGTCGAACCTGCGTATGACGGCGCTGTATTAAGCAGCCGCCCTCTATTAAGTGGCCAGTTTTCAAAGTCCCGGTTTTTCGCTCATAGAAACGCGGTATTTGTTACCTGTATTAGGTGGTCACCTCTATTATGCAGCCGCGACCACCCTGTAGCAGTTCTGTGTTTGTGTTTCTTTGTTATTTTAACCTGTATTAAGCGGCCACCTTGAACGTAACAATTATGAAATTGATTGTAATAAAAATGAAATGGCGGAATCAGATAATTGTTGTGAGCTGTAAGTCATAGAAATTAAATACAGTATTGCATGCCGTAGAAGAGTAGAGAACAATTCATTGCACAGTACTTTCACACAATATTACGTATATACGTAAATATACCGCCGACCGGTTAGCTCAGAAGGTAGAGTTCCGGACTAGCGTGCGGGAGGTCGCGGGTTCAAACCCCGGCCGGACCAACACTCAGGGTCTTTAAATAACTGAGGAGAAAGTGCTGCCTTTGTAATGACATCAGCAAATGGTTAGACTTTCTAGTCTTCTCGGATAAGGACGATAAACCGTAGGCCCCGTCTCACAACTCTTCATAATTAATTCTGTGGGACGTAAAAGAACCCACACACTGTTCGAAAAGAGTAGGGGACGTAGTTCCCGGTGTGGTGGTCTATCTCTCGTCTAATGCCTAAATGCTCGGAGATATTAGCTGCATAAAGCTACTCTAAAATCCGAGGGTAAATAAAGTAATACATACATACATAAAGTAATACATATTATAAGTTACAAGTTGGCACTAAACTGATCGCTTGAAAGAGTGTTGATTGTCTTATTGCTTCCTTGCATGAAGTGTTTATTGTATGATACGCCATTACGCCCAGTGATTTTTTGAGTGACTTTTTAGTGACTCTGTATTAAGCGGCCAGTTGCTCAAGCTAAGTTCCGAGCGTGGTTGTTATATACAGGTTTGACCGTAGTTCAATACAGTTTTGTGTAGTTCAACAGACTTTTGTCATCAAACGCTCTGATTACAGCTATACTTGTCACGGTATTTGGTACTCTAACAAATCTGTCTAATCGGCTATAAGTTAAATACTGCATTATCAGTCTAATACATGATTTTATGGCCATGGCAATAACATAAAGTTTCATTTTAAATGAAAAGCTTAATTACGCTTGTATGGAAAAAGCACACAGACCTAAATCTTTGAGAAGTTGTTTATTAATAAATCATCTATGATATCACAGAGTATAGACTGTATTTATTGAAGTTTTATTTTTGAACACAGTTAAAACCAGCAATATACGACACTTTCACTTGGTTACTCTAGTGTTGGAAACTGAAAAACAGAAAAGTAACAATAGGAAAAATATGAATAAATCTAAAGTTTGTTTTAAATTAGCAATACACTAATTCTTTTTGTTTAATGTATTACCATAGAGACTTGTCTTCAAATGCCATAACATCTTTACCAGACAGACTGCACATTCCTAGATTACCTTTTGTTCTGTAAGTTAGTCGCACACACTACACTCCAGACTTAACTTTGTTTTTCTCGCTATGATGAAAGGAAACAATAGGTCAGCTAGAACTCACTTCTACAAGTTGATTATAATTGTAATTTCACACATCACGTTGTTTATTTTTACAGACATTTGTCGTCAAACGGTATTAAATGTCTACCTGTCAGAGTTTTTACCATGAATAGTGCGTTAGACTTGTTTATATTGTAAGTGAAACAGAGAACAATAACCAGATCTATTCCTTAGTGGATTTCTTGCTACCTGGGGACATCATGGCCAATCACCATCATTGATTAACCCAAACCCAACAAGAGCAACCAACGGATCGTTTTGGCCTTTAAACCACGATCTTTCGTGATATGATAAATAATATATAGATTTAGCCAAGCCTAAACGCGGAGCTCATGAGCCGGTTTTAGTTCAAAGTGTGATAACGCAGGGGGTGACATGCCGCACAGTCCCTACCGGCATGAAACATATTTTGTAACCTTTATATTTTGGTTCTAACGAGCAGATCTTTTCTTGTATGAAAGGATAGGTCGTTTATCCGAATGCAGTAGATTAACAATCCTTGTCATTTTTGCCGGAAATCCATACAGGTGCATTTTGATTCCCAAACATTCCCTCCCTAAGGATTGCTCGACAATGTTTCTTAGAACAAAAAGTTGCTCACTTGTACTTTGCTCTTTTCTTAATCGTTTCACGGTCTATGCCCGCCTTTAATATCTCTATGAGAATTCTAGAATTCTACCAAGGATCTAAGGGCAAACCTACAAGAAATTTGTGGTTGCCATAGCAACGTAAAAATGATAGACACACAATTGGCAGGATGAATGAACAGCTACTGAAAGTTTCAGCCCCTTAGAGTAAATCGTATTTTCAAAAATTTGAAAAACCTTATCAAGGGTGACATTCACCTGACTCGAAATATGCACCTTAATTAAGATGCAGCTACGGAGAGAAATCAAATTACATAGTTGAAATGAATACCTGCACTTTGAGACTGATAATTGTAGAACATGATCCACTGGATTTTATTTCCACATGAGAAAGGGGATAAAAAATTTTGACCTACTTTTTTTTGCCATAATCATTCACTCACGAAACCAAACATTTGTGCCAAGTCTGAACGAAATAAGTGATTTGAGCTGTACACCTCCTACCTTGCTCTGAATGGCTTTCTCATGGACACACTCTTAATTAGTTTTAATGAGTTTGAGCTGTCAGTGTAAGCACCTCTAAGTAATTGTTTTGTACATTTGAACAGAAATTTGTCTTCAAACGCTATTACATCTATACCTGCTGGCGTGTTTGCCAATATGCCCAGTTTGTCTGTGCTGTGAGTGAAACGTCGCACACTGAACTTAAAACCTTTCCTCTATGCTATAAAAATCGTAGAAATTTTAATTTTTAGTCGTTAAACAATTTAGGCCCGAAAGTGAATACTCTTTTGAATACTCTTTTTGTCTTGTCACATGACTTGGTATTTATAGCTTACTATAGTATTTATAGCTTACTATACTTCTATAGTAGTAAATGAAAGTTTGAGCATGCGTGTTGTGTTTTAAGCATGCGTAGTAAAACTTAGACCTCAACAACTAACACTCTAATGCTAATGTGTAGAATCCTTGCATCCGACTCTTGGTTGTCGATACCAAATACTTGTCGACAACAAAGTGTCTACGCTGTAGAGGCCCTGAGGTAATGTTTGATGAATCAGTGGTTAAAAGAATGGAAATTCATGACGAAAGTATTAAGATACAAGCTCCGAAACTATATAAATGGTTGTCTGACGTTGAATGACTTTGAATTGCATCAAACGGCCTTGACGTTGATTCTAGCTGCCTTTTTCCTTTTTCTTAAATCGCGCTCATGGGTTCTATTGGCAAGTGTTCCTGACGCTGTGCTCACGCTCCTCTACATTAACTCTTTGCAATCGCTCCAATTTTGCGCGTTCAAAAGGCGGGAAACTCTCATTCGTAATTCCACATTAAAAGAGATTTCTTTAAACATAAAACGGTAAAAACGAACGATAAGCTCCGGCGTTTTGGAGTAGTCATGACTCTATTATCAAGAAGAAAGATATCAGATAATGCAACTTACTGCATATTAAGCTATTTTGGCACGAATTAAAGGTGATTTACAGTCCGTAATGCCCACTCATTTGAAAGCCCTCAAAGATAAGGTATGCGGCCCTTTAACAAATAACTTCGGTGGAAACTAACAAACCCTGGTAATATGTTAAATATTCGCGTCATGTGACGAATTTTTCTTGATAATGGTGTCATGACTACTCCGAAACGTCGGATTTTATCGTTCGTTTTACCGCTTTATGTTAAATTCCACAATAGTGTCAAGTTGTCAAAGTTGTTGAATATAAATCTTGCATTTTTATCTTTTTATAGAGATCTTTCTTTCAACCAAATTCAATATTTGCCAAAGTGCGTTTTCTGTGGAACACCTTCTCTCGGAATGGTGTAAGTATCTTTGGCTTACATGTTTTGGATACAAGACTACATGTCGCCGTTCGTCTGTTTGGTATAATAAGCATCAAATATTTTCGCTCGCTCGCGATTGGTTAAACGCGTCACGTGACTGAATATTCCCCAGCTAAAACCTGGGAATATCCGACTGACATCCCTCAATATTCAAAACCGCGAGGGTTGTGAAAAATATTTGAAGGATAATAAACACAATAGCCTCCATTTGCATGGCCCTAAAATATTGTCGGATATTTGTCCTTAAACATTATCTGTTCTTCGAAGCTCATAGTTCTCGTTCATATAATGCTCCGCCCTGCGGGATTCAGATTGCATTCTTTCACGGCTAGTCATCAGGGTTTAAAGCTCTTTGTTATGTAAATAGGGCACTTCCCCTTTCCGATTACCATCCTTCTATGCGGCAATGTTTTAAGAGGATATGGAGGCTCTGAGATAGAAAACATTGGTGCAACTATCTTAAAGGTCTCCTATAAAAGCAAGTCAGCCACTATCAAATTCAACATCGTGGAAGCCCCAGAAAGCCCATCCATGTTGGGTTGCCGACAGTCACAAGACCTTGGAATAATATCGGCAAATTTAGATGAAGTTTTATATCATCTCCCGAGCCAGGACAGTAGCTGAGGCACAACGTGGTCAGCTATCCAAGACCACTGTTTTGGAAGAGTAGCAAAATTGCTTTGACAAGCTAGGTTGCGTACCACATTCAACTAATTGACGGCCATGTCCCAGTCATCCATCCGCCGTGCACTGTTCCAGTATACATACTACCCTTCTACAAAGAGGAACTTGACAAAATGATCGCAAACAATGTCTTCACTGCCGTGAATGAGCCAACTGACTGGGTAAACTCGATCGTGCGTAACATCAAAGAAAAGAAGAAGAAGGCAAAAAGAAAATCAGGCTTTACCTCGATCCTTAACAAGACCTTAACAAGAATATACGTCGAGATCACTATTACACCCGTACCATTGATGAGCTCCTGCCACAGCTACATGGAAAGAAGTTCTTCTCTGTCGTCGACATCAAAAAGGTTTTTGGCATGTAGCTTTGGACCGCGAATCAACTTGCTATGCACATTCATTCATACCCCCTTTGGACGATACCGTTTTAAGCGGTTACCCTTCAGGGTCAAGCTCTCCCAAGACATCTTCCAACGCAAACTTCACGAGGTATACAAAGACATCCCAATGTAATGGATATTGCTGACGACATTAAGGCTCAACCGAACTAAAGAACGACCAAGCCTTCTGCAAAATGCTCGAGGCCCCTCGCAAACACAACGTTAACCTGAACTCTGAAACGTTGCAGTTCAAGCAGACAAAAGTGGATTTCTTTGGACATGTCCTGACGGAGAATGGAATCCAACCAGCGAAGGAGAAACTTGAAGCGATTCGCAACATGAAGACTCCAGCAAACATGAATGAGCTCAGCCCATCCAGGGCATGGTGACCTACTTGGACTGCTTTTCGACAAAGCTAGCTGACCTGACATCACCATTAAGAGAGCTAACCAAGACGCATGTCCACTTTAGCCGGGAGCCCCACCATCAGCACGCACTCGATGAGATTAACCAAGAACTCTGCTCATCCAAGCTCATCTCCTATTGTGATCCAGATCCAACGACGCCCACGGTTCTTCAGTGCGACGCAAGCCAAACAGGTATTGGAGCCTAATTGAGACTGTTAGACTCTAAAGGAAATGAACACATTGTTGCCATGGCATCTCGACCCCTCACCGAAGCTGAATCTAGATACTCAAATATAGAGCATGTGTGCTTGGCCATCACATATCGTTTAGAGCAGTTTGACTATTACCTGGTTGGTCAGGGCGTGACAGGTGAAACCGACCACACCCCCTTAGAACATATCTTCAAGAAAAGCACCAATGAGGCTCCAAGCAGGTTGCAAAGGCTAATCCTAAGATGCCTACGATTAGACGTCCATGTCCAGTACAACCACGGTATATCAATCCCAGTTGCCAATGCCCTGTCACGAGTGTGTCACAGGAAAACAGGACACAACCCCGAGCAGGCGACAGAAGACTCCGCATCACAGCATAACATTCACTTTATAACCACCCCTATCGACCTAGTGGCAGTGGAGTCCTCGACAGCACAGGACCGTGCACTGCGTCTACTGAAGAGTACCATCTTAGAGAAAGCAGTGCCCGCACGAACTATGGGAGTTTTGGAACTTTCGATGCGACCTCACATTAGAGGATGGCCTCGTACTAAAAGGCAGCAGAATTGTCATACCAGCCTCCATGAGAACCAGGTCCTCCAAGCAATCCACCTGGGACACCTGGGAGACAACAAGTGTATCCTTCGAGCTAGAGAGTCAGTGTTATAGCCTGATATCTCCACTAATATTAGGCAGATGGTGAAGAACTGTGACTTGTGTAACAAGCATCAGCTAGCTTAACCCAAACTACCTATTATGCAGCCAGACCTTCCAACTCAGCCATGGGAGAAACGTGGCACCGACATCTTCGAATTCAATGGAAAGAAATATTTGATGGTCGTTGATTACTTCTCGCGATTGCCTGTGATAAGACTCCTAAATGACATGACAAGCCATACCGTGTGCAACCACTTCACAAGCATCCTGCCAGAGTACGGCCTACCAGCCACTATCATCGCTGACTTTGGCAGTACATAAGCGAAAGGTTCAGATCAAAATGTGAACAAAGTGGCATCACACTCCACTGCAGTTTTCCATATCACCATCAAGCAAACAGCCTAGCAGAAAGAGCAATTGGAACCTGCAAATCACTCTTGAGAAAGGCGCTGGAGGAGAATGAATGCCCTTACACAGACTTGTGGATGTATCGCACGACTCCACGTGATGAACAGACCCCATCACCCTACGAGTTACGGTTTGGACGTAAACCCCAAACAACACTCCCAAGCAGCAGAAGCACACTGAAGTCCAAACACCCAGATAATGACCTTCACGAAGAAGTTAACCAGAGGCGCCAAGAAAAGCAGACAGTATTTTATGACAGAAAGGCTGGTAGTGTCGAAAGGCCCCTTAACAACCGGGAGCCAGTGTTCGTCTGGAATCTGGCAACTAGCAACTGTGCTAAACAGGCCGCGACCAAAAGAGCGTCCCCGACCTATACGATAGAAATTCAAGGGAAAATCTACTAGAGAACTAGGGAACACCTCGGACCAAGAAGCCAGAGTGAAATCACCCCACCCCCCCCCCCCCCTCCTCCCCAGCCAACAATACCTCTTAGCCTGTGGGTGCAGTGGCTTCAGAGCACGATCCCAAAGATGCACAGATAACAACCAGACTTCCCCCGTTCGCAGAGGATAGACCTAAAGACAGTACACCAACACCTGAACAGTAAACTTCAAAGCTACTTTGCAGTGAGAAGCATGTTGACTTTCAACGTACGTTTGCAGTCGGTGAAAGGACCTTCTTCCAGCCAAGAAGCCAGGTTACTAAGACAGGGCGTGTCACCCAGGTCCCAGCGCGGTTCAAAGACTGAATAGAGACAAACAGAGACTTGCAAATGAAACCCTTTTTTATTGACAATTGGGTTCATACTGACACCCATGAAACTGTTTTGGTTCCTGTTGTCATTTGATAGACATTCGTTTGATTCAATTAGCAGTGGTTATCATGTTCTTTCTACCAATTTATTTGTATGTAACTACTAGGCTTTTTTCTATCAACAAAAAGAGGGGGATGTCACAGTATGTCTTAGCGTGACAGACCATATATGGGCATACGCACTGTTTTGCATTTCTGTATAGTCATTTCGCTCGTGTAGAACTGAATGCGATTAAAAGAAGTTAGTTAAAGTGCACCTAACCCCTATTTTTTTTTCCGCCTAAAAAAAACGTCATGCTTTGGTGACTACTTCTTCGAAAAAATTTTTGGATTTGGTCAAGTCCTTGAATTTTTATGACCTGTTGAAGTCGAGTTCCGAATGGACCACGACCGCGTAAATGGGGATCTGGGCAGAGTAGAGTTGTGACGTCACTTCGCTCAATTCTCAGCAAGTCGTCGATCTGCGAAAGCGTTTCTAGCACGAAAAGTCATTCTATTTGGTCTTGATAGCCTCTGTAACTGAAGAAAAAATTATTATGTCCTCCGAATCATCGGACTTGGAGACGAGCTTCGAATTAGACGACTCGGAAATCTATTTTATCGCTGGATACGAACTTGACGACGAAGGGCATTTATCAGTGCCACGTCTCACCACGATCACAAAAAACCTCGAACGATTCAAGCGATGACGATGCTGCTTACACTGACGAGCCACTGGCTGATGCTGAATGGATAGGAAAATATCAAGAAGAAATGAAGGCTAACGAAGAGCTCGAACGAAGCCTTAAGTACCGGTTACAGGCCAATGTAGAACTGAAGGAATGGTGATATTCGCGGGTTTTTCCCTTATGTATGTACTTTGCCGCGTGAGTTTTAGTTTATGCATTACATGTGTGGCACGCTTGCTTCTGGCGCTATTGTTTATGTATTTTAGATTACTTTTCTGCTAACATAACTTTGCTGAACTTTAGGAGCAAGTGTGGACATTGCAACGTCGCTCTGTTACAAAACATCAGTGAGTGTTATTGCTGTTGTGAACTGAAAAGCTGCGAAGAATCGATTAAGAGTGTTCTTGTCCTACAAGATCTTGCCCCTGTCGGGAAAGCGGTAATTCCGAAGCTGTCTCGCACTAAATATGGAATTGATGGAGCTTCTTGGTCCTTCAACAACGCTTGAAAGCCTTCGAGCATATCACGGAATTCTTCGATGGCTCCCATTGAGCACGTTTCGGTCTTACAAAATCTATCCATCTCTTTCTTCGTTTCTTTGCCTCTGGACGCTCATCGCCGTAAAACGGTATCGTATGGAGCTCTATTCCATTCTCCAAGCTTCTGACATTACTGCAACCTCCAACAATTGCAACACATCTGTGCGGCATATTTGCGACCAAAATCGATCTAACCTTCCAAATGTAACAAGTGAATGGTGCAAAATAGTGCGAAACAGATTGTTGGGTTCTCGAAGTGACGTCACAGTGCTCGCCAGACCCTTCATCTTTGAAACGCGGTCGCGAGCCAAAATGGCGGCGATTTTAGTTCGATTTTCCGTACTTCAACGGGGCATAAAAATTCAAGGATTTGACCAAATCCAAAATTTTTTCGAAGAAATAGTCACCAAAGCATGACGATTTTTTTAGGCGGAAAAGAAAATTTGGGGTTAGGTGCACTTTAAGGGAAATTTTTCTTTTTACCTTAAAGTAATTTTAGACCAATTTTTTGTTTGTTTTAGTCTCGCTCGACTTCCGACGAGTTTGCCTTTTGGTCGAGGGTCGAGGGTCGAGGGTAACTAGTCGAGGGTCGAGGGTAAATGGTCGAGGGTCGAAAAATTCTTTACAATTATTTTTGGAACATCTTCAAATCAAAATTTCGGGTTTACTCGAGTTTCCGGTTTCTGTTTTATTTTACATTCAAGTGCCACTATGACGAAAATCGCATCCTTCAAATCTGAGCCATTTTAAGACATAAACAAGAAGTCTATACAAGAGTAAATATGCTCTTTACTGTTTTCAATTATCTCTTTTCGTTCCAGAGATATTTAAGTTTTTAAAATATGCATTTTTGTGATGACGTCATAGACTCAACCGCATTTTGATCAAATATGATAAACAAGGATATCTCAGTCAATTTGTATGATAAATGTTTGAATTTTTAAAGTACGATTCTACTAGAGGTGCTCCGCAATATGAGCTTAACAATTTTTGTTACCATAGCAACATACTAGGTTCCAGACCTCCGCAATATTAAAGGATTTTCTGACCGCTTTTAGGGTTCTATATTGATATTTGCCAATGGTGCCTCATCCGCATAATCCAGCAAGCATATAAATACATTAGGTTGAGTTCATAGCCTTGTTTAATGTTTTCCAAGCTTAAAATCACTAAATATTGATATCAGGGTAGAGGGGACTGGAAAAGAGTGGGTTGCCATGGGAACGGAATTTGTTATAGCTGTAGATGTGTTGCATTTAGAACTATTAGGCTACCAAGTTTCAATGGTTTCTGCTGCAAATTGACCTATATACCGCTATTTATATACTTCATGTAATATTTGGTTGAGTATATGACGTCATCAGTAATCTCATTTGCATATTTTACTCATTTTTCAAACTTAAATATCTCCTGAACCATTACAGATATTTGTAAACGGTAAACGGCGTTTTTAATATTTCGTAGAATCGCATAATTGAATAAAATCTTGCATTCTGATTGGTTTACGAAGCGAGGTATTTAGCGCGGAATTGCGAGTTGAAAACGAGGCTCGGTGATATTGTTTCGCATCTACGTCATCTATCTCATCTATCTCAGGATAAAACCAAACTGCTGTTTTCTTTTTTTCTCATTTTATTCAATTATGCGATTCAAGGAAAATTCATTACCTGACTCGTGAATTCCGCGTTAAATTGCACTTGAAAACCGATATCGCACTCATCGCTTCGCGATTCGTGCGATATCGGTTTTCGCGTGCAATTTAACGCGGAATTCCCTCGTCAGGTAATGAATTTTCCTATAGAATTCTATGTGATTAACCTAAAAAATCAAGGGGTAAAAATTTGATCATAGTAGCACTTTAACACCTGGTGGTATCATGTGTCGTTGTAACACTCGAGTAAATAATATTGACTATTGATAGGAGAAACCCAATGGTTTTCTTGTCTAACATTTCACTCGCTTATGACTAGTCTAGGGTCGAAAACTCCAAGACAATTATTTTTGTACGTTGTCATATCAATTTTTCATATAGGCCCGTGTTTACTTGCGACCACCTACTGTAAGCGACCTGCTCTGCTCAGCAACCAGTTTTCCAAAATACGAAAAGTTTCCCCGTCAAATCAACTACCTCTCTTAAAGGACTTCGAACACTTTTTTAGAGCTAAAAGTTTGAAATTTGTTTTTACTTTTTAACCAACCGTAAGTGATCACGTGACAGATAAGAGAGCGGAAATTAGATAATAAGGTGTTATTATCACATTCCTAGGTAGTACAAGAGATAGAAATTTCTCAATGGGAAATACCGGATATTTTCTCGAAATTAAATCTTTCTCACTTCTAAAACTTCAAAGAAAAAAATCCACATACATTGCCCTCTATCAGTCTTAAAAGAGACGACCTTAAATGTCTTACAGTTAAAAAATTGGAAAAATTAGAACTGAGATCCTGCTTCAAAGTTCTCTTAAGAACAGTCAACTGTTTAATGGTATTGAACTTCCTGTCACGCTTGTTCTTTCCTTTGGTTGCTTTATTTGGGAATTCTAGGCTAAAAAACACATGATACCACTACCATGATACCACTAGTAAAATAAAACAGAAACCGGAAACTCGAGTAAACCCGAAATTTGATTTGACGACATTCAAAAATAATTGTAAAGAATTTTTCGACCCTCGACATTTACCCTCGATCCTCGACCATTTACTCTCGACCCTCGACCATTTACTCTCGACCCTCGACCATTTACCCTCGACCCTTGACCATTTACCCTCGACCCTCGACTAGTTACCCTCGACCCTCGACCCTCGACCCTCGACCAAAAGGCAAACTCCTTCCGACTGAGACTGCTCGAGTATTTTTCTGAGAAAATTTCTCAAAAAGAAACGGCTTTTTCTTTCGTCTTCCTGCTTTTCGTACCTGTACAATGCCTCGACAAGACTTTTTTTGCACCTTATCTTTTTCCAAGTCACGTTAAATATTATCTAAATTCTCAAAACTTTAAAAACTTTGTAATTATGACGTCAACCGTGGGTCAGTCCTCTAATAGATGATAGGCGAGAGGCAATCAAAATGCGAGAATAATTTGGGTTTTTATATAAAGCTTAATGTATCTTTAACTAACATGTCTATCTTACTCAGAAATTATATTCAACGATAATCTTATTAACATTCACTATCAAATAACTGTTCCACTTAGATCTTGATCAGGAAATTATGACCATTATTTCTGTCCGACTCAAGAGGTCTAAAGGCCTACGTACATGACTTTAATAAGCAATAGATATTTAGTAATCTCTGCTATTTGTTTGACAGGATGTTGCAAAGAAACATGATAAACTTCATAACCAATGAAACATTTGCAAGGACCCCTAATGTTAATTTTCTGTACGTATTATAAATGAAGCACGTCACGTTTTGATATATTCTATCTATTGTAAGACGGTAAACAATCGGAGGACGTCGAACTGGAAACTGTTTGAAACGACATTTTTGGAGTAATAAACAATTGTTCCACGAGCACGCGTTGGATATGAGATGATAGATAGCAATAAGGAGGCGCTTAGTACCGAGTTGACTACAATCATCCCATATTCAACAAGCCAATAGTGTTGGCAAACCTGTGTTCTATTGTACCGGTAAACACATATGGTTCCCGATATGGCAGAACTATGCGAGAACTCAGAACACTTACATGGATAGAATAAACAGTTCCCGCTTTCACCGGCCGCTGAAGTATCAATAGTATCATCCTCGGTGTAAGAACCTGTAGCACTCACCAGTGACGTAAAACAAAGAAAACAAAGAAGTCAAGATAATAGACCCTAGCCCTAACAATGGCTACAAAACAAAGAGATAAACCCGACCTTAAGCTGATCTACGTTTTCCGCAAACGATAATCTGTGATTTGAGTTTGCTATTCGCCGTTCGGACTTAATTAGATTGGAGTTAATTGGAGCGAATAGAAATCACACTAGAAATACAATGGAAATTGACAAAATAACGCCGAGAAACTGTTTACCCAGCCTTTTGCTTATTTACTTGAAAAATTTATCTTGTAGAAAAAGGGTTACTTTATTCAAGTTCAGCATTTGTACGTGGCATAAAATAAAATTCAAGGCAATAAAGCTTGAGGTCAATGACTTACGTGAAAACCTACCTGTTGACGTTCAAAATGCGAGTTGAAAACCTCAAACGTGACGTCCGACTCTGGTCACGTGATCCCTGACTGTTGGCCGTTAATCTAAAAGTCTCTAATAACACGAATTCTTCAACATATACATTGGAATTTGCGAGTGAAAAACAGAACCAGAAGTTGGTCGTGAATTAAATAATGCTTTAGTCTTTTTTTCATGGCAAAAAAAATTTACGCCACCGATTTCGTTTGCGCTTAGGTTTTGACTATAAAGCTTCGAAAAGTAGGCAAAAGATTTCTATCTGGGTAACAAAAAGCTCATTGGCAGTTTTAGTTTTAATTAAGCTTCGTGCATAGACCTTATTCATAAATGGCTGCCAATTAAAAATTACTTTGTACCTCGGGGGCACTTTAATTGTATTTGTGTGCAGCGCTGAGTCTGCCAGTCACTGTGATTGGTTTCCTTTGTTATCCCATCAATTTGATGCGAATAAGCAACTTGATCACGAAAGCAAAATAAGTTTTTCTCTCTTTGACATACGTTTTCCATAGGTATTTCATAAAAGCAGTAGATCACTCTTTATATGGGTTTACCAGCGCAATAAATATACTTGAGATGTTGGGAGAACACTCTGATAGCCTGCATGTTTTCTCAATATCCCGCGAGGGAAACCAGAGAAAGAGTGCTCTATTGCTTTGATTGCATATTTACGTCAGCATCAGCAAGTTACGTTTACTGTCTTACGCTAGTTCCATGGGCGGAAATCAGTTAGAGAATATTCCACATGGAGCCTTCAACAAATTCTATTCAAGGTCCTCCAGTCGCACTCAAGTTGACACTTCAAAGACATCTGATTTCCTGTGAGTGTCATTGATGAGTTTCACTTTTGAATGCAAACAAAGAAGTCTTTTTAATCTCATCTTAGTCTTAAAGCATCCATTTGTCAGTGGAGTATTTTAGTGTTCGTGAAAAATGCTTTATTTATTTATCCGCGATTTGAAGGTGCACGACCTGATCACGTGCTAGTCGAAAGTTGACCAAAGTTCAAGTTGCTGTTTCCCTAGCGGGATTAAAATGTGTTTTGACCCATGATACAGGTACAGCAATGATGATTAGTGCAGATGTGATTACAGAAACCCCTAAGGTTTGGTGCACACGTCAGGCTGTAAAGCAGGCTACTAAGGTAGTGCTAAGGTAGAAAAATCGACGGATATTTTGCCGCTAGAGATTCCACCATTTAAATCTTATGCTAATTACATTATTGTTTGCTCACATTATTTAAGAGTGTTCTCAGATAATCCTTTGAAGACAATCGAACCAAAAGCATTCAGATGGGTCACCAACATCCACTATGGAATGCATATGTAAGTTAACATGTTGGAAGTAGGTTAAGCCTAACATGTAGCCTGCGTAGCAGCCGTTTCCTTTCCTTTTTTTAAGCGGAGAGTTCGAACGAGTAAGAGAGCAAGCTTTCGAGGGAAGGAGCGCGCCCGGGATGAGCAAAAAATTGGGGCCGGGAGGGGGTGAGCGAGAAGGGGGAGGGGGTGGGGAGGAAAGGAATTACCAGCAGTCAATCCCAAACATTTTACTGAGCTCCGTTCGCCCACGAACGGGGACCAAAAGTGCAATTTTATTGGTTAGTAGTCCGTGAATCAAAAATTTGACATCAGAAATATCAGACATCATGCATAATCTGACATCCGAAACACAACAAAATAAAAATACATATGAGCGAGTTAGAGGAAGCGTTCGAATTTTCTGTTCATGATCAGGGAGCGTTGAAAGCTCTTTCGCAAAACGGTAATCACATCGATCTAAAACCGGAGCAAGAAGCTGCCATTAGAATCTAGTCTGTGGACAGGATATCCTTGCAATCCATTTATCAAATACTCGTGGGAGTGAAGGAGAAAATCTCAAAAGCTTTTGCATGTATTCTCAAGGTCTGCCCAGTGTAAAATGGGGTTGACGGGCCTTCACGACTCCTACGGCTCGTGACATTTGTACATTTGCCGTTTTCTTTTCGGTATCTCGACCTTTCTTTGCTTCAAATGTGCTTTACACGCACTGATTGCTTTTAGCGGACTCTATCAAGTTCATGCTGGGTCGGGTGCTTGTCAAAAATAATTTACCGGACGTTTTGATCATTGGTTCTCGCGTGACTGTTGGCGTCCCAAGGGAGCGCGGCATGTTTGGGGGCGTTCAGTAAAATGTCTGGGATTGCATGTAGTCGTTTCCTTCGCTCGCCTCACCCCCTCCCCCAGCTCCTTATTTTTTGTTCTCGCTGGCACTTTCGTTCCATTCACGTGCTTTTTTGGAAGCGCCTGCTATGCAGACTATCTTTTATGGGACTTTGGGAAATATACATTCTGCCGAAGGGCAACTTCCTATTTGTGCCTTACCCAAATTCACTATCAGCCAATCAGAAACCTCGTCTATTGTCCTGATACATATGAATGTTGTGCCGCGTAGCACTAAGAACACAAATGGTGGAACAGAGAATTAACTCTGAAGTGTAAATTCAAGTGCTGATTAAACCCATGAATAACCCACTGGGCGTTAGCCCTAGTAAAGGGAATCAGGGAACCTTCTTAGTGCTACGCGGCACAACATTCATATGTACCCTTACTTTCTCTTCGCCGCGATTTACCACCTAAATCGTCCCCGACTTTCTCTGTCCGACCTCGTAGCTCAGTCGGCAGAGTAACGGTAGATCTAATCCGGAGGTCGTGGGTTCAATTCCCACCGAGGTCAATAGATTTTTCCTTTGCCTCGTGTGGTTCCCTGATTCCCTTTACTAGGGCTAACGCCCAGTGGGTTATTCATGGGTTTAATCAGCACTTGAATTTACACTTCAGAGTTAATTCTCTGTTCCACCATTTATTGTCCTGATATCCTACCAGATATCAACCCATGTCATGCATGTAGCTGAAATTAGGGGGTTAATAAGGTGGTATATCAAGTTAGTTTGATTCTAAGAATACGAACCTTGGCTCAACCAAATTTGTCTAATGGGCTCCGAAGCGTACTTTAAAGTTACTATTAGGCATATATACTATCTCGGCGATTTCGCAAAAACATAACCGCTAGGGGGTTTCCGTCAAGGCTAGGCTGGGTACATGGCCCAGGGCCTGGCCTATCTGCTGGTGGGTTGACGGGGGTCCAGCTGTCAAAGGAAGGGGGGGGAGGGTGTCTTGTACCTACACCCTTTGCTTGGCAGACTTTGAGTGTTTAGTGTTAAGTGAGCTTGTTATTGACTGTGTTTCTGGCTATGTTAGTGCCTTGTTGAAGCTTGCGGGAGGGTTCTGTTGTTGGCATGGCACCCTGCTGGAGTGGTCCATGCCACGTGCATGCGTGGAGGGCCAATCTGCTAGCCAGGGGGGGTGGTCAGAGGACCTCTGGCCGCCAACACTGTCTTTGGGTCAGTGCGGGCATGTTTTAGGGAATCCGGTCAGATATTGAGGGCAAATGGCACCTGGCAGGCACCCCAAAGGACAAGGTGCCACTTGGACTGCATGCTTAGGCCAAGCTTGAGACAATTTGATGCCCTGGGGCCTTTTTGGCCTTGATATCTCAGCGATTTCGCAAAAACATAGCCGCTAGGTTTTCGCCTGGATTCGGTACCTACACCCTACCTTTGTACCTACACCCTTTGCTTGGCAGACTTTGAGTGTTTAGTATTAAGTGAACTTGTTATTGACTGTGTTTCTGGCTATGTTAGTGCCTTGTTGAAGCTTGCGGGAGGGTTCTGTTGTTGGCATGGCACCCTGCTGGAGTGGTCCATGTCACGTGCATGCGTGGAGGGCCAATCTGCTAGCCAGAGGGACTCTGGCCGCCAACACTGTCTTTGGGTCAGTGCGTGCATGTTTTTGGGAATCCGGTCAAACTATATATCCCATATTAGAGATACACGGCGGATACCATTTTAAAGTGCTAAAGCTAAAACTTCTGACCAAGACAAACAGACTCTAGGGAGTCACTGTTCCGCCGCTTTGCTACTGTCAAAGGGAAAAATTCGTAAATTATTCGGGTCATCTCGAGCCTTAAAAACCAGCCTTAGTACCGAATCACAATTTTATCCTTGTTGTAAATCTACAAAGTGGCATTGTCATTGCCAAGGAAAGACATTGGCCCGGGAAATTGCTGCGAAAATTAAAATTAACAGCAAATGTCCAGAAAAATCAAACAAAATCAAATTTCTCCGGCAAGCATAAAACATCTAAAAACTCAAATTCGCTCCTCTTTTGCATATAGCTTGCCCCAAGCAAGAATGTTGCCCAAACTAAACTTTAAATATATTAAAAGACCTATCCTAGTATAGCTAGAATCTAAAATCTTTTGGAATTCCGAGACATTGCACATGGTCAAAATGGATAATACTCTGGTTTTGTTTACCGCCAATAATTAGATTAATCCAATATTCTTGAGATTGTGCTTTTTTAGACAAGGTCTGCAATACGCTGGCTGTTATTATAACGTATTTGCGTTCAATAGTTGCGACCTGCCAATCGAATGAAAATGGTCGATTTTCAGCTTACAGAACTCGTTAGATTGATGTCTGGACATGAAATCGATGTCGTTTGAAATGTCGATTTTCTCGGAAATACCAAGATATTTGTAGAAAGAAACTACATAGAGTTTTCACTTTTACTATATGCAAAACTAGGGCAAACTCTATTTTCCAAACATTGGGCATTTGCTCTTAATAAAATTTTGTCAATATGTTACTCATATTGGGTAGTAGTATGTGGCCTTCAATCAAATTTATAAACAATTTTCACTTAAGGCGAGAAAAAGAGTCACCCAAGGCGAAAAAAAAATCATGGAGCCGCCTCTAATAGTCTCTATGCAATATCTTTGTGACAGATTTTTGCTCCGGACAAAGCTGAAGATATTGAGCTTAGATCTCTTCATTGGCCACAGCGTCCAAGACTCTCGAATGTGACGTATTTTCTTTTCTATATATTTTAGAAGTTGTGCAGAAAACTGAATACCGTCGATAAACTGACACTTCTATTGTTTCTTTTCAGAATGATGAAAAACAGAACAAGCTTCTGTTAGTAACCGCGTATATTCCAAAGTAGCCTCTTCTTAGCCCTAATGGCTACCTGTACTTATTCGCTTATCGCTTGCAAACAAACTCGTGCCCCATGCAAACTGTTAGATGATTTAAATCGTTGTACCACAACAAAGGAACAAAACTGAACGCATCGCAAACTTTGGCCGCCTGTGACTGAACTTAGTTATCCCAAACTATCGTAATTTGTCAGTGTCTCTCAGATCGCGATAGTTTACTCACCCTCGTCCAATAATTGTTAATTCCAGTTGTTGGTGCTTTTGTGAAATAGCCAGTTATTATCTCCTAGGAATCCTGATGATACCCAAACAGAAGCTGTTAGATCTTTTCGAGGTACAAGCGGAGATTTGATATCGTCCGCTTTGTTGGCCTCGGGATTCAGGAGGATAGAAACCAACGACGATACAATTAGATTATTGCCATGTCCCCTGGGTACATTTTCTAATCCTCTCAACCAAGGAGCTGGCAGATGTACTAATTGTCCACCAGGTAAGATAAAATGTCTACTTTGCAGCCCGGCGGTATTTAATTCATCTATATGCAATATTGTTGTTTTAAGTTAAAAGTATATTTTGTTCATATTTGTTAGTCTTCTGTTTTTAGTACAACTAAACTGATGTCTCTCTTTGGGAAGTAAATTCAATGAAGGTATTCTGCACGACACCACACAATACCGCGTGCAGACTACATGCACTACTTCATAAAATGCCATGTGCAGACTGCAATGCACTACTTCAAACAATACTACGTTGCTTTTCTACTGCAATGTACTTTACGTAATAGATCAAACACGAGAGACAGTGTTTGATCACATTTCCAAACACCAAGAAGAGAGTTGAAAATACGACGCTCAGCGGAGTATTTTTGACGAATGTGGTCAAACACTGTCTCCAGTCTTTGATATATCTTCTCAATCGAAACTAAAACTAAGAAGAAAACGAAGAAATGAGATCGTAAAGATGATCACATATCCAAACACCGCCATTACGGTCATGATTTCCTTTGTCTAAAGTTGATGAATTATTAATGAGTTATTTGGCTATGAAAATTGGAATGGTGACGTGGGTAAATGCAAATAAATGGAAAAAGCGTCTTCGAGACGAATCGCATAACAAACATATTTTTTTGGGCCGCCAACGGGAGCCAAGGCCATGGGTTCGACTCGATTTGATGCCCTACTCAAAAGGGAGCTGCCTAACTCACCGTCCAAAGTTCTGAAATTGGAATAAGTGATACATCTTCAATGACTGACAACGCATTTAACAAGGGATA
>OZ026600.1:25184607-25187107 GCA_964020085.1 Micromussa lordhowensis | reverse complement strand
TACAGCAGAGGATCAAATGGAATTTCCCAGAAAAATTAGATTGGGGTGTGCAGCCTACTTGCCAAATCCCTTACCCTACATAAGACCAAACTTTACAATTTTCCAAACCCTATGTATGTCCTGGCCAAATATTCGAGACCTTACTTAAGACCTGGCCCTTTAATATAATAAATAGCCTGTTTCAGACCTGCCTTGTAATTAGTTCGTATATGATATTGATATAAAACAGGTGCACCTATCATGAAGCCACTGTCGAGAATTTCACTGAAAAATAAACCATTCTGCAACTCTTGTTAAAACTCAACAGGAACGGAAACTGATTTCTTCGCTGGACTTCGTGCTTGCAGATGCCTGGAAGGATTTTATCGAACTCACATGTTTGAGAAATGTCAAAAATGTGTAGGAGGACTGAAATGCAGTGATGACTACGCTTCTTTAAGACCTGGTTATTGGTGGGAATGGCGGAACAAGACACACATTGATCGCTACAGACGTTTCATTGCGAATCTCCTGGCAGTTTCACCAGCATTGAATGCTTCCATCGTTCAGTACCCTTTTCCGATCCCAACGCCTTACAGGTGTCCAAGAGAGGAATCTTGCCATGGTGGTTTGAATTCCCCATGCAAAACTGGTTACGAAGGTCCACTCTGTCACGTTTGCAGCTCAGGATACTATAAGCAGTTTCAAACGTGCGTTGGATGTCCTTCAAAGAAGTGGATGGTGGGACAGTTGTCGATCATTGCAGCTGTTGCAGTTATAATTACTGCAGTTTTACTATGGACAAGCAAGAAAAAGAAGAGGAAAGGAGAAGAGTGTCCTCTAATAGACATGTTCTTTTCCAAACTTAAAATCGTAATTGGCTTCTATCAGGTCACCCATGGCTTACTTGAAGCTTTCTCCTACATAAAATGGCCAGGCTCCTTGCAAGTAATCGCGAAATATTCAGAAATGCTCCAGATGGATATACTCCAGATTGCACCAATGGGCTGCCTAATCAGTGGGTTTCAAATGAATGCCTTTGGAAGTTTGTTTGCGATTATGGCAATAAATGCTGTTGTCATTGGTGTTTCTGTTGCAGTTTACGGAGTGCGAAAAGCAATAATCTTATGGAATGGAAACCTACAGAACGACGAAAAGTCAAGAAAAATCTCAGAAATAAAAGAGCCCGTGTTCAGGAATTTGTTCTTCTTTTTGTACGTGACTTACCTGAGTACGTGTGCCCAGACAGCCAGTGTCCTACCAATAGCCTGCCAAAAACTTTGCCGTGATGACAAAGAAGAATTGTGCCTCAAGTATATGAAAGCGGATTACAGCATAAAATGCCAAGGGAAAAATTACAATCATTGGCTTATTGTGGCCTATATCTCTATTGGCTACATCATTGCACTCCCGATCTCCTCATTCTTTGTGCTTTGGAGGAAACGAATAGCAATGGTAGCTGCTATGGACGCCGACGAACTTCAGGTTCCCGGCACCGGCATGGAATTGATCTCAGGATTGCGCTTTCTGTTCGAAAACTACGAACATCGCGCGTGGTATTGGGAATTAGTTGAAACGTCTCGTAAAGTAATCCTTACATCTGGGCTCATTCTTGTAGGAGAAGAGAGCAGGTCCTACATTGGTTTGGCATGGGTCATTGCTGGGATGTACGGAATGGTGTTCGCGTGGATCAAACCCATACGAGATGCAACCGAGAACAGATTAATGGCGACGTCCCTGGCTGTTACTGTTTTCAACCTAGGTGTTGGAGCTGTGAGTAGAATTCCCGCGGAAAATATATCAGCCTCAATCGACACGGACATGGACGCGGTCTCTTTCAAGATTTTGATAATTGGAGCAAATACCTTGGTTATTGGCCTTCTTGTAGGTAAGATAATAGTAATATTTGCATGTGGATCGAACTTAACAGAAGATTTTCAAACGATCATACGTTCTTGCTATTTAGAGTGGGGTGGGCTGCGAAAGAAATAAGATAAATACCATTAATCTGTTTTTATAGTGCTCTCCCTAGCCAAGATAGAGATCTCTTCTGTTTTGGCGTGTTGCCGGTTAATTGCATATTTTGAAGGAGCGGTATTGCAATTTTTTCTAATTTTGATCGGCGTTCATGCAAAACTTCTAGAAGATACCACCAGAGGCGGATCCAGGGAAGGGGTTGAGGGGGTTGCAACCCCCCATTTGAGAATTTTTTCGTTGTTATTTTGCCTGATTCTTCGCAAAATAATAATAGAATAAAATTGTTTTTGTGAAGTTATTTCACTTTCACCATTCGACTGTTTGACAAGTTATGAAAAGATAATGTACATTTCGCAAAGGTCGTATCAGGTTCAGGTATAACAAGCGACATGAACAGGTGACATTCATTGATAGTGTACAATCCCCCCTTTCAGAAATTCCTGGATCCGTCCCTGACCACATATATGAAACTATAAACCTGTAATATATCAATTCAACGACTGATTTCTCCTTAGATAAAATATGAGAAGGTTTGCAGTCAGAG
>OZ026600.1:25172107-25177107 GCA_964020085.1 Micromussa lordhowensis | reverse complement strand
TATTTTCGTTACTTTTGTTTTGTTTTGGGAACTACTAAGGTTTACAAGCCTATTACAGTATATACCCAACAATAAAAGTTAATGTCACTGTTACTCTTAAGTGGCAACAAAGGCTTTCCCTTTGGTTACCCTGGCGTTGAGTGTCAGAACAAAAAAAAAACAAAAAAATTAAAAACGAAATGGAATCCAAAGTCTCTGCTTTGATCCATGCTTAAATATGAGATATTGTCGACAATATTGGCGAAATTTGTATATTTGTGGAAATGGTGTTAATAGTGCAAATCTGACAAAATTTCGCCAAACCTGTTGACAAAATTATACTGGTGAATATATATCACTTGGCTAAAAGGGCCCCAGAAAGTTGATGAATTTGGTGAAAGTGGCGAATCTGACGAAATTTCTCCAAGATTATTGACAAAATTATACGAGGGAATAGCGATGAATTAATTAAATAGATGGGACCCAAAAAGTTGGCGAATTTGGCGAGAGTAACTTAATCTTACTAAATTTAGCCGAGGCTTTTGACAAAATTACTCAAATAAACTGATAATCACTTGGGCAAAAGGATATTCTAGAAACTTAACAAACGTGACGAAAACGACGAATCTGGCGAAAGTGACTGAAAAAGTCTTGAAATTCTGTCGAAGGCATTCAATAATGCTTTTATCCATCAACTTTACATTTATTTGTCCGATTAACAGAAAGCTCTATTTTCCTTCAAGGTCTCAAGCGTCCGTCCAAGCAAAAAGGGATAATAGTATTGACAAGAAGGAAATGAGCAACTGGAAAGACAGAGCTGGAAATGAAGCGATCAATAATTATAAGTAGTTACTAAAACAGTCTGTTCAGGAAAGATTTGAACTTTATTTACGAGTTGTACCGCGTTCGTTCGAAAAATGTTGTTCTTACCACTCGAAACTGATAAACGGTATCATCATGCCACCAGCTAATTTTCTTTTTATAATACAGACAAAATGATCTGTTGCACAAACTGCCGTATAATACGAGAAATGATGTCATCAATATCCTCACAAGTGGCAATAACAATAAAATAATCAATAACATTTTTAGATTAGGCCTCCAATCACCCGAAGGTTGTTTTCAGAAGAGTCCTCTAGAAAAAAAAAAGTCTCAATCATATCAGCTATGACAACAGAGGTATCTATTTCGCCCAGGACATCTTTTTCTTTATTCCCAGGCAACATTTCAGTTGAGGACTCAGTAACATATAGTTTCATTTAATCAAGGTATTGAAAGCTTGTATTATCTAAGCAGAGGTCAAGCTTCTTAATTAGAAATCTAATCCGCTGCCATTAAAAAACTTGCCCTTACTTAAGCCTTAGGCCTGAGTGTGTCTTTTTGGTTTTGTTAGTAGCTTGTTTCAACTCGCAAAACGACTTCGAATAAGAAGTTAGTAACGGGATCAGAAGCCTTTTTACTGCATTTAAAATTCAGTCTATAATACTCAAAGCTAGCCATCAATATGTAGTCAAGAGATCCAGCGTTCCAAATCACTAGTTCATTGCATTTTTTCCTGCCGTACTAGTGAATGTAAGTTGGATTTTGAAACTAGAGCGTGGTTTTGTTATATTGCTTAGTTTATTGTGATGTCATAACTGGCACGTAATCACCACCACCCAAATGAAAAAATGTATATTTAGATGTAGCTCTGGCTCTTTCTATCTTCTCCTCCACTCGCTGTCACTATAGTGCAACCCTATTGTCATCTGTGCAGATTTTGAGGAAGGAAAAAAGGAGAAAATAGTTATCCAGCAATTACATTGGTATTTAACTTACTGCCATTGTATTTGTCGCGTATTGTATTACATAAGTTCAATGTAAAAGCGGAAATAAAAAGGCCTTTAAAGCTAATACTTCTTCCATTTTGCTCGTATATGAATTGTCCATTATGTATATAGTTTTAAATCTATAACTGCTCGCTCATTTATTATAGGACTGGGAAATAACGAACGTGCAGTGCAAATTGAAAATTAACGATAAATGAAATTATAACCACAATGAAATAATTTATTTTCTCAGTCATATTTACCAATTAGATTATGAGCTCGAGATTTCTATGAGGTGATTGGTGATGAGGCCGAAGACCGAATCAACTATCACCCCATAGAAATCGAGAGCGAATAATCTTATTGTTTTAGTAGAATTTTTACTAAAGTTTACTTCAAATAACGGTTTCCAATTATTCCTCGACGTAATATTAAACTTTGCACCTTAAAAAGATCGCCCGGATTGAATTGACATTTAAAATTGAAGTTGTGCACGCGCGCGCATCATGTTTTCAATAATTTCAACTTTTTTAAATCAAGAAACCGTAAATGTCCTTCGTTTAGTCTTCTCAGGATTTTAATAATCCATTTTCATCAAGATGTTCCTCCAAAACTTTGGTAAAACGAAAAAACGTCGCCATTTAGTAGACGAGTTTCAGCCACTGCACACTAATTAACAATTAGATTATGAGCTCGAGATTTCTATCGCGTGATAGTTGACGAGGGCGCAGCCCGAGTCAACTATCGCGCGATAGAAATCGAGAGCGAATAATCTAATTGTTTTAGTATAAATCTACTAGTCGTTCAAAACTTAATCTAAATCCTCTTCTCAACACTTCGAAAACGCCAAGAAACGGCCGTCATTTTGTTAACAAGTGCACACTGTTACGCTACTCACTATCTATCACAGAATAGATAGTGAGTAGCGTAGCCAATCAGAGGACAGCATTCGTGATAGAACGCTAGTAGATTTATACTAATGGCTGATAGTATTAATGGCTCAGCCAATCAGATTACAGCATTTGCATTAGTATGCTAGTATAATTCTACTAAAGTTTAGTACAATTCTACAGATATACTAATGCAAATGCTGTAATCTGATTGCCTGAGCCATTAACACTACCAGCCATTAGTGTTCAGGGGCTTGTCATAGAAATCTCGAGCTCATAATCTAATTGTTAATTAGTACATTAGGTGGCATATTAGGCAATATTTTATGCAAAATAGGGAATTAAAAAAAAGTGCTGCTTATCAGCTGGGATATTGCAAGTATGAAGTCAATTGGATGCATTGTCATTAGAGGAAAATCGTATAACGGAAATAACTAGTTTTTCTATTCTATCGATGGCAGAATTTCTTGCGAATGATTGGTTTTCAGGTTGTCTCTTGGCAACGGTGCAGAAAACTGCTTCGCTATTGTTTTAAACAATGGCGTCTCGTTTTGAGCGATTTGACAAGGAATTTATTGAAGAACTAGAGGAGGTGAGCGCCGCCTGCCTTAACAGCATGGAAAGGTTCATTTATGGTTCGTAGACTATAATTACCCAGCAGTAAAATTACTAGTTTTGAATAGCTCCGCTTTGCATTGTGTAAAATAATGTTGCATATGACAATAGCAAGTACACTTATATTGTTCAGTTAGCTTCAAGACAAGAGTCACTGTTTATCCTTTGGGTAGCAAGCATCAAACAAAGTAAGTTCTATCGATTATTTTCTTTTTCAGTGCCACTGCTTTCCATATATTAACGTAGCCACTCACCTCTTCTGTGTGTAAATGGTGATAGGATTTTGTTAAGCCCTTGACGTACAAATTGCCAAAAAATCTGTAATGTCATCAGGTTGATATACATGTAATTGTCAGTAGACACTTGTGTGTGATGACGCGCCTGTCTGACCTATTTGTGTTTCTAGTCACTCGGTCGATCAGTGTAGGAAATCGCTTGACTGCGGGAGTGTGTGGAATTCGTGATGTATGGGTACGAGCCATCTCTGGAAAGTTCTCAATTTTTTGAGATACTATTCACTGTAAAAAGCGTCAAGCATATACGCTTAAATAGGCATAAATTATACATATCGCAACGCGGATTAACTGGGTACCATGTCTAAAAGTAACTAAAGAGAGATTACCTTTGGCATATACGGTGGGATTCACTCTGTTACCTTGATAATATCTTGATCTGCACTTATCTTAATACCAATCTATATGTCAATGTTGTTGATAAATGCATTGGTATTAAGATAAATACAGAGCATTGTCATCGAATGGGTGCAAACTACTGAAGACAGAAAGAGACGAATACGCTGGACACTTTTAACTGTTCTGGAGCATCTAGATTACCGTATTTACTCGGATAAGCGCCGCCCTCCATTAAGCGCCGTCCTCGAATAAGCGCCGCATCTGGGACAAAAAAGTTAATAAGCGCCGCCCTCGAATAAGAGCCGCACCCCCGATGCAGCGCTTATTCGAGGAATTCCGTATAACCAGGAAAACACTATAAAACAATTTTAAAACAGCGCATCGGCAATTTATTTTCCTTAAATGTGATGTTCTTTAGTTCAAAGTGACTGCATTTCTCTGCTAGGGTGGTAAGCTCTCTTTCCAGAATTTTTGCTATGCGAAGCTTTGATGTCAGGGCCGTGAACTTTGCCGGGACAACAAGCCCAACTTCTATCTTTCGTTTTCCTGTTACTCAGTTGCGCACACAGCTTGTTTCCTGCTTCTGCTTCGAGGAAGTTCTTGAACAAGTGTAACATTTCTAACGGAGCATGACCAGCAAGAGTTTTCTTTGCGTCCGACGGCGTCGGTACTAGGTACACACCGACTGCCTTAGAATCTTGGGCTTCAACACGACTGTCTTTTTCACACTGCAGAACTTGATCGATAACGGGGGTCCAGGTATGCTTGTAAACATGATGCCCTCTGATAACTGTTTCAAAAATGTACTTTAAAATACAATTTGAACTCTATTGGCGAAGCTCTCGCCATGTCTCCTTTGTTTGCTTAAATAAAACATGGCTCTCTGAATACACGGTTCTAAGGGCCCAGTTATATGGTCTCGGGTACCCGAGACATCCCTTCCCCCGAGCTACCCTGGCCGAGGTAACATTTAGCTTGTTTCTTTCTAAAATTCAACCAGCTGTTTACATTAGGATCGCCAACTCGTCTCGGGGGGCGAGACAACTCGGGTGGGCGAGTTGTCTCACCTCGGCAGG
>OZ026600.1:25144607-25167107 GCA_964020085.1 Micromussa lordhowensis | reverse complement strand
AATTGTTCGGCGGAGTTGTTATTCAAGGTGGTATTTTTTCCATTCACATCAACACAGTAAATCAATCTCCGACGCTTGCCACATATCCGTCGAGTCCTAAAGCGGTGTGATACAAAAACGTCTGACGCCTTAATAACTGGAAAATGACTCTGACGATAACTAAATACGGACTTATTTTCAGGACCGTTACGTAGTTTATTGGCATGGCTTCCTTTAGTAATAGACATTTGACTTAATTGATATCTGATGAGCACAGTAAGTGTTGTAAATTTTATAAGCTTTCCACTAACTTAGCAGCACTTAGTTGTTGTTGAACGATTTGACGTTTTTCATCGCCCCGTTTGTGCAATTTGTATACCAAATACCACACGACAAAACTCTCGGTACCTATGAAATAAACACATCACAGCATATGGAAAATGCTTAGTACGATTTTTATTCACTCGGACGGTAACCGGAAGTGAGCTATTTTCACTTTTAACTTGTCCTCACACAACCATATTCACATTGCTAAGTATCTTTTCTTCATTAGAGATGAATAGAATAAAAATCTGGGAGGCAATACGATCCTAGCATGCGAAATCTTCTCTTCCGGTTGCCGTCCGCGTTTAAAAAACGCGCGTGCTTAAAGTGCTACTATGATCAAATTTTTACCCCTTGATTTGTAAGGTTAATCGCATAGAATTCTACGAAAGATTTAAGACGCCGTTTACCGTTTACAAATATCTGCATTGGTTCAGGAGATATTTAAGTTTGAAAAATGAGTAAAATATGCAAATGAGATGACTGATGAAGTCATACACTCAACCAAATATTACATAAAGTATATAAATTGCGCTATCTTCGTCAGAAACCATTGAAACTTGGTAGGCTAATAGTTCTAAGTGCAACACACCTACAGCTAACAATTTCCTTTTTTAATACCATGGCAACCTACTCTTTTCCAGTCCCCTCCAGCCTGATTTCAATATTTTAGTGGTTTTAAGCTTAGAAGACATTAAACAAGGCCATGAACTCGACCTGACGTATTTAAATGCTTGCTGGATTATGCAGATGATGCACCATTGGTAAATATCAATATAGAATGCTTAAAGTGGTCAGAAAAGCCTTTAATATCATGGAGGTCTGGAACCCAGTATGTTGCCATGGTAACAAAAATTGTAAGCTCATATTGCAGAGCACCTATTTGGTCAGAGAAGCCTTTAATATCATGGAGGTCTGGAACCCAGTATGTTGCCATGGTAACAAAAATTGTAAGCTCATATTGCAGAGCACCTATAGTAGAATCTAACTGTTAAAAATCAAACATTTCTGGTACAAATTGACTGAGATATCCTTGTTTATCATATTTGATCAAAATTTGGTTAAGTGTATGACGTCATCACTTGGCTAATTTGCATATTTTAAAAACTTCAATATCTCTGGAACAAAAAGAGATATTTGAAAACAGTTAACAGCATTTTTACCCTTATACAGACTACATGTTTGTGTCTTAAAATCGCTCAGATTTGAAGGATGCAATTTTCGTCATAGTAGCACTTTAAGTTCCCTAATATCATGAATATTAGAAAACGAACGAGTGAGTTTTCTCAGTGATAAGTATCAACGAGTGAATAAAAATCGTACAAAGCACTTTCCATGCAGTAATGTGTTTATTTCATAGGTACCGAGATGCTCAACTCGTGAGTAAAAATCGTGCGCTCGCATTTTCATGAAGTAATCTCTATTTAATTCCTTACTTTCCATAAAATATTTCCAAATACCACCAAATATACACATTTACTATATGACTGATTAAATTACTTCATTGTGATTGGGTTGATATTTTCTTTCGCTATAAAAGCGTCATTTTGGAGCTCATGCTTAAAGAATGAGGTACACATGTATATTTGCGTTGTTTGTTGTGGCATTAGCCCCCCCCCCCCCCCCCCCTTCCGCAATTTATTTTTTTGGGCTTGAAACGCGTCGTGTAACTCCAGTAACTCGAGCTCTGAAGGGAAACGAAACACAGTTCGAGTTAGCGGGGGTTCGAGTTATCGGGGTCGATTGAATGGTTTATAAGTCATAGTTTACTGGTTCTTCAGCACTTCAGTATACAGTAGAGTGCAAATAAGACTTATCTCGTCAGAAACTGCGCTCTTGCATTGTTTTTCTCTTTGTGACAGCTAAAGGCACATACTGTATCACTCATGACATCGGCCAATAACTCAAATATGTGAATCGGCGGTTGTACTTATTAAAATCAAATTGCTGTAGTGTTACTAACACTGAGTGTTTTTATTGATTATACGACAAGAAAGCTAATGGGATGACATCTGTGGTGAGTTCCATGAACCTGAATTCGAGTTATCGGTAAATTTTAATCAAGGGAAACGAATTTTAGTTCGAGTCAGAGGGGAATTCGAGTTATCCGAGTTCGAGTTAACGGAATTAAAATGACTGGAAAGTTGGGTCAAATCCAAGGGAAATGGGAGTTCGTTCAAGTTTGCGGGGGCGTTCGAGTTATCCGCGTTCGAGTTACCGGAGTTCTACTGTATTTGCTTTGTTTGTTGTGGCAGTATCCCACCCTCGGTTGATGTTTTTTCTTTCCCTTTTACATGTAACGCTTAATGAGATGCTTCACAGAATGTTACACGATCTTAGACTCTGCCGCCTCAAAATTCAAAATTAAGATCAAGGAGGCATTGCACATTAAGTGGGAAGTCCCATCCTTAATCAGCAGTTGAGGCATCTAGATTTGTCTCTTTCCTTTTAATTATGTTGTTCCTTTTGTCTTTTATTTTATTGTTATGTGCGCGCTATTTTTGTTTTCCGCGTATCTCTGCCTCGTACCCAGTCGCGCTCTAGCGGATTTCGGAACGAGAGGATCATGGGAAGGGTCAAGCGGAGAGCGCGCCTGGCAGATTCCCTTTTCAAAATGGCGGCAATTAATTTATTCAAAAATGCTGAAAGCGAAGAACATGCCTTTGTACAACAACAAAGCACCAGAAAAGTACACCAAGCTGTTCTAAGAGAACGTATCCCCTGCCCACACATTTCCTGTGCTGAAAGCGATGTATTCTACGAACCGGTCAACGGGATGTACCATCACTTTCGTGTTATTCATAACATTGCTTTTACAAAGAAGCATCTTCAAGAAAGCTACGCTTTGAGGAGAAGAAGAAGTTCAAAGTTCAGGAACAACATAACGGAAAATTATGTGAAAGAATTACCAAAAAGCGGTATTACCTTCTAAATTAAGGTCGTGGAACGTAGTGTCAAGATCCTCTAAAGCATCCTCCATCTCAACCCGTTATATGCGTGTCAAAAGGCCACAAAATCACATTGTTTGGGCATCAAAACAAAGGATATACAATTTCTGAGTATGGCAGAAGAAAAACAGGGAGTTTCACCTCGAAAAACTGACAGGGAAACGACTTTTTTATGATAAACCAGAAATCGGAAATCTCTGGCCAGAAATCGGAAAAGATCTGCCAGGCGTCTCAGTTTTCGGCTTGAGCCTGCCCATGATGCACTGCGACAAGGCTTGATCCTTCCCATGGTGCATTGTGCCTGGATTGCGGCGATTTGTCGTTTTCTGACAAACAGAGACGCCTGGGGACGAGGCAGCGCGTATCTCGTATTTCATATTCAAATTGTAACGCAAGTTTTGACGCGTAATTTTGTAACGTATCTTAATTTAAAATTCAAATGTGCAACCGTTAAAAGCTCATTTGCAACTGAGGATGACATGAGAATGTCGAAACATGTTTTGTAAATTAAAAAATGTCGTTTCTTTATTAAGAATTAATGAGATGCATTTTACGGACAGTACACGGGCCGTAAACTGCGTTGACGATATTGATTTTGTTGTCACATTCCGTACTCTCTAATCTTCTGATAGTAAGTACCTTAAGGTGGAACAGTACCCTATAATACGGCGATACTCATGAAAAATTCAATTTCTTGAAAATAGAAGATTTTTAAGACCCTTGAACACTTGTCAAAAACACTTTCAAACGAATTTTGCTCTAGATGAGTGTGAAATTGAAGGAAAGTACACAGAGGTATAATTTTTTACGTGGCAACTGCCATCGCAACGGCTGTTTGCTATAAAAGACCGTGA
The DNA here is from genome assembly GCA_964020085.1 of Micromussa lordhowensis. Classification (NCBI taxonomy): domain Eukaryota; kingdom Metazoa; phylum Cnidaria; class Anthozoa; order Scleractinia; family Lobophylliidae; genus Micromussa; species Micromussa lordhowensis. The sequence continues at coordinate 25,163,002 of OZ026600.1, read as the reverse complement.
CCAAACATATAGATTAGTTTTAACATATATGAACGAAACTATGTAGAAAAAAAGCGTCAAAGACATTTACAACTCGATTGGTATAACTACTTGTGAAAAGCTTTGCCTCGAATTGCCATCACAGGGTCATTCATTTCCCTTATGGCGAATATTTCCTTCAACAGCGGGAACTTTTTTACAAAATAGAACAGCCTTTGCACCCTCTCCCCCGAGATCCAATCTGCACCCCTCTCCACTATTTGTCGGTTCAGAGCCACCTTAAATATTTGAAAATTTAAGGTGGCTCTGAACCACCTCCGTAGAATTGTTTTAAACTTTGCAAAAAGTTGCATCTTATCATATTAATTACAATTCGATAATAAAAGATGGGGGTCACCCAGCTCGTTTTCAAGTTATAACCGCTTAAAGCTAAAATTAAGGATGTTTTTAGCAGATCATATTGTTGCTATGGTAACCTATTGTGCCATAAAATTGGCAGTAACTTGTTCACCAATGACTGTGCAGATTTTTGATACCACGGTTTTGGTATCAACGGATATAGAGTGGTTATAATGACCCATCAAACTCTTAGTCTTGGAAAGTACTGGAAACTGTTTCGAGCCACCTTAATCGGGCTTTGAACAATTCGGCTCAGCAGCGTCTATATTTTTTTTTCACTGTTTATGGTTTATTCAAATACACTTACAAGTTTAAGGAAGAAAAGAAAAAAAATATATACTTGAGCTATAATTAACATAAAGCATATTTACATGAATTTCTCTATACAGTATTTAACATTAAGTCTGTTTACAAATTCATTAAGGTCAGGGTTCATTTGATTTAGTTTCTGGTGGTACAGATAGTATTTAGCAAAAAGCATAGAGTAATTTAATTTCTTGTAAAGAGGCTGCCCATTATCTGCCGATTTTCCAAATAGTAGTTCTTCGACACTTAGCGAGAAGGAGGTGACGTTAACTTGATTGAAGTATTGCAGCACTTCATTGAAAAATTGTTTAGAATTGGGGCACTCGATGAAAGTATGGCTCATCGAATCAGGCTGACCGCAAAAAGTACAATTTGGGTTATCTGTTATACCATACAGGTGAAGTTCTTTCTTGGAAACAAGTATCCTCTGCACAAGATTAAAATAAAATTCTTTAAAGTGTATATGACAGATTTTTTTTTTATTTGCTCGATAAAATTTCCACAATGTACTGAGAAGAATAGCAAAACAAATTTTTCGATAGCGATTTTCTTTGCTAGTGTTTTAATGTATCAAAAGCGTCAAATTTCACTTCCGGTGGGGTACAAAACCGCGAGACCAACCAGGAGACTGGGAATGATTGTGACGTCATTTCAGGACTGGAAGCTTTGCTAAAAACAGATTCCTTCGACATTTTCTGATCCCGAGCTAATAAATTTGCTAAAAAATGGTACAAAAGTGCACTGTTCATAAGAAAATAAGAAAATGACGGAGAAATCTGTTTTTATCCATGCTTCAAGTCCTGAAATGACGTCACAATCATTCCCAGTCTCCTGGTTGGTCTCGCGGTTTTGTACCCCACCGAAAGTGAAATTTGACACTTTTGATACATTAAAACACCGGCAAGGAAAATTGCTATTGAAATATTTTATTGCTTTTCTTATTAGTGCATTGTGGAAAATTTATTGAGCAAATAAAAAAAATCTGTCATATACACTTTAAGTTTGTTCTCTTTACATATACATTTGAGCTGTTTGAAGTGGTCTTTCCAATGAATATCGTTTGATGAAAGTTCTCGCTCCCATTTACTGGTAGCAGTTATCTTTGAAATACTTTTTTTCATGAAAAGCCAGTAGTAATCTTTATTTTTCATTTTCATTAGATCGATCGATATTGAAGGGGACAATTGAAAGTTAGAACCATGGTTCAGAAAGTGGTTCTTATTTAATTGGGTATTTCTGGCTTTTTCTAATAAATGTTTCGGAATTGCATTAATGACTTGATAGTAATTTAAGAAGTTGCAGTTTACATTGTAGATTTGTTTAAATTCTTTGAAAGGCAGAAACTTTCCATTCTCATTGAGGATGTCTTGAATAGTCAGTATTTCGTTTTCAAACCAGGATTTCAGGAATATGATTTTGTTTTCAATACGGATCTCTTTGTTGTTAAACAGAATCAATTCTTGACCATTACAGTAACCACACAGGTTTTTTAGTTCTAAAAAATAGAGCAAGAATTGTTTATAAAAAACGGGTATATCAGCCTGATTTATAAATTTTTTATCATAATTGCAACGAAGCAGAAAGTTTAAGCCACCATATTTTCTTAGGAAGTAATCTGGGATTGCTTTCCAATTTTCTTTTCTCGACAACATATCAATTGTAAGAAATCTTGAAATCCAGGCAAGTTTAAGTGATTTAGCCATAACTTCCATGTTTGATACCCTCAGTCCTCCATCAATGAAGTCTTGATACATAACTTGCCTTTTAATTTTGTCAGGTTTTTTACGCCAGATAAAATCGAACAAGGAGGTCGTAACTGAGGAGATACTACGGTTTCTGAGGGAGTTTCGAGCATTGATGAAGAATAAACTAGGTGAGGAATATCGAGGCTTTTGATTATCAGGACTCTTCCAAATAAGCTTAGGTATCTTGATCTGATCCAGATCTATCCAGATGTCCAAACTGGTGTTTAAGTTCCGGACTTTAAGCGTGAAATTACGTTCTTTATTACCATTTTCATCATAAGAGAAAGATTCCGAGGGTTCTAACGGGCTTTTTTGTCCATTTTAGGTTGAAAGGTTCGTCTTCTCGATCGCGCCATGAGCCTAACCAAATTGCTTTCGTTTTTGAAGTATTTAATTTCAAACCTGAAGATTTTCCGAATTCGTCGACTATTTCAATCAAATTTTTAACAGACGAAAGGCTATCACAGAGAGCTGATGTATCATCGGCGAATTGGCTTATTTTAAACTCATTTCCGAAGATGTTTATACCTTTGATAGATTGCTCTTGTCGGATCTTAGTAGCTAAAACCTCCGCCGCTAAAATAAAGAGATAAGGAGATAAGGGACAGCCTTGCCGTACACCCCTCGACAACTTAAAGTTATTTGTACAAAAACCATTGTTCATTACACTACTCTCGGAGTTATTATAAAAAGTAGAAATCCATCTTTTTACGCCGTCTCCAAAGTTGAACAAGTTAAGGGTTTTCTGTATAAAAGACCACTCCAAAGTGTCGAAAGCTTTTTGAAAGTCTAAGAGTAGCAGTATCCCCGGAAGTTTTTGTAATTCCGTTTGCCGGAGAATATCATTAATTAGCCTTATGTTTTGCCCTATGTATCTACCTTTCATAAAACCGGTCTGATCAGGATGAATAAGGTATGGTAGAACGCGTTCGATCCTTTTAGCGATGACTTTTGATGCGATCTTGTAATCAACGTTTAATAGCGTTATTGGACGCCAATTTAGCCTGCGTAGCTTGGCGGTTTAAGCAGCTCGAACGGGCTAAAACGAGAGGCGAAGCCGCGAATATTGCTAATCGCCGCTCGTTTTAGCGCGCTCGAATATTGCTAACCGCCAAGCTACGCAGGCTAACGCCAATTCGACAGTATTAACTCATCAGAGTCTTCTTTTGGCAGGAGAGTGATGACTCCTCTTCGCTGTGACACCGACATTTCACCAAATTCCGCAAAAGCTGCATTCAAACTATCGGTCAGGTCTCAGTTGACCTAGAAAACTAAAAAACTGCTTATAGAATTCAGCTGTGTAACCATCCTCCCCTGGTGATTTACCATTTTGGAAGGTTTTTAAGATGTTTTTACACTCTTCCCTGGTTATTTCCCCCTCAAGACTCATCTTCTCCTCATTTGATAATTTCGCGAAATTTAGATTATGGACGAAGCCATCAAAAGCGTCACTATTGGTTTCAATATTTGAGGTATATAAGTTTTTGTAAAAGGTTTCAATGTCACTCATTATTTCGTGATCGTTTACTGTTATTTTCCCATCCGGCTGCTTGAGCTCTTCTCCATATTGAAGAAATGCTTGTTCGGTTTCTCTCCAAACTCCACCCATTTCACTTTGGATGGTAGTATTACGCCTCGTGCCTTGGTTTCATACAGGCGGTTCAATTCGTTTTTCAATCTGTCGAACTCTTTCAACTTTTCTTCAATGTGTTGATTATCGACGCAATTATTAATAAAATTATCGACGTCGTCAAGTCGTTTTTGAAGGTCCAATTCTTGCTTATGAAACTTTTTTGCTTTGTATTTAGCAAACGAAATTGTGACACCTCTTAGCTCCATTTTGATCATCTCCCATTTTAGTCTTTTGTCAGCAATATCAGCATATTTCTCACGGATAATTGGATATTTGTCAGAAATAAGGTTTAGATATTCCGCGTCCTTTAAAAGTGAGTTATTGAACTTCCATAGTCCCGGGCCCATTGTTGACTTAAAAGGTTTCAGACAAAGTTTAATCGCTTTATGATCTGGAGTGATTGCAGTCTTCGTGCCAACATTTTGGACGAGATTAGCGAGATTTTTTGCTATTAGAAAATAATCAATTCTCGATTTAACTTTTAAAAATTTGGATTCATACGAGTAGCTTTTGGTATTTGGTTTCAGTTTTCGAAATATATCGATCAAGTCCAGACTGTACATCATTGAGACAACGCTGTTCCGATAAACCGTTTGTTTCCACAGAGTGCCGCCTCTTTTATCAATAGTCTCTAAGGTGACATTCCAGTCTCCACCTACAATGAGCTGCGTGATATTTAAATTTGAGGTCAAGAACTCATTCAAAATCTGCAGAAATTTCCCTTGCAGTTGAGGGCTAGTCGGAGCGTACACATTACAGATAGAAAAACTTACTTCATTGCAAACTACATCGATTGCAATAATTCGACCGTCGATATCTTTATAAGTGTTTTCTACCGTCGTGGCAACCAAAGGGTTCATGAGAATACAAACTCCTTTGCTGTGATTTGTCCCATGAGAAAAGAAAACGTCACCTCCCCATTCATTTCTCCATATAGCTTCATCTTTTGGTTCAGAGAACGTTTCTTGCAGCAGATAAAAATTACAATTTTGGTCTTTCAAATAACTAAAAATTGCTTTTCTTTTAATACGATTTTTTAAGCCTCTGACATTCAAAGTCAAGAAGCTACACCTTTGGATTGTCATTTTTGCTCAAGTAACAAAAACAAAAATTGCCATAATTTTAGTTCGATGTAACCTAATTAACACACATACACATGCATACATTTTTAAAAAAGAGAGAGAAAAAAAAAGTAAAAAGACAAACAAACACGTACAATACAAAACAATAAAAAAAAACGACAAGACAAAAGCTAGTATTGAAAGGGTCGTCAAATTTAAACCGATGTCGACCCCTGAGACTTGAGACTAACCAATTAAAAGTGGGAATAAGACAATGGCGGGTTTGCTTTTACATAATTAAGTGATACTTGTTCATTTTAAGGGATGCAAAAAAATAGAGTCATCTAACCTATATTATTTTTTCTCTGCCGCTAGCAACAGATTAAGATGTAATATATAGATTTAGGTCAACCTAAAAGCGGAGCTCCTGTAGCCCGATTAGGCTTATCCAGGATAAGGTTGAATTTTGAGTTCAGTTTTGTAACTTTGCTGCAAGGTTTTCTGCATATTGTTTGGTGTTTAGTTTTTCTTTCAACTGAAATGAACTGCTTTTTTCAATCCAGAAGTCAAACGAGTGGATTAAAAAATCAAAAGATTATCAGAGGAAATTGTGAAAATTACTTTGATTGTTTAATAAAGAATTGCCAAAAACTATTGGGCTAAAATATTATCTGAATGATGTTAACATGTGAGCATTGTTCCAAGGTTTTATCATTGCATTGACCCTATTGCGTAGTACTAGTTGTAGTTAAATAAATTAGCCAGAAATCTTCCACTTTGGAAATCTTCCAGTTTCCACGTAAACACGACAAACGTTACTCCTTTAGCTGACCTAGCATATTGTGTAGCCGCGTTGAGCTCCAGAAAGCACGCGAAAAATTAAGCCTCCTTTTGGTTTAGAGGTCCCCTTATGGCCGCCATCTTGCGCGACTCCACCGTCGTCGTCGTCGTCGTCGTTGTCGTCGCCGTCGTGCGTACGCGCCCACGAGCAATACCGCTGTCCATGATTAACCATGAGAAAATCCATACATGGGTTTCTTTTTCCTATATGGTTATGGGGCTCCGCTTGGCGGCCCTTCGGGCCGCCGGAGCTCCGCTATAACTAAATTTGAACTGTTTTGAAAGCTCCCTGTTTAAAGAGTAACACCAGCGATCTTGTAAATGAACTTCCACAAAGATTTAAATAAAACTAAAGCAGCGATTGCATAGGAAAAGTTTCGCCGAAGGAAAATCGGCGAATGATGAGAAAAAGATGACATAGCATAAAGCATCGTTCATGAGTCACCAGCATCGTTGTTGACAAACACTTTCTTTGGTACAAGGTAGTTCCTTCGCTTTCTTGTAGGCCGCCCGTAATTTTGCCCTCTCTCTAGCCGACTCTTGTGAGAGATCTTTATCAATCATTACTTTCGAAAAACGAGGGCTTTTAAGCAGTTCTTTCCTGTTTAACCATACTGCATCGGCGTCCATGCGCGATACAAAACATGCTAGTATTGGTCTTGGACGTTCATTATCTACTGATGCGGCCCCTGCACTGGTAGTTGGTTTTCCGGTTCGGTGTATTGCGTGAAAATTAACATCAGGAAGACAAGCTCCACCAAGACTTGCTTAACCTTTTGAATACGTTGGCCGTTGGTTTCTTGCGGATTTTCTGGGACGTTGTAAATACGCAGGTTTTCCCTTCTTGAGTAGTCTTCTTGCCTTACTACACGTATCTTCAAGGCCTCAAAGTCCTTCTTTAAGTTGGCATTTTCCTCGGTGGCGCTGTCTAATTGCTCTTGCAGAGACAGATTCTTTGCTTTCAGTTTGGCGACCTCTTCCCAGCCGGGCTGCTGTTAAAGATTTCGTTGCTTCGTTTAGTTCCTCACTAACGCGGGATTTTATATCGCTTTTCAATTCGCATTTTAACGCTTCAATATCATCGTTGATGCGACTTAAACCGGCCACCATATTTTGCTTTATACTTTCAAGTGATTTCAAAATTTTAGAGTCGCCGCCATCTTCTTCAATAATCGGTCCATCGACTGAAGAACTTGAGCCTCGCATGCAGACGCTTCCTTTCTTGCTTGGGAGGCATACTTTTTAAGTTTAGTTTCTTGCCTCACGGCTCTTCTAGCCTTCAGATGACTCTTTGCATGCGAAACACTGGCAGAAACGGGTTAATCCGCCAAAGTCTGTAGACTTCAACAAAACGCTCCGACCGCCATGGTGGTCTCAAAAATTAGTATCAAGCAGCGTCTATATATATTAACTAGACCGATAGCTCCCTTTGGGAAGTTATCAGTGAGGCTTCATATCACACTTTATGATTGGAACTACACTGCAATATACTATACTATGAAAATTGGATGGTCACTTGCGTTAAATGCAAATAAATAAAGAAGCGTCATTAAAGCGAATTACTCAAAAAAGAAATTGAACTTTCTGTGCCGCCAACCGGTTCGACTCCATTTGCTGGCTCCGAAGGACCGGAACCGAGTGAGTGATACATTTTCCGCACTGACTGACAAGGCACTCGACACAGAGGAAGCAACAGCGAAGGAATGTTCAAAGTTCTGACTGATATTCATGACCGGAGGGTCTCAAAAATTTTAAACGTTTAGCCGCAAAAACATATTTACCTTGTACCTTATATTCCTTGTCAACACTTGAGTGTCTTGTCTTGTGGCTTGTAAGCTACTGTGTTAGGCCTCAACAAGAGAACATCAAGGCAAGAGAGGGAATCCCCCATATAAACTTTGTACCCAAGATAGTCCCTCTTGAGTTATTTTTAGACATTGTACCCCGTTCTTACGCGGATGCGAGTTTTCATGGAGGATTTGTTTATGCTTTGTTTACAAGCGAACGAAAACCTTCAACGCTGTGTGGATACCTTAGCTTCTTTGATCTGTATTTCCACCCTTGCTTTGTTTTAGTACACTTGGGAACTTCAATAGGAGTTTTAGATAAGAGACAGATGTCCCTTGCCCAAACAAATAAAACCTGAATGAACAGCGGAGAAATGAACCGCCAAACGAGCGCAAGGCAAATGGAGGCCCGAACACAACGCAACCCAACAAACAGGTGGTCGAAAGTGCACTGAGACAAACGCTTCCGATCCCGCTCAAGCAACATTTATGGAGTTTCAGTAGCGACGACGGCAACGCCAAGTCACAACGTCGATCAAAACTCGACTTTATATTCAATCCACGAATCTCGCAAGAATTAAGATTCATTTAGTTGTCTATCACTGTCAAAACCATGCCAAACTAAACATGTAAGACAGCGTCAAAAATTCGAAAAAGGAATTTTAAAAGTCGGTCGTCGTAGTTCACGTCCCTAGAATACGCAGAATGTGAGCCACATTTACGGTGTTGTTTTGTGGAGAACGGCAAAGAAATGTACCAAATATTATAATGCTCGTACACAGTCAATGTACTTGATGCTGCACGGTTGCCGTTGCAAGAGGAATGAACAATCAAAGGAGCAATAAAAGAAAGACGGCTAAGAGCATAGAAAACATATGTGCTATAAAACGTCCCTTGAAAATGAAAGAACTTTCACCGCATTTCCCGCCATTTGGTCCCAGGTAATTTCAGGAAAGTCGCTTGCGCTGTTCACGCATCGTGCAAGCATGGCAAGTAACTTCCGCGGAAGAGCTGCAGGTACCATGTCCAAAAATAACTTAAGAGGGATTACTAGGCCTGTATGGGGGATTCACTCTCCTATATTGAGATTCTCTTGACAGCAATTAATATATACAACGTAACGTAGATTTAGCAATGCCTAAAGAGGAGCCTCGTGTGATGTTTCGGAGATTAGCGAAATTACTACTGTTTTCACTGCTTCGCGACCTTCGAAATCAAAATGCTCTTTCTAATAGACTTCCGTTAATCAAACAGCGTACCTAACTCACGGCGAAAATGTCCTCATGTCTTTACATCTTCTATTGAAGAAATATAAGTTCATCTCGTCGAAGCAACTTGATAATTTTATAGAAAATGTTACGAAAGTTTATTTTTTTACAAAGAGTCGCTTACCGCAATTTGGCAACTCGGGAACAATAATCGCTTGCTAAAAAAAATTCTCTCTTTCAAAACGGTGTTGTGATTTTCATGCTATTTCCCGCCAGAGCAGTACCACGTACGCGCGATTTTCCACTAAGAAAAGATGGTATTATTAAAACAGGTTCATTCAACTTGGTTTGGTTACAGTAGCAAAATTTTGCTTACGTTAATTATTCGCGCGTAGGGTGTAAACTGTGCCTTGCGTAATGCGCAGAATGTGTGCACACCAGCTAAAGTAGACACCGTAAATAATCGAGCCCCGAAAAATTATTTTCCTGCGTTTGTCGTTGGAATTTACAAAGTTTCTTTTGAGAGAAAGAGGATTAATAAGGAATTCAGAACAATATTCATATTTGCTCTTACATTTTGTGGCGAGCGAGTGAGTGATTTGGTTACTAGCATTGCATTATATCGTAAGATTTTAAAGCCAAAAGTCCGACATATTCCTTAAAATAATTAAAATGGTTCCCAGTTGTACTTTAGCCAAAAACTGTAAGCTACATGCAGCTATTGCTGTTGAATATGCTTTGGTACAGAATTAACATAACTCCCTCTCCACGGGAGGATTTTACTCTGATGATGTCGGTTACGTTGAAGAAAGTTGCAAGAAATGGCCTACGGAAAATCTTTTGTCAAATTTAACAAAGTGCCAGGAACATCGAAGCAGGATTGCAAGTCCTGTCCAGAAGGTAACAATCGAACTATCTTTGCATTTGCCAAAGCAAATCATGCATGATTTTGATTGTTGAAGGCATGTTCCCCTTAGTCTTACTTAATATGCCATCACTGAGTGTAAATTACCATTAGTGTCCTAAAATATATCCAGACGTTTCAATGAAATTTCTCCGAAAGGGGCGTATGTTTTCCTACTTCAGATATTCTTTTTTGGCAGCTGTGTTGGAAGAGAAATCTCGTGAAGTTATAACCGTTACCTTTTAAAAAACCTCAAAAAGTACCATAGGAATATATCGCAAATAAGGTGTGATGACCGCATTACGGACCACATGTCTACTACCTTTCGCCTTTCTGCTTTCCAAAACTTTTACCCTATTTTAAAACGAAAATCTGCGCTTTTGCCTAATCTTTTTATGTCCTTACCAAAAATTCGACAATCATGATGTTCATATGCATCTATTAGGTAAGATAGCTTCCTCTAAAACAAACAGACCCTATTCAAGACTAAATTAAAGTGCAAAAATCACACCCTATTGAAGAGAAAAATGGCCAAAATCTATACTCTACTACTAACCAAATTCGCTAAAAATCATACAATTGGGGCCGCACAGACCTATATATATACCCATATGGCGGTGTACCCCAACCCCCACCCCAAGGGAAATTATCCTTGCCACTGATGATCAGGTTGGAGATCATTTTTTATCAATAGGAGGAGGGACTCTGGAATAACGGATTAAAAATACTAGGATTAAAAATACTAGGATTAAATATGTAATGACTATTTTTAAGATAGGTTTTATGACTTCAATTTAGACTTGATTTCATGGACATCTTAAGTAAAACACAGAAAAACCGAAGTAAACTGTTTTAGGAGGTTTGCGCCCTTTGTTATTGCGTATCCTTTCTGCGCACGAAATTTATTTTTACGATAACTGCAGAATTCTCGCGCGCTCATTGGCTAATTTTCATTGTCAATAAGCGGACAGGTACATGAATTTACAATTTATGCGATGCGTCAACCAGCGAGAGCGGACAATTTGGCAATTTGTTATGGTAAAAAACAAATTGACGTCAGTTTTTCAAGCGTCTGTCAAGTTATTGACGATGAATTGCGTCTTCAACTCGTATCAAGAAATGGTCTATTGTAGTGGGTCCATTTTGGTGATTTAGCCTAAACAATAGCCCTTTTATTAATAGAAGCGCCGAGGTTCTTTTTCCGAAGTGTATGGAGAAAACTTGTAATGATCGGAAAAGTTGTCGGCATGACAAATTAGCTACCTTAGAGGAGTGAGGAGTGTAATTTTTGTTATCACAAGATCAATTTCTCTTGGGGGAGCCCAAAGGGACAATTGACCGGCTGTATGAGCTGAGTATCTGTCAGAACATTGTCAAAGTAGTCTGCGGATCCACTCGGCTATTGGTCTACCATTTTCACTGTCAATACATATACAACCACTGACTGCCTTAGTGATACTAAGTTACGGGAAGCGAGATTTTGCAGAGGCAGAGGGTCGCAAGACAGAGATAGGAGAAAGATGCACGCGTCGCCGAAGTGGAGGTGGGAGGAGTAAAAAATTAACACTGAACCAGAACGGCGTAACTTGGCAAAAGAGACCGAAAACCAGAGGTTTGCGTAAATAGGCAAATGCATTCCCTGGAGACTTGAACAGCATTGTCTTAGTAAACCCTGAGGTGTTAAAAGGATACCGGCGTTGCGCGCAGGCTAAATCTGTGGCTATTTTGACAGTGAAAATAGCTCGTTTGACAATGTTATGACGAAATTCGTGATCAATAACAGGACAGACGCATGAAAAACTGACGTCGTTCCCAGGGCTTTTCCTTTTATGTACATAAAGGGAAAAGCCCTGGGAACGAGGTTGAGTCGTAATTAACTTTACGCCACGTCATACGTCAAGCGTGCGCTAATGACGAAAATGCAAGGATAGGGAATGGCGTGTTATCTTGTAAATAATATTCCACACTAAAAAATAGCAGGAATGCTATGGATGGCTCGTTGATCCCCATCAGGGCACCACATGACCAGGAACAATTTAAAAGTATCTTTGTCCGAGGTGTTAAAATCAGAGGAAATGTGTGATTTCTTCGACAAACGTGGCTATCCTTCTTCTGTTGTTCAAGCGGGCCATCATCGCGCCCAACGAATTGATCGCCAGTCAGCACTACAAACGTCACAGAAGGAGAATAATGATAGAATTCCATTCACCCTCACATTTCACCCTCACAACCACGCAGTAAAATCCATCATTCTCAAAAACTTTAAATTACTTCAAAATGATCCCGATACTGGTAGAATCTTTTCGCAACCTCCATTAATTTCATCCAAATGCGACAGAAGCAACTTTTTAGTCAGAAGTGCATTCCAAACTTTTAAGTGCGCACGCGCACGATGCAAAACATGTCCTTTCATTCGTAACGTTGAGAAAATATCGGGCCCCAAGCGATCCATTAAGATCACTGATCATTTCACCTGTACCTCAGCCAATGTCATCTACTGCATAACTTGCACTCTTTGAAAAAAGTTATACATCGGCGAAACAGGGAGACGACTAGGCGACCCATTCCGAGAACACCTTCGTGACGTGGAGAAAGACGACAAAAACGCATCTAAACCGGTCGCGGGACACTTTAATGTCCCCAATCATTCTAAGCAACAAATGGCGGTCTGCGACCTTTCCATGCATCAAGGAAGCACGGAAAGCCGCAAAACTCTAGAACAAAAATTTACTTTCCAAATCGGTACTCTTAACCCTCACGGTATCAGCGAACGCTTTTCAATCAACTAATTTATTCTGTTGTTTTTCACGTTACCAGGCACCAACCAATTGCGTAGCTCCATAACCACACACAACCCACAATTCCTCGATCCGCTCCGACGAAGGGCTAACGCTCGAAACGTCAGCTTTCGAACCTCTTTACGGTGGCCAATTCACATTATCAACTCAATTATCTTGTAAGACTTGCCACCGACGCCGCACCACAGTTTCTTTAGAGCGAGTAACTCAGACACTAGACAAAGGAAGATGTATTAAATTTATTAGATATGTTTCGAACTATTTCGGTGGAACCGAACGAATTATCCCACTTTCAATAAGATTTTTAATTGCGCTCTGAGTAGAGGAATTATTTTTATATATTTTAATCATGATTTCCAGGGCAAAAAAACGGCAATATTTTTTTATTCCACTTTATGTTAGTTGCAGTTAATTTTTTTTTCCGGAGTGACATTTCGTGCAAAGTTTGAAGTTGTACTATACAAAAACATTTCCGTTCTGTCAGTGGGTGCGAATCACTTGAAATCAGAATTTTCTACCGTTAAGCGGTATTCCACAGAAATTCTCTTGAATACAGCAACGATCAGAGAGGTAAACTCGACTGAAATTCACTCATTTTTCTTTAAAATTGTACGGCGAGAGAAACACAGGATTACGCGCCATTACAGCGCCTAGCTATAAACAACCAAACAAACTCTCACAACTTCAAAACACTCAACTGAATTTACTGATATCCGTCTACCAATTCTTCACTTCAAATTTCAATTTTCCAAATCCATCAAATCTTCAACATTTCATATTTTCCTCAATTTAACCTATCCTTTGAGAAAAAATATCTCTTTCCCCAAAAATCAACCAAAAATTTACACAAAACCGCCAAACAGTGGTTAATGAGATAAGCAGAGAGATTTAGTGTCGCTTGAAACGTGACCGAGATATTGGCAGAAAGGCCGTGTTAAGCGACGTCAAAACAGACGTCAAAACAGACATGTATCCCTGCCTTAAGTCCAAGCAAATATACACACAAGGATTGAAAGAGCAACTCGAAAGACGGACCTGGAGAAGGAGCGACTAATATAACCAAGTATTTACTAAAGCATTTTGTTTTGTGGCAAGAACAATATTTTGCGAACGATCGCAGCGAGTAAAATATTGTTTTTAACACGAGAACATAAAATTCATTTCTTCAAGCCACCGTGTAATTTTCTGTTTTGTTAGAGACTTTTAGATCCACGTTTACCGCAACCAGTCGTCACTGACCAAATAACATCGAATAAAGTAACCCTTTTTCTGCAAGTTGGTTCTAATTTTTAGGCAAATAAGCAATTACCTAACTTTTTTGTCTTGGTTTATAGACGGGCACTGTTCCTTAGTGGAAATCTAATATGGCGGCGGTTAATTTACAAGCGCGGTTTCTCGTGTTCGTAGTTTATTGCGTAACGCAGGCTACTTTGGCCGTGAGGGACTTGGCTGACAAACTCAAATGATTGCGATTTTGGTGTGCGGCAACGAAATGTGGAAATGTGTTTGGGTCCTAAGTACTTCATGTATCCCTTCCAGATATTATAGTGTATCTAATACACTATAATAAGGATAAATATACTATGCTACGTTCTAAATACACTATGATAAGGGATACACCAAGTACTTACCGTTTGGGTAACGTCTTTTTTGAAGTTGACCGCTAGCCAAGTAATAGTTTTCCGATTGGATCGTGGGCTCATGTCAGGTCAAATCTGGACAGTTTAACATAATAATGCAAAGAATGCTGCCTGTTTACGTAGGATCTGCAAAAGATCTGATCAGCCAAAAATAGAAAGAATAGCAAACAATGATGCAAGGCTGATACTACGTAGAAAGCTTAACGGGGCAACGACATGATAGAGTCCAAACTGAAAGCCAAATTGCAACCGTGGACAGCTGTTTCGACCTTGTTGGGTCTCGTCAGCACGGTGTAGCAAGCTATGAAGTGATCAGCTGGTTGACTGACATCCATATACTCACTGAATGCAGATGGTGATGACCTCAGATGAAACTCAAATCCAAACTTTTGCAAATTGGCCAATGTCACATGCAAAACGCGTGACAAGGGACAATAGGAAAAACCCAGAATATCATGTCGTTGCCAACTGCGGACAGACAAACCGGGTTGTTCTGAAGGCGGTTAACGCTAATCTAGGATTAAATGTTAAGGCAGGGGTTAACCTGAATTTAAGTGAAATTTTAGGAAGTTTAAAGAGGGATCAAAAGGAAAAATAAGTTTTGGAACACCAACAGACAGTTGATCCAAACGCACTCAGAAACTTGTTCAGTTTTAAACTGACTTGTTAGAGTATATGACTCAAAAAAACAGGCCTCTTTTTCAAACGGAAATGAGTTTGATTTGCATGAAAATGAACCTGTAGGCGGAGCACGTCTAGCTAGGCTACATTTCCATATAAATGGTTTCGCACAAAGATTCGTTTTGACACACAGGCAATTCGAAAATGGCCTATTCGTTCTAAGAATTTATGTGATCTGCGCGCGATGTCATGTGAGAAGTTATTTTCCAGACCATTGTAGACAGTATATGTGTTTTGTTCTGAGTCCCAGTCACGCCCCAGAATATTAAGTGACATAAGTGCCGCCAGTAGTGAGACATGAGTGACCTATTATTAAACAACTTACGCCCGTCACTGTAAGTGGATAAATTTAGCAGCGCAGATAAAACAACGTGCGAATGTACTTCTTACATGTACCTTTTGCTGAGAAAATGCTTTTCATTTTACTGCTTGGGATCTAAGGGAAGACACACAGATAAGATGGCCGTGACCTGTTTGTCATCACTCTGTCGATATAATGATCATTTAGAAAATGGAAATAATATTCTGTAGCATGGGCAAATATTTCTCAGAGCGTACCTTCAAGTCGTGTCCGCAAAACTGCGCTCTATTGTTTGAACTTCCTGCAGGTTATTGGAGAGGTTAGCGATTGTGAGCTTCCTATTATTTAAACGAGTGAAGCGAACGCCCGGGGGGGGGGTACTCCCAGAAGAATTGGGTGGGGGTGTGCGGCCCGCTTCCCAAAACCTTTACCCTATTTATGACCAAAAGTTGCGATTTTTCCTACCCTATTTATGACTTGACCAAAACTTCGATGTCCTGTTTACGACCGTTGTGGCTGGCACAGTTGTCGTAAACATAATTTAAAGAAGGGCTTCGGCTGATGATCTTATCGATAAAGATGAAAAGGTAGCTTCTTCTCAAAAAACATACCCAGCTCAAGACAAGAGTGCGAAAACCACATTGTATCTACGACCAAAATGGGCAAAATCGATACCCTATTTAGGACCAAACCGGCTGAAAAACCATACCCTTTGGGGCCGCAAATACCAATATAGACCATATGAGAGGGTACCCCCTCCCCCCCGCCGGAACCTACGTTAAATAAAAAGAAATAATTACTAGATAAACAATATTGATGGTAACGCGAGACGCTCGCCAATAAATTATTCCAGGTATGAAACAGAAGAGAAAAAAAAAACCTTGAATATGGGTAAATATGGATGACCATTCAGCAAACACCCGATCACGATAGGAAATTGTTGTCTAAGTCATTTCTGTAGTCCATACAGTTCATTACAAGTCACATATTGGTTACCTTTCTTCGATAAGATTTAAATATAAATTATTTTATATTCATCTTGTAAATATTTACATATTACAAGAGATACGCGTCAGTGGTCGGGTCAAGAAGGTGTGGCGCCTTTTAAAAAAATTCTTTTGTGTTTGTATATAGAGTGCATGCGCGAGTTCTCTCTCTGCGGCGTTTGGCGGTAGTGGCTTCTGCACAGCGATCTGAATTCTGCATTTGTGAACTCCAACAGCTCTTTTAATAGGTACGTACTGTTTGACCTTTTACTTCTCAATACAAGCGCTATGCGTGTGTGTGATGACAGCGTTGTGTTGCTCGCTGCAGAAAGATGCGCGCTGTCTATCAAACCTGACTACGTGACTGTCGAACTCAGCTAAGGCGTTGTTCATAGCCTCGTTAGTTCGAGAACATTTCGCTTGCAAGCGTCAATACAGTTTCGCATTTGCTGTGTGCGTTTCGTTTCAGGATGTCAAACAAGCAGTGGTACGAAGATCTTGAGCAAATCAAGCGTCGTTGCAGAGGCGGTGAGCTTTTCGAAGACCCTGAATTTCCTGCCATCGACAGCAAAGTATTCAAGAAACGCGTACTCCCTGGCGGCCAGTCTTTCGAATGGCTCCGACCGCAAGTAAGTGCAGAGTGGATTTTGTTGTAATCCTTCGGTTTTACTTTGGAGCTGGAGAGATTATTGTTATTTGTCTCTAGCGTTTCTTTTGAAGATTAAAAATATTGCTTGAAGTCGTAAACTGGAACTGTTTTATTTTCAGCCGTAAACAAACGTACGTCAAGTTTTAGAGATGTTTAAGCTTAATATTTAAGCTTAATTAATGTTCAGATGTAAGCCAAAGTGTGAGCCGTTTCTATTCGTCATTTTCATTTTTATTGATTTACTTGTGTATGTAGCAATGGCCTTGGAATGAAATATTCACTCGCCATCCACTCGTGGAATCCAATGTGGGAAAACGAAGAAATAATTTGCTCTTGCTTAGTCTTTTAGAATTAATTAACAAGAGTGCTTCTTTGTGTCCCTGGGGAAATTAGCTCCATTTCGTGAACTTGTGTTAACAAAAGACTTAACTATATTTTTCTCCGTGAGTTAGTAGAAGCCTTTGTTACAATCGTTGTACGTGTATTAACAAGTCTCTTGCTGATGATACTCTCACATTTGAATCAAGTGATGTCTCGGAGAACTCTCTGGAACAAGCTAGCCACATCTACTGTACAGTATGCACATAACATTAAGCTTAAATTTGCATTTCCTACGGACAGAATCCCTCAAACCCAGCTGTAAGGATTCTTTCGCCACAATTGCAATTTTTGTTAGTTCATTAAGGCTGCTATTTTGTTTAGCTCTATCAACCTGCCATCCTAATTTCTTTTGAGTGGCATTGTTCCCCAGGGAGTGCAGAATGTTGATTACTGTTTCCTTGAATATGGAATTTGCCAGTTTTCCAAAGTGATAGATACATATCATACATGTCAGAGTTTCTATATTAAAAGAGAATTTCTTTGATCATATTTTCATACCTCCTGTCACATGCTGACGTCCGATCTCACTCAATAGAATTGTAAACCGCCATGAGACATGATGTGATATGTGTGGTATATAAATTCACATTCATTCATATATAAATTCACATTCATTCATTCATTCATTCATTCAAAGTGTTTGCTTTGTATTTTCTTTTCACTTAACCTCTATATTGGTAGGCGAAAGGTGAAACCGAGACCAGTGGGAGCCTGGGTAGAAGACAATGCCAAACTTGCAGTTAAAGCAATCAACATTTTTCACTTGAAAGAGAGTCTTTTTCTAAAGTTCTTTTTTTGGTTAAAAACCCCCAAGCATTTTGAAAAAAAAATTGGAAAAAGAAATGTTGAATGCACTAATAAATATGTTGCCTTTTGTTATGATAATCAGCCCTTAAGTTACAATTTGTAAATCAATGATTTGTTAAGACCTGCTTGTATTGCAAACAACAGGGCTTCTGGTAGGTCGCGGAAAAAAAGACAAATTTTGCGGGATTTACTGAGATAAATTTGCGAAAAAACTGGCCGATTTCGCTGGAATTTTCAGGGCAAATTTTGCTGAAAAATGATCAGTAAAAACCGGCTGATTTCACAGGAGT
>OZ026600.1:25097107-25137107 GCA_964020085.1 Micromussa lordhowensis | reverse complement strand
GTAAAAAAGGTTAACGCCCTGTAACATGAAGCGATGTTTTGTTAAAAAGAATCCAGAATTATTGCCTGAGAGCTGAAAATTGAATGGGAACATCTTTTCCGAATGTTTTCTATGTTATTTGGACGAAAAAATTACCTTGGCAGGCTACAAAAGGGAATGAAACAAAAAACATGGCAAGACAGCAAAACAAGCAGATAATTATTCACCACGTGGTGTTCGGCATGAAAACGAGAGAAAAGCCTATCTCTGGATAATTTCAGCAGGCTGATGTAAAAAGAGTGGCGTGAAATCGATGGCTGGTTTCAGCTTATCCTTCAAATAAGTCGTTCTTGGGCCTGTTCAAGCAGTGGTGAATTATTGTCTATCTGCTAATGTTTCTCATTTGTGCATTTGTGGATCTGTTTGGATGTTTGGTAGTGGCGTAATTCGTCACCCTATGGAGCTGGAGTAGTGGGAGACTGACAGTACAACTCAGTGTAATTTAGAGCGACTATGTTCGGACATGTAAATGGACTCGGGTTATTTAACTTATACAAAAACTCCATTCTCAGCCTTCATAAATCATTATCCACGCTCAGTGGCCCACAGCCACTTTGATTTGCCTCTGGGTTAAGAATTGTTTTGTCTTCATTGTCTTCCAAACAGCTTTTGACACTTGATTGTTATGATCTGTGCAAGTGAACTTTATAATCATGTAGATCTAAAGCAGTCTGAGCTCTGTATATTGCTCAAATGCAATATTGATCCCATCACAAACAAACTTGGATTGTTTTGTTAAAAAGGTTGTGGTGTGATTGGCGGGTTTCCATCTAAGGTCAATGGTAAACCAGTGAAAAAACTGTATACTAAGTTCAGGGTAGTGGTTAAAAATTGATTTTTAGTTCACAAGCCTGAGTGAAAACACAGGAAAATTGCCTAAAATGGGACATATTGAACCGTGACTTGACAACATGTGTTATTGACTGTGTTTCTCTCCAGACTGCAAGGCTCGTATGAAGCTCTGAAAGGAGGTCAGACCGTTGAAGCTATGGAGGATTTTACTGGGGGTCTGGGAGAAGACTTTGACCTGAAGAAGGTTCGAACGGGAGACGAGAACGAGAAGAAAGAAATGTTTAAACTTATTGCAAAGGGCTTAAGGCGTGGTGATCTCATGGGTTGCTCCATCACAGTAAGTATGAGTTCTTTGGAAGAAAAGTCAAGACCTGGGACATGTTGACAAAATGGCACATGAGCCTAGCTGCAAACTCACTGATCTACATGTAGCCAAGCAATTTATTATTTTATTTAATAATTTCTTTTCGTTTTATTAATAAATGAGTTAAGTTTAATTTAACCAAAGCTTAGTATTTTCGGGAGCAACAATACATGTATTCATGTGTGTACATATGTATATATGTATTGGTGGTCTGTATAGCTAAACAATAAGAATTTTTATTATAACTGGATTCAAAGAAACAACAACTACTGTACCTGTGCCCATTCTTACAGGCAGAGTGAGAACCAAGAGAATTGGTGCTAATTAAACCCAACTTGATCAATCAAGAGTCTTGTACACTTAACTTACCAACAGCTAGGCTGCAATGTGCACTTAGTTGAATCGTGTCTTACCCTCGTCTTTTTCTGACACAGTGGGTGGTTATAACTGATTATCAATTTTGCTTTTTCAGGCTGCCCCTAATCAGATAGAAGCTAAAGGTGATCTTGGATTAGTGAAAGGCCATGCTTATTCTGTGACTGGAGCCACCTCTGTAAGACAACGTTAACAGCAATAATATTATTTTCTATATTTAGAATTACAAAATGAATGCAGGTTACTTTTAATAAAGGAAATAAAGTTTTGGTACTAAGCAACTAGAAAGTGGTAGACTGAGAAATTGTCATAGGTCTATTGAGAGGATCAATATTATAGAGACGGGGGAGGGGGTATTCGGCTCGATTTCTTCCGCTCTCTCGAGTCTGGTCTGCATTCCTCACCAAGAAAAGATGCTTTCCTGAACAGCAGCTAGTAATCGAGCTTAGGTGTGTAATTGTTAAGAATGAAGTCTTGGACATAATTATGTATTCTTGTATACGTATATTAAGAAAGGGACCACATCTAATGGGGGTATAATGGGGTCTATAATGGGGAACTCCCATTATAGACGGATGGGATTCTTGTAATACCTTTTAGGGGTTAAAAAAGTGGGTTTGGTGCCTCTTGGGTATTCAGCCTCAAAAGGTCCACAGCGGGAACTTTTACTGGTACCTTTTAGGGTATTGAGCCAAAAAAGTTATGACAGGAGATAATGTGGTGTTTTAGAATTGGTACCTCTTAGGGGTGAGGAAAATCAAAGCCACGCCCACAAAACAGGATCTTGGTATAGTTCAAGTTTGAGTTTTGGAGCCTCATTGAAATAGTTAGCCCCTTAAAGCAGATGATCTTAGATGATTTAGTGCATATACATGTAGAAGTTCTAAATAAGGATTGAAATTAAATTTCCCATGATAAATATTATTTTATTTATTCACTTGTTCTGCTCTTTTTTTTTTTCGTTGTAAGCATTGATTTCTGTATACATACATTGTATATTTTTGTCTTCCCAGGTGAGCACTAATTACGGAAAAGTAGATTTGGTTCGTGTGAGGAATCCTTGGGGTAATGAGAGAGAATGGGAAGGAGCATGGGGAGATAAGTAAGTGGTTCCAATATGTTGTGTTTGATAATGGTTAGTTCTAGAGTAGTGCAATATATAAATCCCTGGGAAAATTAGAGGAAGATTGAAGTTGAAGTTTAACCTTGCTGTAGCATAAGAAACTCCTGAACTAATTGTTGGGGAGAGGGAAGGAACATTGTGCATGAGATAAGTGAGTAGCTCAAATAAGTTGTGTTCGATAATGGTCACTGCTACAGGTGTAAGGCAGTGTAAAACATCACTGGAATAATAAGAGGGGGAAGGAAGTTAAAATTCAACCCTGGGGTAGCCTAAGAAACTACTGCACTAAATTTCAGAGAGAAGGAGGAACATGGAGAGATAAGTGAGAAGTTCTACTGAGTTATGTTTGCTAATGGCTTGCCCTAGGGCGGTGTGATAAATCCTTAGGGTAAGGCCTTGTGCACAGTGTTGCCTACCACTCAGCTTTTGACCCAAGCGGTTGTCTTTGATTCTAATTTACTGTTTAGAAAAATGGAAAATCTTACAATCTCCCTCACAATGTTCGGTCATATGATAATTTTATTTTATTTTGAATGTTACAAAACAATTAAGCTAATGAGTGAGTAGTAAGCATTAGAAGTATTTCAAAATATGCTTGAAAATCTGCACTTCCAGCATTGCAAACACTGTAATCATGTCCATCGTGCCCTTGAGGGCAGCACCATCAAAATTGATATCCATTGGGAGCGAAGCAAAATGTAAACAAACATGACAGCGGATTGCATGTGGGAACTTTCACAAGGATGGTAAAACTTTCTTCATGGACGGCGTGAAAACCCCGAAGAAACCCATGAAAAAAGAGCGAATCGAGCAAACGATTGTTGCCGAATGTGCAAATGTTCCTTCAATGTTAAGTATGGAACGGGAAAATCTGGTCATAGTTCCACACAAAATTTGTTAGCCTCAAATCGTGATGGCAGCCGTGGTAAAGTTTTGGCCTCGATGTGCGAGAACATTGGTGTTACATTTATTGAATCCCCGGGTTTGTCCGAATGTGTTTGTCTTCCATGCGGCCGCAAAATTGCCCTTCGTTAATCTGGGCAAATAACTAAAATCACACTGTTCGGATGCAATCCTTCCAAAATCTTCTTCTGTTCGATCGTCATGGAGCTCTTGCCGAAACCGGTCGGCATCACAGCGAAAACATCCCTTCCTTCAAGTAGACAATTCACAGCTATTTTCTGCTCTTGCTTTAGTTGAAAACTCAAGTCAGAATTGACCAAAAGCTTGAGGAACGCTCCTTGAACATAGTCTACGGACGCCATCCATATTGTGAAACGCAGTATTACACAATCTATCGCCCTGGTTTTTGTAACCTGTCATTTTTAACCAATCGGATCGCTGCATTTGTCAGTGAATGCAGGGAATTCAAAACTCAAAAGCTCGCGTGCAGGCTCACTTTTCATCGCCCCATTCTCCCCGCCCTCCGTCGCCCTTTCGTGTTTCCCATGGGCCTACAACAACGGGACAACCATCGCCAACCGGGCACAACATGCATGGCACAACAAAATGTGGTCATCTACAGGCTTACATGTCCTGAACAATGTCTAAACACTACCGTGTTGGGAATGATACGTGGAGGGAATGGTTTTGGAATGATTAATGCATGATAGGAACAAAAAGGCATGATGGATTGAACTGTGAGAGTGACATCAGGAGTGATAGGAACAGGCACAATGGGCAAGAAATGGATG
Organism: Micromussa lordhowensis; assembly: GCA_964020085.1. Lineage (NCBI taxonomy): Eukaryota > Metazoa > Cnidaria > Anthozoa > Scleractinia > Lobophylliidae > Micromussa > Micromussa lordhowensis. The sequence continues at coordinate 25,132,720 of OZ026600.1, read as the reverse complement.
GTAAAACGAAGATTTTTTCCGAGGTAATATGCCAAGTGACATTACATTTGTATTGATAATTCTTTGATGGAAAAAAGTTATCGGCAAATACTGAAATAGAAAAGTTAAAACAGTTTGTGTGCACTTAAGTTTTGTTGATATGTTTCTCATTCTGTCGTAAAATAAAATGATAAAGCCAGCAAAGAAATCTCCGTTTTTTGTTATCAATGTGGCTGATTTGCTATCGCGTTTTTTAAACTCCTGTAACTTTAATTATGTCTAAGCATCGTGAAAACTGTTTACATTTTTGAGATACACATTCTTTGTAGAAGAATTCTGCCAATTTTCATGCAACAATGAGCCTTGTTAACAAGAGAAAATTAACCGTTTTTGATGTCACGCAAAATGTTATGCTCATGATCACCAACACCGTGCACAAGGCTGAAAAAGCAAGGTTGCCTGGTGAGACAAGTGGTTAGTATCAGTTGTGTTTGATGAAACTTGTCTCTTGGTTGGTAGTAAACCAAATTCCTGGGATGCTACGTGATTAGGAATCAGAGAGAATGTGCTTGGAGAGATACACCGTAATTGTGTTTCGTAAAGTTTAGCCTTGAGGAGGGGGGTGAATAGGTTTGGGGATCAACAGATTTGGCTTAAAAAAGCACACAGATTATGGGCTTTTGCGATAAATTGAACAGATTGGCAGATTTCGAAATACAACAGATCATGGATCAGCTGTGAATTGTGGCCTGGATCCTGGACTCTACCTGTTTTGAAGGTCAGAGTTACCAAGTTTGGATCATAGATGTTTGGTCAGCTAGGGTCGGTGTATGCTGGTGTTTTATCCACTTTATTTCTTTTTTTGGACAAGATTATTTAAATTTGAGTTTGGCATTGTTATTGGAATTGTGTAATCCTTATCTTACAGTTTTTTAAACGGATTCTTTTGAAACTTCGCATGTTTACTTAATTCCGCATGATTAGTCGAGCGACGAGGCTCTATTTTTTATGTTTGAATTAAAAAAAGAAAAAGCGCGACGTTGTAGAAAGGTATATTGATGTAACTTTATCAATGCTTTAGATAATGCTGTAATCCTCATGCATAGGAAAAAGATGGCGACTTTTACATTTACCCATAGTTCATAGTGCACAAAAACCTTAACAACGGTCATAAAAACGTACTGGAGAGTTCTAAATCTTCAAACCTAGGCTACACAATGTCCTTAGTACAGGGACAAATAATGAGAAAATTGGCTTTCTTTGAGCCTTATAGGCTGTGTTAGGTTCACAAGGTATTGTGGTAAAATGTACAGCCGCCATCTTTTTTTCCTACGGTGGATTGCATTCGATATCAAAAGCCCAAAATATGCAATTATGTCCTTCCCTATTTCAGACCTGGCCGAATGATCAATACCTTATCTCAGACTAGTTACCCTACCTACATGTACATGTAGACTGAAGTGCTTTTGTTTAGGTAAACATTTGAAAATGGCTTCAAATTCCCGATGTTTATAAATACACCTCACTCAAAACCCGTGCTATTTACTGCTGCACATACTTTTATATAAAAGAGTAGACCACCCACCCACCCAGGGAAAGAAGGGAAACAAAAACAAACATCTTACACACTGTTGGAGTGAACATATGCCTCAGATTTGGCCAAAAAATGGCACAGATCTTCGGATTTACATGCCCCTACACAGCCCCCTCCTTGAGGCATTCCCAATTCCTGGGGTAATGGTAGTGACATGATGAATCTCTGCCACGGAGGGAGGGAAAACTTCCCTTTCATTCCTTTCTTTTGCAGAGCACTAGCCATTAAATTGTAATTAATAAATGAACAAGTAGTGAAAAATACTTCGGAAAGGAATTCTTTTGTGTTATATAAAATGCCCTAGTTTCTCAATACACTGGTTGTTTCTTTAAGGTCCTCTGAATGGAGAAGAATCTCTGAAGCAGAGAGATCCATGCACTTGACCTATGCAGATGATGGAGAGTTTTGGTAAGTTCCCAAAGATCAAAATTGTAATGTTTTACACTTCATTGTAGCAGTTATAAGCTTGTTATGGTCACTGTCAAGCAAACATTAAACAATTATTGGATGAGGTTTTTGTGATATCCAGAATAATCAAGGTTGAGGTAAGGGTTATCAGCCAAAGCCGAAGGCTGAGGCTGATAACCCTTACCGAGAGGCTTTCAGCCAATCATAAAAGAGTTGAATGTATAATAATGTTGGTTAATTAAAGTTTCTTGGTCACTTTTTCAATACAGGATGTCATTGGACGATTTTATTAAATACTATGACAAATTGGAAATTTGCCACTTGGGTCCAGACAGTGCCAAAGGTACTGGAAATGCTAATAACTGGGAAGGGCGTAACGAGAAAGGTTCCTGGATACGAGGTTCATCTGCTGGTGGTTGTCGTAACTTCCTCAATACTTTTGCCATGAATCCTCAGTACAGGTATTATCGGTAGTGTCTTTCTTTGTGGGACATTGACAAAGTTAATAAGAGTATTTCACTCTTAAATAAAAGCAAGCAAAAGAAGAGAGTAGCTTTCCCTGCTGGCACACTTGCTAGTTTTTTTTTCTCTTGTGAACAAATTTGTCTTCATCGACATAATTAATTAACTTAAAACCTGACAGTCCTTTGGTCTCAATAAGTCTTGTCACTTTATTTGATGTGGCTGATATTATATGAGAAGCTAATATGGCAGCTATCTTGAGTGAGGCCTACTATTTAAAACTGCATCATTGGATGATGCAATTCAAGAGTTTCTGTCAGCTTTTTTGGGCATTCTTATTTTTGTAAGGGTCATTTTACTATTTTAAGCAATAAATGTTTTACTAAAATGCTGCCAAGACAAAGAAAACTAAAATATCACAAAAATAATCATAAATCCACATGTGCATCTTAGATATGGGATGACTATAGCCAACTTGTTGCTAGGTGCATCTTGTTGGCTATCCATCATCTCATATGTCAGGTGTGCTCTTGGAATAATTGTTCAGTTCACAGCTGTTTCAACAGGATAATTGTGAAGTTTACAGATAACGTGAAATGGTAGAAGTTTAAAATGCCATGCAAGACACCTTTAGTTGAATGCCTTCTACAGCTCCAAAAGGCTTGAGCAAAAACAAGAGCCTCTGGGGCTAAAATAATATGACTAAGCTTAATGTTAAATTAATTAATAGGGCACATGCATTTTAAATCTTGTACAGAGTTGATCTCGAAGATGCAGATGATGATGAAGATGACAAATGTTCATTAACAGTGGCACTTATGCAGACCAAGCGTCGTAAACTCAAGGCAGAGGAAGGAAAGCCCATGCTGACCATTGGCTTCTCAATTTACAAAGTACTATAATTATGTATCATTAATTATTTATTTAAGTATTGAATCTTAGGGCTTCCTACTCTTATTTTCAAGTACATGTAACCCACCATGCTTGACCAATGATGTTTAAGTTAAAATCACAACTTACTTAATAAGAGTGATGTGAATGTTTGAAGCAGTACAAATCTACAATTAAGACACCACAGAGAGAGAGAGAGAGGGAGAGAGAGAGAGAGATTGTCAGGGCTTGAAAAAAACTTGAATTCCATACAAGGTTCATCTGCTCTTTGGACAAGCTGCTCTGCTTTCCCTTGGCAAGTTTTAATTCACTTTTTTTATTAGGTAGACAGACAAATTACCTGGGCATGAAAAGTCACAAGCCCGTCAGGAAAATCAACTTGATTCGGACAACTGGACTGCACTTTTTTCCAAGCCCTGTAGAGTTAATATTCAGTAATATAAATTAAAGATTTGCTGTCTGTAGATCACAGATGAGGATTTGAAAGGTGGCAGGGCAGACAGAGATTTCTTTGCTTACCATGCCTCCACTGCACGGTCCCCAGTGTTTATTAACAGCCGTGAGGTGACTGGTCGCTTCCTGTTAGATCCTGGATCCTATCTCATCATTCCAACCACTTTTGAACCTGGCCACAATGGTGATTTTCTCGTGCGAATCTACTCTGAGAAACCTGTAACAACACGGTATGTTTAACATTGTTTTATTCTTGCTTTACAAATTTAATACAGTAAGCATTGGGGTTCTTCTCATAGGCTTTCCCCCTCTAAATTTCCCTCCCTCTTTTTCCACTGTTTTATCAGTGCAACGGTTGTCTGTTTTCCCTTCTACACGGGGTCTCGTGGCTGGGTTTCCAAGATATGCTAGCTATGGGATTGGTCTCCATGTAGGAACTGCCCATAGTGGAAGCCCCTGGATGGAAGGTTCCCAGTCTCCACTTTGAGAGGCAGCTGTGCCTAAAGCAGACTTATTTCTACACAAGGGGACTCCTGCAAAAAGGGATAACCATCACAGATGGACAGTATTTCAAAAATATCATTTGTTATGTCCCATAACTTATAATGTAGTCAGTCAATCATATTCTGGTTTTGCTGTTAAGCTTAATTAAGTGTACATGTATGACGGTTGGTCTCTCTCCTTTTCACAGCAAAGTTGATGTTAAGACTGACATCCAGTCAAGGGACGAGCGGGGATCTAAAGTAAGTGACAAGTGGTATGTTTGTCATGATATGAAGAATGAGAGTTCTATTTATTCATTATGAGCTGGGGATTTCTATCGCATGACAGCTGATAAGGGTGCGGTTCCCACTAAAGTATTGGGGATAGAAATCAGGAGTGAATAATCTAATATTGCTTTAGTATAAATCTACTAGTTGTTTAAAATTCCATGTAAATCCTCTTCACACACAGAGAGAAGTGACTGCCATTTGCTTCTATTTTCTCTGTAAGCCTGTGGAAATATAAGTGACCAGTGGGATATCCCATGGTATACCATGAGAAAATATCCATTATTTTTATTTTTATATGCTGTAATAGAAAATAGTGTATAACACAATCAATGCAAGATGCACTTGGTGCACAATGGAAGAGTTGGGTGTAACACCATCAAGTAAACAACATCTTTTCTGTGTTCTTATATGGCATGGTATAAACTTATAAATGAAGGGCTTCGTGCAAAAAGGGCGTATATCGCTTTTTTAGCGGATTTTCATTTTTCTCTGCAGGATCAAGCTAATTTTTGGCAGACTGACTTGTGTTGACATGAAAAACATTGTCCCGTAATTGATTTTGTTAGTTTGCGCTTCGTTTTCGAGAAATAATGTATGCAAAAAAACTCAGTCTTCTAAGCGCCATCTTTTGGAGATCTTGAAGCACCTATCTAGCAGACAGACTGTTGAGAGTGTGCGAAGTCAAAATCAAATCCCACAGAATCTTAGCTGCACTTTCTTTTGAGTCAAGGGAAAATAGCACATGAGCAGAAATCTGGGAACGGATTGTTTACATCGGTTATTGTGACGTGAAACACAACACGTGAATTGATCGAGCTTCAAAAGGAAATAGTGCATGCTGCCTTAGAGCTCTGTCAACTAATATTTTAAGCCTTGTTTTAAAGTACCTTGCATGCCAGCCTGGTGGTTGAGAGGCATCATAAAGCCTTGATAAACCCGTAAGTCACCAGCACGTTTTAAAGAACCAAAATGTGCTCTGATGTTCGAGCGAGGATATACTCATGTTATCGTTGCTTGAAGTCAGGTCGATCCAGGCAGCAAAGTCCAAGAGCAGTTCTTGCCCAAGAAAAATGCTTCTCGTGAGTTGTGGCTCATTTGCCAAGCGTTGCTGGTGTCAAAGTTTGGAAAGCGAGAACTGGTTTTAGACTTCTAAAATGTCTTGCATCAATGGGAATGTGGTTGTGCACGCACAAGGCGAAAGGAGCCTTCCCAAGCATGCATAGCGATCGCGCTCAGTGGACGTTTCATTGGTTTGGTGGCCTGGTAAACAGCAACATACCGTAAGAGGAAGTGGATTTTTGGAAGTTATTGACACAGGGATTCACACAGATAATGGACAACAAGTAGCAATCGATTATAACATAAATTTTATTTCAAATCGGCATGATTTGCAGTGTTTCGAACTTCTGGGATCAGGGGACAGAACCCTAACCTTGAAGGCTTCACGAAGTCAGCATTTTGCTCTGCCGTAAGTCAAAAGAGCATCTCTGCGATCGCTTATTGTCGTAGACTGCGAGCGGTCCCTCTTTTGCTCGAAAATTCGTAGAGAAAAACAGAAGGAAGAACAGAAATCAACATGAGCGTGTGAGCGTGATATGCGAAGCTGCGAGCTGTAAGTAGCGCAGGCGTCTGACACGGCTCGCGGCTTTTATGAAACAAAAGGTTTCTTTTGTTCTTTTGTTTTTCAAAGACTGAGTTTTTTGCATATGTTATTTCTCGAAAACGAAGCGCAAACCAACAAAATCAATTACGGAACAATGTTTTTCATGTCAACACAAGTCAGTCTGCCAAAAATTAGCTTGATCCTGCAGAAAAAAATGAAAATCCGCTAAAAAAGCGATATACGCCCTTTTTACACGAAGCCCTTCAAATAATATGATTTTTAACCCCCCTCCATTTTATTTGTAACCATCTTTGCAATTTGTTCTACAGTATAGATCCCTAAGTAAAGAAGAGAGAGATGCGATGGATGCATCATTCAAGGCACTTTTTGTGAAACTGGCTGGAGTGGTAAGTGTGCTGCTTGCTCTGTTGTTGGGACTGATGCCTTACATTTCATGTTTTCCTGTAAAAACAGGGCATCTGACAGGATGCGGCGGTGTGGATCCACAAAATTAGCTAACATCCGTATCCTCTGCATTTGCTACTTGCACATACCCATAATCCCTTGCGTTGTTGGGGGGTAACCATTAGAATAAATGTATGGTATCATGACAAAAATTAGTTCGGTGAGCTCGCAAAACCAGCTACTAATGCTTAAAAATGCACCAGAATTTACCAAAATCATGATAGGAGAAATTTGTACTAGTTTATAACTAAATGTAGAGAAATTTTTTTTTGTCCATACCTTGTCTGTAAAATTACAAGACGATGTATGGACAAAAAAAAAATTCTCTTCATTTAGTTATAAACTAGTACAAATTTCTCCTATCATGATTTTGGTAAATCCTGGTGCATTTTTAAGCATTAGTAGCTGGTTTTGCGAGCTCACCGAACTAATTTTTGTCATGATACCATACATTTATTCTTATGGTTACCCCCCAACAATGCAAGGGATTATGGGTATGTGCAAGTAGCCAATAAAAAAGAAAAAGTGTTCCATATTAGCGATAAATCAGCTGCCTTACAACCCCACAAGCAAAAATTCTAAAGAGATTGATTATTTTGAACTAGTTTTTCTCCTACTAAGCTTACAGATGTTCCACGAATGCAACAACTACATGTAGTTGTACACACGAAATGAGCTCAAATATTATGGAAAAACTGTGTAAATGAAGAAATACCCATCAACAAATACCATAAAAAGATCAAACATATGTCAAAGTTGGAGAAAATGATTTGCATTCTATTAAAGAGCTTAAAGTGTGGATAAGACTTTGAGGTGCTTTTTGTTTTACTGTTGCTCGGCCTTATCATCAATTTTATTTGTTGACTGTTGACATTTCCGCATAATCCAGTGTGTTTTCCGTATAATAAACACATCTTTCTGCATTTTTCTCCAGAAAATTTCTGCATAATTTGTTATTTTTTCTGCACCCTGTCAGATGACATGTAATAAATATACCCTTTATTTAGATAAGCTGCATATCCTTCGATACAATGTACTTCGTCAGAAACTGAAAGAGCAAACTTGAGTTAAATTCTTAAGACTGGACATTCTTAGACCATAATAATCTATTCAGATTCTTGTGCTAAGGATAATGATTTCACACTAGAGGGATATTATGCCACATTATTATATGACTTGGGTTTGTAGCCGATCTAACACATTATTCTCCTGTAATGCCCACGGGCCGATTACGGGCCTGCAAAAGCCAAGCAAAAAGACATATAATAAACAACTTATTAATCTCAAACGTTCGGTCTTTACGGGAAAATCTCAAACCTCGGCCTTGCCGTATTGACCGAGCGATAGCAACGTCTCGGTCCGAGAATTTCCTGTAAAGACCTCACTCTCGGTTAATAAGTAGTTATTATTTTAGAAATTTTCAATAAATTATTCACTACTACTATTTACGATTTCAGGACAGAGAGATTGATGCATTTGAGCTTCAACAGATCCTGAGCACTGCTACCAAGAAAGGTATACATGTGATAATTATCACCACACCATAAAGTTTTGCAAGTGACATTCCCCCCTCCACCCACAACAAAAATAAAATTGTGGTGACCGTTTTAAATTGAAATTTGACTTTGGTTGAAAATGAAAGTGGGGAATAATGGTAACAATTGTCACTATTCCTGTTTTAATTTAGTGCTGCAAGGCAGGGAGTTCAGCCTGGAAGCATGCAGGTTAGATCGTAATGAAATATATTCTGATGAACACATCTATCGATATTATGTGATGTTTTTTCCCCATAAATGTGATTGTCCTAGACCATAGCAAACAAAGCCTTAGAATTCTCACGGACATCCCCCAAGCGAAATCACTCGATTGAATTCCTCAATTTACAAAATCTGAGGTTTACGTTCACACTTCCAAGCAGAAGTTTTAACAGAGTTACTTGTTTGTATGTGTGACAGTCTGCTTGGTCAATGTTCTCCAAGTTTGGCTTGTTACCACAACATACCTCTTACAATAATATAGTTTACCCAGATGATGATCTTCATTCTCCTAATCTGACTGGTTGGCAGTGCCGTGATGTAATAAGGAGTAGTTTAATGTTTATTAACACTATTGTATTTTTTGTCCTCAGGAGCATCATTGATCTTAAGGATGTATCTTTTGGTATAAAATCAAAGGCTCTCTGAGCAGCTCATGGATGAATAGCCCAATGCCAAGTTTACTTTTGCCACTGTGGCAAAACGAGTCTTTGAGCGAAACTATTGGTATGAAAATATATGTCACCTGCACGGTCATTCGCATGAAAATCAAGTGATTTTCACGGGAAACGTTTGGCACAAGCACTCGTTCTGCAAATAGAAACTCAGACGGTGGAAGTCAAAGTCTACATTTGTGCCAAGCGGCCCATCAGGCCAGCACTGATAAAAAATAATCTAACAAAAAAACAATTTACCATCTTCTCGTGGCTGTTTACTTACACGTGGCTGTTTACTTACACTGTCTGCGAAACGTGACTCTCTTGCCCTTCAGCAAATATACAAAAAGAGTATCTGATTACATTCTTTGCATAGCGTGAGTTTAGCCTGACTTGTAATCGGAGAATTTTGTTTACGTCTAATGAAAAAACACCTTGACCTTTCAATATAAATTTACACATGGTTTTTGACGAGCGCTATGCTTCTTGTCTTTCCATGTCCATTTGTTACAGCTACTGCTGCTTAGCTTGACAAATTTCAATTTTACAACTCCACGAGTTGAGCCAAAAACCATCTTCGTGCCGCGTTAGCTGCCATATGTACGAACTCCATGTTGTCGGACAAAAAATTCGTCTTTCTAGTACCCCGCTAAAACCTGCTGAAGCTACACCACGAGTGCCTAGGAAAAGAACCATACTAAGCAGGGGAGGGTTGGGAGAAACGATTTAATCCGGTTTAATGAATAAATTAATCAGAATCGAGTGAGTGAGTGAGTGAGTGAGTGAGTGAGTGAGTGAGTGAGTGAGTGAGTGAGTGATCGAGTGCCATCCGACTGCCTCCTAAGCTCATGGATGTTACGTAACATCCATGAGCAAAAAGCAGGTTGCATGACTTGTGCACGTGTCTTGGTAGTAATTGTGACAATGAACAATTTGGTTTTGCTCCAGCTTTTACTTGGTATACTTTTGTCCTGTAAAGAAAAATAAAGTTATCCAGATTTGGATTGCACCATGACTGAATTTATAAATTTATTGCTTAATCTGCTTCTTTTCACTCATTCAAATTTCCTGACAATCATTGAATTTTTCTGTCGTGTTTTGATTACCAGAATGAATGGTGCTCAAAAAGAAAGACCAAAGGTTAATTGCCTCTTCATGGAAACTCTTGATAATGTATATTATGAAGATGATGGATATGGTCTCAGTGATGTATTTTATCACTCTCGACTTGTATATTGTGGAGTGATAGAAGAGTCTTTTGCCCTTTATGTAGTACAGACTACAGCAATAATTGTTATTTTTTGGGGGATTTTTACATGTTTGGCCACATAAGATATTAATTTGCAATGTGTAGGCTGGGTCGCTCTAATGGTTTTTAGTGGATTGTAAACTATTGTGTTAGTGCTTTGTATGAAAAAGAAGTTGGCCAAGTGCTATGTTTGACGCAGTTATTTAAGAAATAGAAAACATGTGCCGTGTTTCTATCGAGTTATAGAAACACGAGTGAAAGTTTGGGAGAACGAGAAATGCTGTGGGAACACGAGCCGCAGGCAAGTGTTTCCACAGCTTTTTCGAGTTCTCCCAAATTTTTTCGAGTGTTTCTATAACTCGATAGCAACACGGAGAACATGTTTTCTATTTCTTTTAGAAAATACCGCAACGAAGAAAAAGAAAAACAACTTGTTTACTTTGATCATCAAAATGTAAATTCTCTTTGTTCGCGCCATCATTACGTCAACAGCTCGTGCTAGGTCTGTGTTTCTATCGAGTTATAGAAACACAGTTTTAAACCAATCAGCGTGCGTATTTGCTTTGGGTTATTTTCTAAATATCATTGTAAGCAAGATAAAACAAACAAATATAAAGGATTGCAGAAGTCTTTCCCTTGACAGTGAAATAGGATGACAAGACTGGGAAGCTGGATTTTGATGAATTCAAGGAGGTTTGGTCAATGGTTAAAGACCTTCTGGTAAGTTCACTTGACACTCTTACATTAACAAGTGAGTAGAATAATGAACCAAATTTGTAGATGTATGGATTTAACCAATTGCAATTTACACAAGCCTGAAAAAATAAATTGGAACTTCAACTCTATTTCAAAGTGCCTCAGATGAAATGCCAGACAGTCGTCAGTCACGCTATTGACATTAGTGGCCAGGGGCCTGTTTCTCGAAAGCCCCGGAAACTTTCCGGGCCCTTAAAGCCGTTTTAAGTTCATCTGTATCTGAAAATGGAGAAGTGTATACGCCTGAAATTTCTTTCGCGAAGAGAATCCTTGTTTATATTAATAATACGTGAATAAAACAGCTCTGTAATCATAAGCTTCGAGATTTTGCAATGGCTTGCCGGGTGCGAAAACGTTTCGGGACCCTCGAGAAACGGGCCCCAGGCCCCAGTTGTTCGAAGGGCTAACAAGGGGATAAGTATTTATAAATCAAACTGCGCTATTAACTGGATAGTGATTTATCTGGTGGATAGTGATATCCACTCTTTAAACAACTGGGGCCAGGCTGGGAGCAAGTTCACACTGCCGACTTATTTTAGCAGTTTGCACTTGTGATGCAAACCTGAATCTATTTCCAGGCTATTTGGTGGCCAATACTGCATAAGTGTGTCAGAAATCAATGTAAAAACATACTGAGGGTAGAAACATCATGGTTTTTTAACCTGATTGGCCTGTATGCATGTCTGTACGTTACTTGTCAGAAGTTCCTGATATTTTGTATATAATGATTTGCCGCAAACAAAACCTCTCTCCCTCGGTTTCCATCTATTTTGTTGATTGTGGAAAGGTTGCTTACCAGGGGTTGGACTCCCATATGAAAAGAGCGGGAGGTGCTCATCATACTTTAAGGGTTAAAAAAGCGCTTTTGGTACCTCTTATGATGTTCAGCCTGGTTCAGCAGGAGCATTTTTTGGTACTGAGGGTACTGTGGTACTTAGGGTATTGAGCCAAAAATATGACGGGAGATAAGGATTGGTACATGCACCTATTAGGGGTGATACTGAGGAGTCCCCCGTCCTTATTATATGGGATTCCCTGCAGGGGTTAAGTTACCAGGGGTTACCTTGTGTGTAACTGTGTAATTTAATTCACAGACACTTTTTGCCAAGTACGACAAGGACAACAGTGGCACCATGGACATTTATGAGCTGCGATATGCCATGGAGCAACTAGGTATCATTGTCTGGGCTGTTTAGTTTACAAGTGCTGCTCTGTAGTTAATTTCAATTCGTAGAATTTCAAGGTAAAGCAGAAGCTGCGTCATGGGGGCTGTAGATTCCTCTTCCTCACCCTAACTCTAACTTAAATGAAAGGTCGCACTAATCCTGGATTAGTTTTGCTGGAATTTTCTGGCTGCTGGAGACAGTATCCAAAGACTTCAGAAATGATGTTAAATTGGTTTAATGAACACAGGCTATAGAAGATCTTAACGTTTGATCACAGTCAAATCTATCTGTCATTATCTCGATTCGGGTCCATAACTTATTAGGAGTGTAAATTCTTGACATTCACGAGCTTCCATTTTCAAGGGTGACATAATTGTGTACTGTGTGCCACAGTCTCCAACAGGCTTTTAGCCAGATGGGTGTCCAGGCATCCTGTGGACAGCCACTTTTAAAAGAAAACTGTTTCATTTTTCATATGTGAAGCCTTGGAGCCAAGGCTGGCTCATAGCTGCCGGAGCTTATCCCGGTTTCTGTAGCACTAAGCGGCTAGAAGTATATCTACTTCCCCTGGACGGGATGCTAGTCCATCGCAGGTCACTACCCCGCAATTTATGTTAGGTTTCCCCAACAAATAGCAGGTACCCATTTGCACACGTGGCTGGAGAGAGGCACTGTGAGAGTAAAGTGTCTTGCCCAAGAACACAACACACTGTCCCCGGCCAGGGCTCAAACCCGGACTGCTCACTCCGGAGTCGACCGCACTAACCATGAGGCCACAGAGCACATTTTGCACACCCACTTTTTGAATCCTGGGTAAAAGCCTGGTCTCTGACAACTTCACTTGGCCTTGAACAACTTAGCCTAGGAGAACAAATGAATGCCCATAAGTTGTGTTTCAACCAGGTGTCAGAAATGGTGATTTAAGGTAGCAGTGGATTAGCAATGCAGCTCGTCGCTTTGTATGACAAATTAAACCACAGATTGACACTGAATTGCATTGCTCGAGTTTGCACCAAACTTTTTGAGTTCACACCTAGTTGTCAAGTGTGTTTGCCCCAGCCTAAGGAATGCTTAAGGAACAGGAAATGGTTTGTTCACTCTCGACACTAGGAATGCTTAAGACTCCCAACTTTCCTAAACTTAAGGCACACATCAAGATATACTAGGACTGAGTGGGGAGTAAACTCGGTCGACCTCTTGAAAGAGTTTGGTGCAAACTTAGATGGTGCAAAAGCCATTGGGTGTGGAGACCTACTCCTACCTTGGTACTGGAAGGTAGAATGGGTTGTGGTTTTTTTTTTACCACAATTTTGTGCAAACTTCATTCCAAATTGCAGATTCAAAATTCGTTTTGTTATGATGCAGATACAATTTCAAGCTTCACAATATCACAAAAAAAGTGTTGAAGATCATGTGTATTTTTAAAACTAGAAAGAAAACATAACAGTGATCTTAATTTGTGTTGTTGTTAGGTACTCATCTCGGTCAGCTAACTCTGGATGCCATCGCTGCACGATTCAACAACAAGAGTGGAGATTTGAGTTTTGATGATTTCCTTCAGATTGTCTGCCGTATCTACTCAATTAAAGGTGCGAGTGCTATTCCATCATATTGTGTTATTGTATTACTGTCGATTGACTGACTGACTGACCAACCCAATGACTGACCAGAGGGCCATCTACCTGCCAGCCAACTGGCCAGCTGTCCAATCGACCATCCAGATAACCGTCTGACCAACTGACTAACTGCCCGAGTATTATTTGTCAATCAAGCTCTCAAAGCTTTTTTTTAGAAGGATAGAAAGAAAATTAAAATTGAACAATTAATTGAAACCTGAAGTTATGTATCAAAAACGGAGAAAGACCTTTACCACATTTATCTACACTGTGAAGAGAGTAGACGATTCTAGACGAAATTCTGGGAAATTTGCTATAACAGTCTTGAGTGTTTGATAGATGCATGTCCTCTGAATAGAAACTGAAGAGAAAAATAATTAAGAGCACATTTCTATGTTTCCATTACCTGTTCTAGGGTCAGTCTCGAAAATCAGTAAGAGCGTTGAATCGAGGGTTTTAATGAGTTGAGTTTGGGACGAGACAAAAATGACGTCTTGCCCTACTCCTTCCTTCGCTTTTTGCATTCACGTGTGCAGTCTATTGTTTTAACTTTGTTAAGGAATACCAGATGAAATGCGTAGTTATGACTGAAATGAAGTGGATCGATTTTATGTAAGAATAGGAAAATAACTAGCCATATCTTCAAACTGACGACTTTCCTAACACGAGTCAAAATACTTATCCCTCACGTTCTAACTGCTCTGGTCAGAAAATGTGAAACATAGTTCACGTATAAGGAAGGATGTGGCTTGTAGTGATATTAAGACGGATTCCGCTCAAAGTTTGAGCAACCACTGCAAAAATTATTTGCCAAAAGGCATGGTAACTTTTCAATACTGTTTGAAACATCTCACTAATTTATTTCTCTAAGTGACCCCACGATTAGATTCTGAAGCATTCTCGAGAAAGTTAATAATGTCAAACCTCCGACGAATGCTAAAAGGGCATGTTACTGTGGTTTGAACTGACGTCAAACGTCCGTTTTAATTAAAATATGGATAACTTCAAAGTCAGTTTTCTCTCGCGAGGTCAACTTGAGAGCTCAAGTCTCGTTAAGTTCCTCTTAACTGTATTCAAAATATTGCCATGTTATGAGGGTTTTTTTTGGTGACTTTACTTTTGCCATTATTGCTCAAAATTAATGTTTAGCGGAAATTATCTTGACTGTTTCGCTAGAGATAGTATTCACCATTTTTTTTTCCTTCTCAGACGAATTTGATAAGTATACTGACCGAACCGGAAGAGCCGTGTTTACTCTTGATCAGGTAGAGTGGTAATCTAGTGATTAGCTGTACAGAATATGTCGAGTTATTCTCACATTTTGATTGGTACTCCCCCCCCCCCAAAAAAAAAACCTTCCCCAAAAAGATGGGGAGAGATCAAGCAAGTTCTTTCTACCAGCCAGGTCTGTTTTTTGATGTTAACAAATTCTTGTACAGGCTTTTGCCCACAAAATAAATCATGCACAACCTAAAAAATTTACGCCCCAGAAAATTGCCCCCCCCCCCCCCCCCCGTCTCCTCAAAGAAGAATGGTCCATCTCTCAATTTCTTCTGTTGGCTTACTTTCGAAAGGTCTTACGTTGTTATTATTTATGTACTTCAAATGACTTGTTGTTTGGTTTTACATTGTCAGTCGTAGAAACAACAAGTACCGTGTTGACTTGACATTTTGAGAAGACCAAAACGGGGTGAGGGGGGGTGGGGGCTTGTTGGTGTGGGAGTAGAGCAAGGGGAGTGGAGGGAAGTCCTGATGAGTCCACGAAGGCGAATTTTTCTTTAAGTTGAACGAGACTTGTTCCTACGACATCCTTAATATTTTTTACTGATATCTGAAAGCTTCTCAATTGTCGCGCAATTTTTCGGGACGGAGAGTTTGCGTGACAAGCTTAATATTGTGGCATTCATGATGCAGTCACTAGTTCATGCAGTCCCGCATTCATCGCACGTGGGTTATTTTCCCCTTTAGTTTCACCATAGTTATGGGTTCACGTTGCTGTCTTGGTTTGTAATCTGCCTTGTCACGCAACGTTTGGTCAAGAAAATAACGTGACGTGCGAGCCACCGCCATGTAAATCATGCGTTATTCATTCGCTAATAAATTTTTTGTAACACAACACTCATCATACGTGATTCTTTTTCCTTTTCAGTTCCTACGTGCCTGTGTTACTTTCTAATCTGATGAAGACCAACTATTGTCTCGGTAATTGAAACGTTATCCACGCTATTATTTAAAATCCAGCTTAGAAAAAAGGCATGCTGTAATGTTAAATTCTTTTCTATGATCATAACTGATTAACGTTGCTTGTGGTACATGTAGTGCAATAGAGCATTCAGACTGACAGAAACCTTGGAAACTTTGGCATCATTGCATCGCCTGCAAGATGTTGAGTAATGTAGCTACTGAAAGCTGCTTGCAAAACAAAATAGCTAGTTGTTCGATTGAATAATGCTGATTTTAATTAAGCCTCTAATATTGTGAAGGAATAAAAATTAAGAAGGGTTTGAGGAAGGTTAAAAATGCATATTGCTCGCTGGTAGAGATATTTTGTCTGTAAGACGCAAGACCAACGCTACTTTTTACTCTACTTTGCGCTGTTAAACTACGGAGTTAAGTGCAATTCACCATTTCCGAAACGCGCTGTGATCGGTCGGTGGTTGCCCTTGGAAGCCATGAACCAATCATTTCTTCTTGCCAGTTTGCCAAGCTGTTCCAAAAACAAACAAAAAACGCTGGTGCCGCAAGTTAAAGCTTGTGCTCAGTCCCTTCAATTTCTAAAGTGGAGATTAAGGGGATGTCATGTGGACAGAATTCGCCCATCTGATTGATCCATTGCTTAATGATCGACAGGTAATTGGAGCATGTGCAATGATTGCATAATCCAGACACGTTCTCTTGTGTGTAATAATCTTCAAACCCCTCGCCCCTCACCTTTGCCCATTCTTAGGAAACCACTGATGTTCTGCAAATAAAAATTATGATGACGATACGATTAAGCGGTCCGTACAATTCATCGGCTCCAGTTGATCTTGTGCTCCGCGTTCGGCCGATTTTAATATCGTCTCCCGATTCATCCCAGAATTATGTATAAGTGGCTTGTTGCCAATCGAGTTTTCCAAGTTTTTATTCGAAGGATGCATTTAAAAAAATGAAGTGAAAATTACAAACAGTTGTTGTGGAAATGAACTGAATTGCTACTGCGAGCTTTCTCTGCATGAGTCGCGTCTTGTCACGTCATGTATCTCAACCAGCAGCATGGCGAAAGAAACAAGAAAAACAAGAGCGGAGAACACCGAACAAGCAGAAACGATGCCGACGCTGGGAAATGAAAATGAATGAAAGTGAAAAATAAGAATATTGTTTTTCTGGCTGAGGCTGAATATTATTTTTCTGCAGAAATTTTATACGGTTTAGTTAAAAACATACAATTGTAATGTATTTACTAATTTTCAACGCGCAGTTGTGTTCTTTTCAAGATCCGAGCCTCGATATTTTTATAAAATATATTCTCATAAAAAAAGAGTGTATTAAATATAGCGATTATCTCGGCTGTAGATCTGCTCAGTTTTGTCGACTTGCTCAAAAATTAGCCGTCGTGGTTCACCTCGTACAACGTACGCAGAATTTGGTGATTTCACGTTGTTTACAGAGACGGTGAAAGAATCTACCAAGATGGATAGTGTCTTTTCTGTTGATTAAACCGATAGTTGGCGCCGAAGTTCTCGTTGTTGTCTTGGTGTGCTTAAGCTCCCTTATTTCATGAATCACACATTTTCTTTTGTTATTCAACATCCTTTATTTAACTTACATACTTCATGAATATTAAACTAACTGAAAGTCCGGGGAGGGCTTGATAATGTAGCAGGGAAGAGCGGGGCTAATGAATTGAATTGCATTGTAAATGAGGGATTTATCTGTATAAATCCCTCGTTTCTCCCCTTGAACAAAGGATCGCTATATAAAGATCCTTCATGAATAATTTCATGAAGTAAGTCAGATGAATACCTCCGTTCTCGGTATTTATCTCTTACTTATATCTCAAACGAGCGATATATCATATCAAGTAACCAATATAAGCGAACGACAAACCAGAAGCATTTCTGGTGTTCTTGAACTTCCAAAAATATGTTCTCAAGGTTAATTAGCACTAAGATGTATGGGAACGGAACTTACCTTGGTAAGATTAAAAGAGCCCTTGTTGAGGTGCAAAGAATCAGTTCCTGAGGATAGGCACGACCTCCTGTAAAATATCTACGATACCAGCCCATCTTGACAAGCTTCTCTGAGCAGTTTCACTAGCTAAATTTTAGCCTTTTGCAGAAATTAGGCGTAATTTCTTCGACTTCGTGATTGTCCTAGCTCTTGAAGTCGTTTTAGAAAACAATTCTAAATGAAGAGCCAAAGGCCCCTTAGCTGAGATACTGATGGCATGTCCTTGCATGGTTGTACGAGCGTATACTAGTTTCTATTGGTTACAGCAAATTATAGCTCTTAAATGCAGGCGTCCTTTTTGACGCTTACAAAACGTGTTGGCCAATTTTAAACATCTCCAAAGTAACAAAATTTTAAGTTGTAAGTACGTCCATCCAACATGGCGTATTTGAATAAAGATGTCTTTCGGTGTTCATTGTTTGTTTGTACTAAAGAAGGGGTTAAGATGCATGATGGTAGAAGACGTGGCAGTGGGTGTACAAGGCATGCTGGCACTGGCTCCCATTCTTCGACCAGCAAGGAGATTTTGTTATTATTTGCATTGCTTCGCGTCTTTGAGCGGATGGAATTTGCTTGTTGGTTTTATTAAACCTCCAGACAAAAACATGGAAAATAAATGGTAGCGAGTTTAAAACCACCTCTGTGAAATCAAAGCTCCACACTGAAAAGTTCTTTATTTGACGCGTTTTAATCTGTCCGCTACCCCCAAAACGATTGATGGATTCGGTTTTTGTGTTTACATCCCCGTTTCCCATCCAATTCAGATCATGTGATATTCATTTGGGAGGTAAACAATTGTTTGTACATGCACTCAGTGGCGTGTGTTAAATCATCACGTGATCTGAATTGGGTGTCAACAAGGATGTAAAGCACTCGTGAAATCTGGGACTTAGGGAAACGCTGCAGTCTGTGGGAAGACGCACTGTGCCAGAAGTGTTACAATGCATTAGCCTGGATCCTTAGTGAAGGTTAAGGATGTGGTGACTAATACTTTTCTATTTGCTTTCAGTTCATCTTGTCATGCATAACTTTGTGATGTAGCTGAAATGAGAAAGAAAGTCCCGGAGAAGGTCTGCAACAAATATTGAAGCGTGAAATTTAAGAAATAACCGTCAACACCTGTAGCTTAGTTAGGTAGCTTTCATATATTATCTTTTTCCTTAGGGAATTGGTCCCTTCTCGGAGTCGTCACTCAACACCTGTGTCCGTCACGCGTGTTGCGTGACGATTCCGAGAGTCGCGTGTAGTTAAACCAAGTTTTTGGTTGTGTCAATTATTCATTCTAATCGAATTTTTGGAACTTGGCCTCGATCAGTGTGAGCCAAGTTCAATTTTATAAATTAACAATAATACATAAAATAACTTAACTGGAAATCCGTTTAAAGGAGTTTGCTGGTGAAGGGAATCCTCAGATAAACTATTCAGACAAATAAAATGTGTAGATCTAGCGACTATCGCTCTTTTTTATTACTATTTCAACTTATTTGTATTTGTAAACGACGTGTTAGCTTAAAAAGAAAATCAAGGGAAATAAAGGTGTTAAACCACACGTTTTGGACTGCATTGCTGCTTGAACTGTACAAGTAAAAAAGTCTTCTAGTAAGATCACTACATCGTTCTCATCAGAACTTGAATTCTTTGTACTTCTTGGCGGACTTCCCACTGTCTGTGGCTTTTTTGCGTTTCTGCAAAGTATGTAACAATTTCGTTATTTTCCGATGCCATCTAAAACAACTACTGCCTTGCACAATCTCCTCGGTAGGAAAAAAGATGGCGACTGGTTCAGTTGCCCACAGCGCACAAAAACCTTAACCCAAACCTAGGCTACAAAATGTCGTTAATACAGGGACAAATATCGTAAACGAAAAATTGGGTTTCTTTGTGCCTTATTGACTGTGTTAGGTTCGCAAGGTATTGTGGTGAAATGTACAGCCGCCTTTTTTTCCTACTGTGGATTGCTCAAATAACTTGTCCAAAACCAGCCGAAATATACTATAAGAGAACGCCATCAACCCCAAAAGTAACTGTCTAATTTTTCCAGTTGACTAACTGTAGCCTGCGTCTCGCACTTTGGACGCACAAAAATTGAAGCGAGAACAAAATATTGGTGGACAGGAAAGGTGCTAGCTCCCCTAACTCTGCGCTTCATGTTATTTCTAACCCCAATCCCGATTTTCAAGTCATCTTGGGAATTGAGCTTTTGCGAGGCTCCATTAGCTCTTGTGATAACCTGCTGTCGCATTTCACGACCAAGCCTCGCTTTTAAAATGCTGATTACAAATTTGATCGTGGACAAATTAACAAAAGCAGCAAAGATGAAAACAATACCCTCGTAAAAAAAAAGGAAGGGTGCCAGAGGCTTGCGAAAATTTCTCGTAAACGAGGCTTGGTGGAGAAGTTTGAGCGTGTGACGAAATCATGCATAAGAGCAATTGCGACGCTCACCTTTTGTTTAGCAGCATGCTCGGCCACCATGTCACTGAGGTCCTCTTTCTGCAGCTGGCTTTCTCTTTCCTTCAATTGTTCCTCGTATCTGAAAAACACCAACAAGACGGCAAATTCAACGACTGCGTCAAAATTTTGCACACTAGCAAAACTGCCGGACTACTGGATTCTCTTCACAGATCTACCGTCGCTTGCAACTACACGCGTGACAAAAACATGTTCTGCTGACCAATCAAAATTCAAAGTTTTGACAGTCAAACTTCAAAGTTTACCCGCCCACTTGGGAACGTTTTGGCGCCACTTACGCAAACACTTGAAGGGAAGCAAAGTCAGCAACACGTACGGGCATTTTGTCTTTTGTAGTTTTGAAAATTACAATGAACGATAGGAAATCAATAGAGGAATTTCTGTCGGATATCGACTGTGATCTTGTAAACACCATGTCTTCAGTTGCCAAACGGTAGATAAATCAGCTACGATCATTTGCGTAAGTGGCGCCAAAACGTTCCCAAGTGGGCGGGTAAACATCAAAGTTTGATTGTCAAAACTTTGAATTTTGATTGGCCAGCGGAACATGTTTTTGTCACGCGTGTGGACAGGTAGTTGCAAGCGACAGTATACAACGTCCAGGATCAGTTGCCACGTGCGCGCGAGGATCTGATCAATTGATGGATCAAATCCATCAAGGGTTTGTTTTGCGTGATTCAATGACAAATTAGTCACCAGTCTCAAATGAGCGAACATAAACTAGAAACTAACCTGGCCTGCATAGCAGCAGGGTCCAACTCCAACTCACTCGGATCCAGTGCTACCTCGACGCCTTCTGTCAGTGGTGCTCCCACCTGGTAACGACAATGGAAAAAGTCAGTTAGAAGCAAACTTTTCTTGAGTACTACAAGTTAAACTGCAAGGCCCGGGTGTTCAGAGCACGATATTGGGGTGAATTTTCTATTACAGAGTTAGACCTTTTTAGTGAGGTTTTCTGTTTATATTTTCTGTCCTTGTATAATCTGAAACTCTACAAACGTTTGCAATGAAAAACACTTTATACTAGACAAGAGAAATTAAAACATCGAACAGCTTGTTCAGGAATAATCGGCTTTCAAACAAAAAGGCCCCAGGACTTGGGAAAAATACATCGTTATTTCTATTCCAGATGTTTTTTCCTTTTATTTTTTAAACCGCGTGGCACAGTGGAACAAGCTTGATAAGGCTAGAGACAGACCGTAATGTCAGCATTATACGCTTTAGCGACGTATTCAGCTCTTTCGGTATCTTCTATCCAAACTTTCACTATTTGGGATAGAGATTGTGAAAACGGAGAGACGAAGCTTGCAAGACAAATATAAACTTGACCACTGAAGCAATCTATGAACTCTTAAATGTTCTAAGCACTGTAGTCACGCAGCACAGGAATACTACCAGCATGGATTTTAAAGAAAATTATCAACTTACTTTTCTGGGAACTCCGGCAGCTGCCTGCAAAACAAATAGAACAAATTTAAATGACAAGATCCAAAGTAACGGACCAACGTGCGCACCAATACTATGGAAAAGGGAAATCCACGTAAACAGGCAACCATCAAATAAGGCTGTCAGTGTACAATAGGTGCACTAATTGAAAGCTGACAAAACTATGGTAGGGGCAGGAGAGCTGGGGGTGGGGGGGGAGGGGGGGGGGTGAGGATCTTGAGAAAAAGAAGGGTGAGACTGACCAATAGTTGTTACAAAGATTGTTGACCACACCACTTGCTCGACTACTTCCACCGCGAGAAGCCAAACATTCACCGCCCTTCTTTGCCGAGACGACAAACGTGCCATGTCATTTTACAACAACGGAACTTGCTGCGCGCACAGAGGAACATCCACTACCAGAAGCCAGCCATCACTAGGAGCGTGCATACTAAGCCTATGTCATGGCAGTTTTACAGCGCGCATCGGTAAGGAAAAAATGGCGCCCTCAGGTGGACAGGTCGACTCAATCATCTGGTGAAATGATGACGTCACTTCAAAATAAGTCCGTGCTTGTGATTGGTCACGGAGGTTCCTACGGGGGTGTGAACTCGCGGTAAATTCAAACTAAAAACTAGATCGGTCTGTGAAAACGCCGAGACAGGAATGTGGGCTCCTGCCACTACTTATCATATGAATAAAGGGGGTACGTTTCTAAAGAAACTGTGGTGCTGCGACGGTGGGGAGTATTACAAGATATAAAACCAAACTACTTATCATAGCTTACCGACGCCATGTCATACACATGCGCAGATCCCATCATAGCAGCACCGACATTCACTCTCTTTTCCGGCAGCACTGTGTACAAGGTCTGCGGTTCGGCACCAGACTCCATAGCTTCTTCGATATTTTTCCTCTTTCGCAGCTCGATCATGTCCGGTGTCTCCATGCCAGCTGGTATGGAAGTCAGTCCGCTAGGCGTGATGAGACCTCTGCACATGACGCGGGATAAAAGAAGTTAACAAAGCTAACAAAAGCAACAACAATAACGAACGTAAAATTCTGAAATTAGCCTTTGGGTTTGTTCCCGTCCAAACGTATGCGGGTCTTCTGATCAAAGCAGTACGGCATCGAGTTCTAAACTTAACGCCAGGGTCGGTTATAAATTAAAAGAGACCCCTCGATCCACGCCTACCGCACAAGTTTAATGTTAGACGTTTGCCGTTCGCCTTTCGGACGTTAGTCGATTTAGATTGGCGTAACTTAGACGAATAGAAGTCATTCTGTCAATGCACTGGAAATGGTCAGAACAACCCCCATATAGTTTTCTAGCGTGTGTAGCTTTGTAATAAAATAAAGCATCATAAAACACACATTCAACTTAAGCCGCCGATTAGCTCGACCTGGCGTTTCTTCAACACTTATTGCAGTGTGGAGAACTTACGTGTCAGCTGGAGTGATGAGACCAGTTTGATCTTCTTCCTCTTCAGATTCCTCCTAAAACAATGAGATAACACAATCAATCAAATACATTCAAGCTTCCGCGTGTTCCCGAATTGCTCACACTTTGAATTGGAATGTGTCTAGGTCAGAAAATTTCCGGTTTCGAAAATCCACCCTTTTGATAGCATCCTTCGCATACTGTAGCATCCTTTGCAGGATCGCAGCGCTTCACTAACAGAAGCAGAAATCTTACGTGAGAACAGAGTAGCTACTGTGAAGGTCACTCTGGATTTATGGCTTAGATTTTTTTCCAACGACAAAAAGATGCGTCTGAGGAAAGGTAAGGTAAAAGGTGAAGTCTGCATACGAGCCTAGTGACTCGTCAGGCCGGAGCTTATCCCGGTTCCAGTAGCATCAAGCGACTAGGAGTATTTCTACTCCCCCCTGGATGGGATGCTAGTCCATCGCAGGGTTACCCCCAGCAGCAAATTTGCCGGTACCCATTTATACACCTGGGTGGAGAGAGGCACTGTGAGAGTGAAATGTCTTTCCTAAGAACACAACGCAATGTCCCCGGCCAGGGCTCGAACCCGGACCGCTCGCTCCGGAGTCGAGCGCACTAACCATGAGGCCACCGTGCTTTCCGTCTGAGGAAAGGCAGCACTCTATTGCACCAGAAATAAAAGATTTACTTATTTATTTTCCTTGTGCGTCTAAATCTCGACAAATCACGCGCGTTTACGTGGCACAATCGCACATACCTCCGATTCAGACTCCTCTTCAGACTCAGACTCCAGCTCACCCCAGGGCTGGCTCTCAATCTGCTCGTCTTCCTCCACTACAGGAGCCTCCTGCTGTTGAATACCGAACACGTCACCGTAGAGAGGCTTCCCCTGCTCATCCACTGGAGGCTTGCCCCAGCCTCCCGCATGATAACCAAACGAGGCGCCCTGGAAACAGCATACCAGTAAGGCTGTTAATTCTCAAAATAAATCAACAACTTATTCAGTGACGAATTTCACAATTTTTACACTGATTGAAAACGACTGCCATGTTAACGCATTGAGTTTAACTCTTGTCGCCAATTTGTGCACGAAACCCCGCAACAGACATTTCTCTCTTATTCTTTGTGCGCCACAGTTACTTCACCTAGATACATTTGTACACCTGCATCTCAAATGTGTTGTTACGCAGACGAATCAACCAATCAATTATTTGTGTCTGACAAATTGTTCGATAACAACGATAACTACGGTCGTAAGCCACTTCAAAATCTCAATCACCAGCAAACTAAACGATAGTCTAACTAGTTAGACAAATGCTACTCAAGAAATGCCTAAGTTGAACCTTTCCTTACCTCGGGTATTGGTGCATTCAGCCCAGGGATCTTGAGGTTAGGGTAGGAGGGAGGTGGTCCATATCTCTGCATAGCTATTAACCATGGCGGTGGAACCAGATGATTGTTAGCTCCAATCGGCATACCAAGTGCTGTTCTTAGGTCATCCGACAGATCGCCAGGCTTCTTTTCTTTCAGTCGTGTCTCAAACTCTTTTCCCTGATTATCAAAACGTACGGCAATCAAGATTATTATTTCAGTCAACCTCCCGTGGAACGAAATCCCTCTGCAGCCTTGAGAAGTGTGTCTACTAAGTAGAGGGGTGGAGGTTAAAAATGTGACGTCTGTACGTGAAAAGGAATATGAGCAAGCGTTCCCTTAAGGGAGATTCTGGTGACAAGAAGTGAGAGAACCAGAAAATATGCAAAGGTAGGTTAGAGCCAAATTGAATTGAAAGAATGCTCTGCTCTCACTCGTTAAAATCATTTCTATGCCACTCTCTTTTGAAGTAAATTAAATCCAAATTGATCATGACTTAGCGCCTTTGTCAAAAAGTATCACAAAGGCAAGAGGTTTTAAACGGGTTTAACTTTTCACTAGCAAGGAAAATATAACGCTGAGTGGAGAATCAATCAATTTAAAACAACTACCGCGACAGAATAGAAAGCGAATCCTTCCTTCTTCTATGTTAGGACACACACAACCTACCTCGTAGTAGAGATCACCGTGAATTAACATCTTGGGTTTTGTTTGCCATCTGCAAAGAAAATACAGATACAATCAACAAATCGACAATTAAACATACAAAGTGAGACAAGATTTCTTAGCACGAAATTCAACCTAGAAAGCAAACATTTTACAGTCTTCAATAATTTAGCTTTAATCTTTGTATTCAGTAAAACTGAAAAGAACTGAATATAACGATCCAAAGAAGGATTAATTTTATATAAAAAGAAATGACTTACTTGAAAAAGGCATCATGAAGCTTTTGGTAATCAATATCAATCTTTCCCATCTTTGGTCGAACCTACAAAACAATAGAACATAATGTCATTCCAGCACATGCATACATTTAACAATTATTACACAAGCGCGCGTTGGATTTGAGATGGTAGATAGCCAACGAGGTGCATGGCGACGAGTTGGCTATAATCATCTCATATCCAACAAGGGCGAGTGGAATAATTGTTTTATTAAAAACGCCCCAAAAAATATAGCACACTAAACTTAAAAAAAAAAAAAAAAAACGCCTCAAAAAAATCACGCCAATGCTTACCATAATCATAGAGCATGGTATAATGGCTCATAGCCCATGATGGCTAAGCCAATGAAAACTCTCAAATTGCATCATCCAATGATCCAGTTTTTAATAATAAGTGCTATACTATCGCACAAGAAAAACGAAAACATTTAAAACAGTTGTCATATTGTTTTACCTTCTCTCGCATCTTTGCTTTCATGGTCTTTTGATCTTCCTGAAATGAAAAGATAAAAAAGGTAAAGTCTGCATACCAGGCCGGCACATTACGACTTAAATGTATCTCTGGTTTTTGTAGCATGAAGCAGCTAGAAGTATTCATACTCCCCCCTTGATGGGATGCTGGGTTATCGTAGGGTTACCCATTTATACACCTGGGCGGAGAGAGGGACTCGGAGAGTAAAGTGTCGTATGCAAGAACATAACGTAGTGTCCCCACCCAGGGCTTGAACCCGGACTATTCAATTCGGAGGCGAGAGCAATAACCATGAGACCTCTGTTCCTCAACCTGCGATGAAAGACAATGTTATTTTAATAGCATTTCTCTTGTAAATCAGTGATTCCAGAATTGAGGTCTTTACCCTGCCATGAACTGGAATAAAATTATCAATTTTAGCAACTCGCCTCAAAGGCTATATGCAAATAGTCATTTTGGTTGTGTATATTTAGGAACATTTGATTGTGCTCTTTGAGGGGCTGGTCTGTGGCTAAAACTCACAGTGCCTCTAGAACTACATTGTATGTTTATGTCAATGAGAAATCTAGATACAAGACTTTCCCAATGCCTACACTCTGCGCTAGATATTTAAAATCACTTTCCGAGTGACCTGTCATGACCGTTTATTCGTTTCATAGTGAAGTGCTAAGTATTACCTTTTCTTGCATTGCTTCTCTCATTTCCATGATTCCAGTTCTCTGCCAAAAGAAACAAGAAATGTAATTGCTATCAAGAATAATAGAATAAAACGTTCTTTGGAAATCACTCTCAACTTTTTTTGGTCCTATGGACTGAAACTGAATTGTCACAATCAAACTTTAGACTTGATTAAGTATTAAAACAAACTAGAATTTCTTAAACCAATAAAAATATGTGTTATGGCAGATTTGCACGCTGTCATCATTCAAATTGCCATCATTTTTTCTTTATTATTTAAATTTTCAAGTCCCAGTGGGGTTTAAATAACATTGCATAAGAAACGGACAAAGTGAAGGATTCTGGTAGTTGTAGTCAAATGACACTATCATGCAAATTGTCTATTAGTAAAAACTTGACACAAACATGTACAATTACAATTCTCAACAATGAGAAAAAGTGCAGTAACTGATTAAATACAAACCTTGATGAATTCTGGCAGTTCAAATGGTGGTTTCACAATTCCTCTTTTGCCCTGGAAACAATAACCACATGAAACAAACACATATTAAACAATTATTGGATGAGGTTGAGCATGATATCACGAATTATCAGAACCGAGGTCTGTGTTATAGATAACACAGACACGAGGTTTTGATAAGTCATGATATCATGCGAAAACCGAATTCAATAATTGTTTTATTTAATTATACATTTTTCACATAATTCATCCTCAGAAACAGAAGCGAAGGGGCTTAGTAACCAGGCAGACGTTGAACTTGACATGATAAATGCAATATCTGCAGCAGATATTGCATTTATCATGTCAAGTTCACAAGCTATTGTGAATTGATTGAATGCTCTCGACCAATCAGATTTTTCACAGTGAGTCTGATGTATAATAATAATAATAGTTAATCTGCAGAGACAAAATCTACAGAGTACCGTGACTTAGCAGTATAGGACGCCTTTCGTTCAATGAAAAATTATATCAAGGGAAACTACACGGAAGTCCTTGTTCCACCGTACACTGCAATCTGCAATCTTCACCTTAGCTGAAACAATGAACACTTTAAAATCATAATAACTACCGTAATGTATATGTAAAGGCATTGTAAGATGCAGGGGTAATTGAACATTTCTCTTGCCCTGCATGTAGAGATGCTGTCACATTTATCTCCCAGCTACACAAACACTGAACAGAGATATGATACTTGTTCAGCTAAAAAGATGTGTCTCTGGCAAGTTGCTTAGTGCACGTGGAGGTTTGCAACCTTACCTGAAGATATTTCCTCTTGAAACACCAATGTCTGGGCACAGGAACTGAGTTACGGCATGACTGAAAAACACAACGGCACAGAGATTACTCAACTTCAATTTTATTTTCCTTTAACAGAAAGTTTGGTCCCCAAGACATTTAAAGGATGAGAGTTGGGCAAGTTTTGCTGCTGAATTCCAGCCTCATATCATTGCACAGCAAGTCTGTCACAAATTGTTATGAAACCCAGTATACTTGACCCATACAATTTGCAAATAATAATTCAAAAATCTATATCTGTGGCTTACAGTAACCATAGAAACAACAATTTGGTCCATAAATACATTTTTTAAATCCAGGCCTGGGTTGTTCAAAATGCGGAAGACGCTATCCACCGGATAAATCACTATCCAGTGACTGGCATGGTTTGTTTTGCCAACACGTATCTGCTGGAGAGTGATTTATCTGGTGGATAACGTTTTTCATCCTTTGGACAATAGGGGCCTGGTGCATTAGCCAATTTTATCTCTTGTGTAAAGAAGGAATTCACTACCTGAATTTCAGAACGTTTTGACCGACCAGTGATTCAACATAGGTTCCAGCCACAAACATTCTCTTACTATGTTAACTGTTGCAACATGCACAGTTACCACGACCCAGCATCTCAAATGCAATGTGTACCTTTCTGCAATGATACACTGCAAGCAGAGTCTCTTTCAATGTTCCTACAAAAATTGAGAACTTCCTCAAGATTCTCTATTTTTCCAGGAAGATCAAAGGAGACTCTACTCGCAGGGTACTGTCAAGGGTAATGTGCTGACAATGTAATCTACAAGCTCAGTTGAATGGTCTGCTCTTATAGGAATGAGTAATGTCAACTACATGTGCTCTACCCACAAAGAAATGCTTTCACTCAGCAACAAGATGCACGCCCAGTGAATCAAGGTGTGGGATATACAGTTTCAAGAAAGGCTTATCTACCAAACTGGAAAAGTATTATGCCGTAATGCCATAAAGAAATATATAACAGGGTTTTCAAATTGAAATAAAGTAGCGGGAGGAAATACTAAAGTAGGGGGAGCACTACTTGCTCAAAATCAAGGCGGCCGGCTGTGTAAGAGTGCTGCAGTTGCTGCACACACAAATTATTTTGTTGGAGGCAACTGTGTAAATGACAGCCTGGTCTGGATGTTTTCACCTGTTCATTTATTTTCCCAAAAAGACCAGATCATGATTGCATTGGTGAAACAAAACCATGTATAATATCAAAAAAACTTAATGACAAAAAGTATCTCGTGCAAATGCTCAAGGAAGCTGGTGGCCTGTGTTGGGCACTGGTTAATTTTGAAAACCCTGATATCTAGTGGCAATCTGCCATTGTTTGATGAATGTTCATGGTGTTTCATTGTAAAGGAAGGAGAAGCCATGAATCCAGATGAATGGGAAAACTATTGACGTTTCCCCTTCAATTGCACTGGAACACCACAAACATCAATCAAACAGTTATGAGCTGTACTACCCATCTTACAATTCATTACTGTCAGGTATGCATATACATGTACGCCTCTGTAGAACAACCTTTCTCAAAACAGATGTAGAATTTGTATTACTTCTACTACTGAGGCAGGCAGCTTGATATAGCTTTCTCAAACTCATTAATAATTAATCAAGTTTAAACAAAGGAAATCATGACCGTGATGTTGTCTGGATATCTGATCTTAATTGGCATAGACTTTTACAAGTTTATTTCCCTGTTTTCTACTTAGTTTTAAACGTCTTGAAGTTCGTCAAAAATATTTCACTGCATGTCATAAATTATTATTAACTCTCTTCTCAGTGTTTGGAAATGTGGTCAAGCATGGTCTTTCATGCTTCATGTTTGATATTCAGTGGAATCCCGATTTCTTGAACCCTCATTTCTTCGAACCTTCCGATAACTCGAACCAAAAGTCGTTCCCTCTCCTCAGTCACACACTGTAATTTTACCCCTAATTTCTCGAACTCTGCGATTTCTCTAACCAATTTGCGTTTCCCCTAGAGGTTCGAGAAATCGGGATTCCACTGTATTACATCAATGGTGTGTTTGTGTGTGTGTATAAAAATGGTCCACCCCAAAACGATACCAGATTGTATGCAGGCAAGAAAACCTGTCAACACCCCAAGCCCTCTTAGTGCTCAGATGCACTCAAGGAAACAAGACTTTGGTAAAACAGAAATTTACCTTTAGGAAGACAAGAAACTTAGGATCGTGGGCAGTAACATCGTGCATTTCAACCACATCAGGTCTTGGGACTAACTGTAGGGAAACAACAGAAATGCAACATGCAGTACAATTGTAACAACGGAGTACAGCATTGAAGAAACTTGCTGAAATTTGTAATCTTGTCCAATATAATGAGAGTTCTCAAATTTGATCTTATGAAATGAGAACCTTTGCTTAGTATATTACAGTTTTGAACAATGGACGCAATGAAAGTGATGTGTTGATTAAAAGCTGGGATCAGACCAGACAAACCTGTTTTAGTTCAGCCACACTCAGTCTGTTCATTTTCCTCAGTTTCTTCTTGGAAAGCTTAGGTTGTTCATCTTCAGCTTTTTTCTAAAACAAAAAACATATGGGTTATTGACTAAGCGTGAGGTCAAGATGGCTGCCTCATTCTTTGACAATAAAGGTTTCATTATATGGAAAAAGAACACTACTTTCTTGCTCAACATTGCATTGCCCACTCGGCTAGCTAGTCATATAATAAATTTAATTAAAACTAGAACATAAAATTAACAACTAATATAGACTTTTCACTCTTACCACCATGTCTTCATCGTCGTCATCATCATCATCTTCTTCTTCATTTGTCAGATCTTTAACTTCACTTTTCTTTGCCTCTACCTGCAGTCACACAAGGAAAATCCTTTAACAAAGTTTGATCAAGATGTCACAAAATATTTACACTGCAGTTCTACTTACAGTTTCTTCCTTTTTGTCTGTCTTTTTCTGTGCTGCTTCGTTTTCCACTGGATCTGAGAGCTTTATAAATGAGAGGGAGACAGAGAGAAAAACTGACAATATTAATTATGGTTAATGCTTACCAGAGCACACAAAAGAATATTGCATTACACAAAAGCACTGGCATTTATTTTGAAGCTAGTAAATATCAACCTAAGTGCTAGGTTATCAGAGCTCCTCGTACAGCAGTTTAGCAGCTGGAACTGGATTTATCACAATAACAATTCTTTACGCGAGTCTGCTATTAATTTGGTGATTAGTAGCCACTGGGACATCGCAGGGGAATAAAAACAGTTTTGGCTTGAACAGTGACGCAACTTGAAAACAAATTAGACAATACCTTAAATGCTTCAAAAATCTTGGCAAATGCTCTATAGTTAGGATCCAGTGGGCTGATGGACTCTGTGACATATTCCACCTCAACATCATCTGTATCTTCTACATAGAGTGGCTGCTCCTGAACAAACTACATTAAATGAAAAACAATTGAGAGAGAGAGAGAAACAAAACATTCAGATAGGTTCAGCCTCTTTTGCAGCTTACATGTAACGTTTTCATCAGTAGGTACAGAGGAGAGCAGCCTTTGAAAGCAAGGTTACTTTGTCCAGAGCTTTTTTAGGCTGGCTGAAACATCACATAATATTAGAAACATTGCTGTTTTCTGCGCCTGTCAGATAGGAGGGTTACAGTATGCTTTCCGTGTTACTCCAAGCACTTTGTCAGCTTACAAATTGGATACAGCTAAGTCGAGAGAAGCTCTGAGAGAATGCAACTTTAACTGCATTTTTGTAGGACACCTATTGCTTTTTCTTTTATTTATTTATTTTTTTTCCTTTTTCATTGAACTGAATTACACAAACCTTACAGAAACATAAAAGTATGTACAAAACAATATACATCAGCTACATTTATGCATTTCTTGGCAAGAGATCATAAATTAAGTTTTGTTTACCTGTTTGGATAATTCACACAATGGACGAGAAGAATTGCGTAGGTCTAAAAGACCTTCTACTAATCATAACTGCACAAAAGAGTCTTAACATTAGACATTATTAAGTAACTCACCTCAATTTTCTTCTTTCTCTTCTTTTTCTTTTTTTTCTTCTTCTTGTCTTTGCTCTAACAAGAAAGGAATTACAACACTCAGTTAAAGCACATTAAAATACATTCAATATTCACAGCTGAAAAACTACATCTCGTGAATGAAATACCTTATACCAGTTGTGGTGCAATATTTTTCTTCCAACAGACAAAATTGTTAAATGTCTGGATGTAGTTTTCAGGGCTATCAATAAAGGTCTTGACCTGTAACAGCAGCTGCAGCTGAGTATGTTTGATGTTATGGGTAAACTTGCCTTTTGTTGATACAATTCACTCAAAAAGTACCAATTTGCTATGGGTGTACAGGGTTGTAGCTAAGAAAATAGTCTCCCGGTTTGAGATTTTCATTAGGCTCAATTCCCAGCCGAAGTTCAGGAAACGAGCCTGCGCTCCTCCCCTGAACTCACGGCTGGACTCGTCTTTGTTAGTTTCAACCAATCGAAGCAGTGCCCGCAGAATTTTGTCGGGTATAATTCTCACGCACAATGACATATAGAACACGCAACACAGTCAACAGACTTACGCGTAAACAGATACATTTGAATCATGTGGTGTGAGAACGAACAACAGGAGGAATAAACTTAAACATTGAGCGCGAGAAACATAAGCTCAATCAGATATATGCAAGAAACACAAGAACGACTCTAGACAAACGTATAGCTTTCTCTAAGTAAAGCTGTGGCGTCTCCGAAGAATAACGTAAGAGAACAATTATGATAACTGTCACACTATATGCTGCAAGTCAGCAACATGTTCACGGTAACTTTCATATTTTGTCCCTCGAAAGCAAATTCTTGAAGTGCCCTTCATAAACACGAGTGAGGCAACAAAAAGGTTGAGTGACCGAACAGAGAACGGCAAATGTCATGAACCGCAGGAGTCGTGTAGGCTAGCCAACCTCATTTTACACAAACAGCCGTCTCATGTTGCTTTTTCGCGCCAAAATCTGACTTGTCACACCCAAGAATGCATAAATTAATTTTTTCGATGACGTCAAGGACATGGATGGCCGCTCACACGTCCAGGCGTCTCTTTTTGGGGAGGAACGTAGACCGGACACGAGAGAGCGGCGGAAATCGAGCCTAGATTTTCATAAGCCCGTCACTTTACTCATGAGAGTGGCGCTGATACTCAAGGTAGTCAGAAATTTATTCCAAACTTTTCATTTAGTTGATTTAGACGGGCGATATGGTCCAGATATCATATGATTGTATGTGTGTAATCTAAAAACTGTTCATTGTTTACAGAGTATCGCTCGCCAAAATCCAGCTGGCAATCACCTCTTTCTCAGCCGGCCTGCAGCTGGTGCTTAGCGACAACCCTGGGTGTAAAGATCAAGGCTACAGGTGAATCAAAACTTAATGGCAGCTCTGGTTGTATTACCCAAATCTCATCTAAATGTACTCTACATACTTCTGCAGGTTGTGGTTCGTCAGCCTCATCATTGTCCATCCTCTGCTCATCATCGTAATACTGGTAATCAGCTTCTTCCTCTGCCTCCTGTGGTAGATATCTCTCACTTGCCATCTCCCGCTCCACTTGCTGGGACTCACGGAACCTGTCTTCAGGAGGAAAATAATTGTCCTGTTCCTCTGCAGGAGGATGATCTACCATCACCCAGGGCTCGCTGTCGTTATAAGAATCTTCCTGGTATTCTTGAGAATAAGCCTGTGACTGCGGAATAACTTGTTCATTAGGTGTGTAAAACTCATCAGGCTGTTGTGCATTGACTGGGACAGATTCCTGCATCCAAGGGGTTGATGGATCTTCTGCTGGAAAATTTCCCTCTGATGTGAATTGTTCATGATCATGTAAAGGAGCTTCTGACGCTTCTTGAAGTTGTTCGACTTGAATTTGTACTCTTGTAATTTGTTCATCTTGGATTTGTTCATGTTGGAATGCTTCCCCTTGAATCTGTTCACCTTGGATTTGTTCATCTAGAGTTTGTTGTTCATCAATACTATCTGCCTGATAAACAGCTGCATTTTGGGCTTCTTCTTGACGATACAATACCCTCTGCTCCTGATCATGATCGGTAACACTGCGATCCAAAATTTCTTCTTGTGTTGGCCCTCTTTCCTCTGCTTGCTCTACGTAACTTTGTTGTTCAGGTTGCACTGGTAAGTTGTCATCTAAAACAGTCTGTGGTTCTAGTGGTTGTCTTTCCTCTGAAATTACAATTGGCCCTGCAATGCGAGGGAAATCCTCTGTTTTCACAATAACAGGATAATGCTGCTCTGAATGATAGATTGGTAGATGCATCTGTGTTATTGGTAACATCACATGCACAGGTTTTGCATCTTCTTTTTCGGTAAAAGGAGTTTCTGGTTGGATGGGAATAGGTTCTTCTTGAGCGGCATGTTCAGGCTCAGCTGCAAAATAAC
Organism: Micromussa lordhowensis; assembly: GCA_964020085.1. Taxonomy (NCBI): domain Eukaryota; kingdom Metazoa; phylum Cnidaria; class Anthozoa; order Scleractinia; family Lobophylliidae; genus Micromussa; species Micromussa lordhowensis. The sequence continues at coordinate 25,098,368 of OZ026600.1, read as the reverse complement.
AGCTTATTTAGTGAGCACAATAAAAACTTCATTTAAAAACAATATAGAGAGCATTAAATCTTATTTTTCAAGACACCGCTCTGGCTTGAGAACATTCATCTTTTAACATTAACTTGATGTACATTTATGTGTGTAAAGTACAACTCAGAACATATCAAAGTTACATGTATAATGCTAGACACTCACATATTAAATAGAGAATTTCAATTTTCAATAGCAGTTCATAGAGCATGTTGAAGTACTTAAGTTACGTATTTTCATGGCCATTTTTTCTTTGCGTCCTTACTGTTCACAAAACTTGTATCACAATGTCACACAAAGTGAAAATCCACACGATAAAGAACAAGTTGATTAAAAATTCAATATTCTTGCACACTTCAGTTTCAGTTTAAGTTGTGCCTGAAGAGTCATTCTTACTAACCCCCAAAATATCAAGAATGTTTCAAGCCCTTGCAGGTGATTTATATGGTTGAGGAAGTGAGCCTCTTTTCTATCGACTAAGGGTGACAGGGTCAGGGAAGTCTAAAACTCATGATGGAAACTAAACTAAGGATCAAGTTACTGATGCACTAATGAAGTCAACTTAGTGGATGACAAGGGAGGATCAATAAGGGATACAGGCTATTTCTATCTGGTTGAAAAGTATAATTTACATCACATCAATAGGGCGCCACTACACAACCCCCTTTTTTACCTCTTTGGTAAAACAAGCCCAAAGGAAAATTTTGCTTTTTAAAATTTTGTATTTATAAACTTTGCAAACTAACCTTCAGGAGGGCCACTTTCTTGGAACTGAGTTGGTTGAGGATTTGGTACCTGAAACATTTAGATAAAATCAATAATGACTTTGCACAGCACAGAACAACTGAGTATGATAACAAATATTTATCTATTGCAGAGAAAATATATATTATGAACAACCTGGTGTGTCAGAAATCTCATGTAGACATTCATGGACACTGTAAGAACAGCTCATCAGCTTTTATCATCATTCACACCACTGAATTAATAACAAATTTAAAAAGTAAAGTACCCTGCCCAACATGATGGATCATTTAATAGGTTGGTACAATTGCCATATAACTCCCATCATTAATAATTATTACTAGTAATAACCACAGGTTAGGAAGTGCGGGCGAGGGCTATGCATGATTTGTTTCACTGAGGTTAACGAATTCATTGTAAAACAGTGGCGTTTTGTTCTTTTTCCATTTTGGGCATTTATATTTGCAGGGCAATAAAGGGTTGCATAGTGTGGGTG
>OZ026600.1:25084607-25092107 GCA_964020085.1 Micromussa lordhowensis | reverse complement strand
ATCAAACTCACACAAATTATGGTGTTCAACTTCATTCGATCGCTGAACTCAATCAATCAAACTTGATCCACAGATTGAGTTTGATTTCTGAACATTTGATTGACTATGCCGGGATACATGTACAACTCTCAAAACAGTAAGCATAACTAAATCGGGGGTTATGGGATTGCTGAAATTCCCATCATGTTGTCTCCTGACACTACACATTAAAACAAATGAAGACTTAATTGTTTCCATGGAATTGAAACTTAAGCTCATAATGACATAAAGTTAAGTGAATTAAGCAATTTTGGCAAACATGAAATATGCAAAAGGCAAACTACATGGAGACTGCAATATAGCTCTCATTTGAAAATGTTCTGAATGCTCTTTTGATTACCAGACCTTACCTCGAGCTCATCTGACATCAAGCAAGCAAGCCAAGCTACGTGCAACATTGGGCTATAAGATAGGCTTGAAAATCTACAAGCTTCGTACAACGTTAGGCTATAAAATAGGCTTGAAAATCTACATAAGCTTCCATAAAGTTAAGCCTTGAATCTTACCGACACAAAATAACTGTGAAGTCTTGCTATCAACTCCGCCTTCAAACCTTCGAACAAAAATAACAATAATAAATAAGATAAATGCGATTTTAAGCTCGGTAAGTCTGTAGAATTTCTGCGTGCACGTGGTTTACTCTATGAAAGTTAAGCTTGTAACTTTACATTCGAACTGACTCGAAAGTTGCAGTATGACTTCGCCAACTAACAAAGCAAAAACCATCTCAATCAGTCAATCTGAGGGAAAATAATGCACAATTAACTAATCTACCTGACGTGTGCAGTCCAAGCGACGATAACCGAGCCTTTAACTCGACAACTTTCAACTTTTTCAGCTCCTCCAAAGAAGTGCTTTCTTCCTCCATGTTGGATGATGCGGCCTCGCGACGTTGCCGCGATGGATCATGGGGGTTTTTGCCGTGGGAGACTGGACCGATACTCGAAGAACGCCTGACGGAAACTGGAAATTCTTTTGCACTGAACTTTATCAATAGTTTTATTGATATATACAGTATATGGAACTTCACTTTCTTGGGACAGGCTCTTGCCATCCATCTCCCAACAGGGGAGCATCATGTACAATTCTGCGGCACGATACTGGTTGTTGGATGTTTGATTGCGGCGAAGGGACTCAAATTCAATTGATGAAGAGTCCAATTAAACCAACAAGAATTAACAAGATTTTCATCACCCACCTTCATGGGGATCATCTCTTCGGTTTGCCTGGTCTGCTGTGCACAATGGGGATCAACTGCGCTGAAAATAGGGAGCCCATTGAAATCTACGGACCCGTTGGCTTGAGAAAGTTTATTAGAGTGTCTCTGGAGTTGTCACAATCATTGCTTGGCTTTAGCTACTCTGTGAACGAGCTTCAGTGTGGTACTTCAGGTGAACTTTTAAGTTTAGTGGCTCATCTGTGGCCATAAGGTTTCCTATAAATCAGTACCAATTTTGGATAAGTTTATTGGTACTTCAACACGAAGGGATTTCAACAAATGCCCAAAAAATCCACTAAACATTCAGGTAGAAGGCTAGGATGAGTCAAAATGTAGCTAGATGTTAGCGCCCTTGTATCTGGGCCTAACACTAAGAATCTAAGAAAGGATTTAAGTAATATAGTTTACTTTATTTGTGAATGATACAAGATAACAAACATTAATTGTGGCCATTGATTGCCTTCCCTTTTAATTGATGGAAAGTAAACAACAAATAGGCCATTTCCGAGTTCCCTTGTACCTCTTTTTCAAAACGAGTCTTCGTGCAAAACCTTTCTTATGAAAGTGAGTTTGATTTACATGAAAATGAACCTCTAGGCGGAACTCATTTTCATATGAATGGTTTCGCACGAAGACTCGCTTTGACACAGAGGCAATAGACAACTCGGAAATGGCCTATTGATGGAAAGTGAACAACAAGAACATAAATAGAAAAACTATACAGAGTGCAGTCACATAAGACTACATGTAGCATTACTTCAGCCAATCTCTTGTTTATATAGACAAGTAAAACCAAGCGATATAATCTCCCGACGTTTCGGCGACTTCATGACGCCATTATATCAAGGGTACAAATGAGAATAAAATTAACAAATGCGAGATCAAGAGTTACATAGCAGAGGTGGCTACACAATTACTTTAGCACGGATAGAATAGTTCAAACTTAAGTATTTGTGTAGCCACCTCTGCTATGTAAATCAGTTGTAACTCTTGATCTCGCATTTGTTAATTTTATTCTCATTTGTACCCTTGATGATGGCATCATGAAGTCGCCAAAACGTCAAGAGATTATATCGCTTGTTTTTACTTGTCTATGTATTACTAAATCACCATTAATATGAATCTCTTGTTTGACACAGGAAATATTGTTTGGTTTTTGAAGGAGGGAAGCACGTCTGATTTTAGCTCATAACTTGTTGAATGTTAAATGGGGCATTCATACATGTATGATGGCCAGCCCTAACCAAAACGTGACTTGCCAGGGAATAGAGCTAATTGTTAGGCAAATCTAGAAGAGATTTCTTCCAGAGATTAACATGATAAACTAATCAGAAATTGATTAACTTCCTAGCCAAGGGATTGAGTAGTAATACTCTTATTAATAAGACTAGTGTCTTCGTGTTACAAAAACCAGGCTTCAGTGAAAAGGACTCTGCACTGACTGCACTTTTCCATGCAGGTTTTGTTCAAGACAGCGGTGTTGAACTGACACACTCTCTCTCTGCATCAGATGATCTGCACCCAAATGAGACTTCTGGGAGGACAATTTTTGAAGGTGATAATGGCGTATGGCAAGTTTGTCAAGAGGGAAATTTAACTGTGTTCGCAGCACCCCTTAAGCACCGTGTTACATGTTTTGGTTATGTAATACAGGAGCAACAGTTGCCAGGAAAACTGGAACCTGATCTTTTGAAACTGAGAGGTATTCCTCCAGGGCCTCTTTATGGAAAGATAAAAAATGGTGAAACAGTCACAGCTCCTGACGGCAGCCTGGTGATGCCTGCAGATGTCCTAGGACCACCACGTCCTGGCCGTAAAGTTGTTATACTTGGAGATACATGTGACTCTTCAAAGATTATGGACGTGGCTTCTGATGCAGATATAGTTGTTCATGAAGCTACTCTTGAAAATGAACTGATGGAAACATGCATAGATCATGGTCATTCAACACCAGGTATTTTAATTGATTTATTTATCAGTAATGAGGTTCTTCAAGATTTAATTCAACATCAACATTAAAAAGTTATTTGAAGGCAGGATTCAAGTGCATGGAAAATGTATTCTGTATTGTTTGTGTAAAAAATACTGTAATAATGTTTTGAATAAACATTTGACACATTATCACAAATCTATTATTACAGTGCAAATAGATTTGCCATTATGATACCATTGCCATTTGTCAATATTTTTTTCCCGCAAAGCCTTAAGACAAAATGCAAAGATGGTCACAAGAAACATGCTAGCTGCTTAATAATAGTCTTCACAAATGGGTTAAATTCATCCACTGCAAATAAATAAATATTTTGGATTGTCAAGGTAAAGATACTGACATCGTAAAAAGACATTACAAATCAAAACTATCTTCAAATAAGTTGGAAAGACAAATGAAAGTTAATTAAGTAGTTCTTTTAACTCCAGTTGAAAAACACCAAAGATATGATAAATCAATATTAAGGTTTCTGAGAAAAAAGACTGTTGTAATTGTTTTATGATACACCATATGTCACATATAATAAATATTATAATTATTATTCAATTAGATTTAGTTCTCTAACATTTTAGCTTTCCTTAATTATCGCATTCATGTTTGCACTTGTACTTGTTTTTATCCTACAGAAATGGCTGGGTACTTTGCAGCAAAAGTCCAAGCCAAGAAGCTTGTTCTTACGCATTTTAGCCAGAGATATAAGGGTGTTGGTGACAAAATAGCAACAAAGACTGGTGACTGTGTTAGCGTAGAAAAGCTCCTAAGGCAAGCAGAAATAGCCTTTAAATCAGACAGTGTAATTGCTGCTGAAGATTTTCTGGTCATCACACTTCCCATGAAACATGAATAGTAATGGATCTTGGGATAATAAAATGTATATACTGTGGTTTTAATAAAGGTATATTGGTTTAAAATGTTTCAAACCAGGTTGATTTTTTTTCAGTCATATAATCATTGTAGCACACTCATGCAGACCTCAAGAAAGCCACATGCCCCGTCTGCCCCTTAAACATATTGTGGCGACATGATGCGGGGACATGCTGTAGTGACAGTCTACAACATATCACATGCCAGTAATTGCATGAAAGTTCTATTGCAATGACAAAATGTTGTTCCCACGACATGGAGCATGAAATTCAGATAGCTTGAATTCATGCGTCGTGAAGCAGGGACAAAATAAGCTCAATTCCCAGTGTTGAATTGTGTGAACTGCTCTGGAAACTGTCTGTGCAACAACATAGAAGTGACCCAATACCTGTTTCATGTGCACCAGCTTACATATTTTCCCACAATATGTGTCCTATGGATACACACTAGGGAGACTTGTCCACACTTTGTGTCCTTACGACATGCCCCCAAGTGTGTGCCAACCTTTGGGAGAATAGGGAGAGAGAAGCTTCCAAGGACGGAGATAAGGATGGTGGTCCACTATAAACATGACGCGGGTGTGATCATGGAACCTTCTTGGGGCTCAATTTTGTCACTTAACGTTTTCATATATGAAATGGCAAGCAGTTCAGTTATTCTAGTGTCTTGAAAAATATGACAAAAATGGCTTGTCAGAAAGAATTGGTAAGCCACTAGGGAAGCCATTTCAGGCCTAGTTGGTTGTTTTTTACCCCAAAAAAGAAGATAAACTTCTTTTTGCAATAACTATGTGACTTGTCAATCAAGCTCTGGAAATGAGAATACCGGAAATGTGGCTGGAAAACATTGCACCTGAGTCTGTACTCCAGTGAGGAGTTCACCTCCCTGATATAAACAGGGGTTGCGGAGACATTGCATTGAAGAACATCACAAAGGGCTCACAAATATAGATTGATTTATTTTTAATTACCATAGGTTTAATATATTTTGGTTACATCAAAATGCAGAAATAAAATTTCACAATGAAATTAATAGCAATATTTTACCAGAGCTAGTTTAATAAGTTGAAACTTCTAAAATTATTACAGGCATTACACACAAAATTTGATTGACTGAAACTGTGAGGCTGGCAGGAGTGAAGTGTTAAAGACGTGCCAATAAACTAACTCAACTAGCATTATTCCTTGTTGTCTGATTTTGTTCATGGATCAAAAGAAATAAATATGCAGCTAAGAACTTTACCTACATCATCTAGTGTCATTATTTGCAGATTCAGTGTAAGTAGAACATGTAACAATGTCACAATGAGCCTCTGGAAGGAATGCCACTGCTGTTAACGTTGTTTATAGAAGACTCAGTGTTACAAAATGAAAAAGAAGCTTTAGAATGTTATTGCCAACGCACATTTTTATTGGACATCAGTGAGTGTAGATTACTCTCTGATAAAAGCATGTGAGCCATTATGTTTAGGAAGTGCTGCCTCTTATATGCCTCATGAACAAATCATTGGTAATTCTGTAAATAAGGTTTGGTCTAGCTTTATATTTTGCTAGCCAGTATTAGTAATAGTAATTATTACTATTCATATAGCTGCAAATGGATGCAGATCCAATCCGCCCAAGGCATCTCCATTGAAATAATACACAGGATACTGATTACCTGGTTGTCCATTCGGTCCCGCTCCACCGACATTTCTCCAGTGCCCTCTGAATCGATCTATTTCTTGCCGTCTTTGTTCCCCCCTCAGGTTGTAAATGCCATTTCCAATGAGACCTCCCAAGGTCCCTCCAACAGCAACACCAGCAGCCCCACTCCAGGGACCCAAGAAAAAAGCCATGGCACCAATGCATCCACCCACCCCAGCTCCTATCTGGGCACCTGGGCTTCTAAGGGCGAGCGACACCCATGTGTAAATGACCCCAAAGGCAAAGAGCATCATCTCTATGACTTCTTGAAGAACATAGATGAGGCCAGCTCCCAGGAGCTCAACAGTCGCAGGATTCTCCAAGATAAGCCGGAAGATTTGAACAACAGGAGGCAGTGCAATACCCAAGTTGTCCTCATCAGGGTTTAGCACGGTGCTAGTTATGATGAAGAAGTTCCTGACATTCAAGATTGCTTCTTGGACTGCCAGGGATTTTCCCTGAAGGGTGTGGAATTTCTTTGCATCGTGATAGGCCCCCTCTAGCAGACTGATCAGCGATGTGTATCCAGCAAAGTGGCCTGGTTCGGGCTTTCCTGCACTCGTAGGGATTTCAACGCCTTTCTTCGCCAAGGCTTCGGAAATGCTATTCCTCAACACTTGCTGATGATGCGGGCAGAGGTACAGGTCTCGATTGCCACTTTTTGCCGCTGCGGGATTTGTGTTGTTGCAGGAAGGGTGACGACATACAACTTTGGTCGACGTGAAGTTGGGATCAAACTGAAGAAGTACGATTTCTTCGTAAGCCCCCAGGTGACCAGGATTTCGCAAAGTCACTTTGTTGTCACAGTTGACTCCAAAAAGCTTTCTAGCGTCGCGAAACTTGGATTTGCTCACTTTTGGCGGCGTTGAGACATTTCTGAGGTTGTAAAGAATATCTTGATGCCAAGCCTGCACCGTCTTCGACACGACTTCCCCGTTGATTCGGCCGTCTAACTCCGATCTAAAATACGAATCCTCCACTTTGTTTCCAACATTTTGGAGTAACGTCGCGACTTTTCTGAATTGTTTGGCCTTTGATATCTCAGCATCAGATGCTACTACTGCCATTCTTAAATAAATTGAACACCATTCGTTTCTGCTACCTTTCAGATAGTGTGACTGAAGATAGAAATATAAACCGTATTTTCCTTGCAATGGTTATCTTATAAAACGCGTTGGGGGAAGCCCCTTCGATCAAACAAGCCTTGGAAGAATTTCGCACTCATCTTATAAACATGAGTCGTTCAAACACGATATTCTCCATTCCCGTGCTTGCTGACTTGGCAGAACTAGGTTTTGGCATGTTGCCCATTCACTTTCGATCACACGTTGAAGTAGATTTCCCCATTTTCGCTTTTGGGATTCAACCATATGATGCTTCTCGGGAAAGGAAAAGTATTAATGTTACGGTTTTGCAAATAAAAGACTAAGGGTATTTATGCTCGTCGGAATGTGACAAAATATCAAGTTTACCAGTTTTTCATGTCAACGAAAAATTTACACATCAAGTCATTTACTTTTACACCAAGTCGTCTATTTTTTATGTCAAGGTGAAAATTTATACATCAATTGTATTAGATTGTTATCAATTGCCAATTTTTTAACGAAAGTACATATTTGTACATCAAGTTACTTGCTTTGATATCAAGTTTCCTATATTTGTATCGAATGCAATTTTTCCCTTGCCTTCACAACTTCGTCGAA
>OZ026600.1:25054607-25074607 GCA_964020085.1 Micromussa lordhowensis | reverse complement strand
TTTTCAATGCTAGCATGTTACTGTATTAAATGTTATGTAGCTTACATATTTTGAAATAATCCTTAACCCTTCGCGAACCAATCGCAAGGGCCATACTGGGGAATATTGGCTCAAGGTTGTGGTGGTACGGACCTAGAGCAGCGAGGTTTATTCAAAAGCAACTGAGGGCCAATATTCCCCAAAACAGCTCAAGCCAGTAGTTTATTATGTGGTCGGCCCATTCCTGTTACGAATTTGCCTGCTTTCGAAATCAAAAAATAGACAGCTATTACTGTTTCCATCGAAACGGTCTGTATAACAGATTTCTGACCAAAACAGAACCAATCATAATGGGCAGATTTACCTCAAGACCACATTGCCAGATAATAACGATTAATCATATGTTAATCATAATTGCTAGAGTATTGTAGTATCAGTTAGGTTAAGCAGGAATTACACCTTCCTTGCGCTATAGTACTAACTTGAGGCCTTTTAAAATATGTAACTGTAAATTCTACAAGCTAAACAATGTCTCGGCTATGCCTCCTCGACTATTCTGTTGATTAAAATATTAAGCCTTCAGTAACTGTTATTAATTTTGTTAGTTATGCCATGGTAACTATAATCTTCATATTGGGAATCCCTTTGTTGAATGAAATGTACCATTTTTAAGAGGTTACTAGTTTATAAGCTTTTCTGTTATGTGATACCCTAAATAAAGAAAGTTTGTGTAGTTAGGTTTGCTTGCTTATTTTGCTAGTAGAATATATATCCTCAATGATACATCTAAATACCATCTTGAAATTTTGCTAAAAATACACAAAACTATAGGCTTCTAACATAACCTTTATATGCTCTGACTAAAAATAAATGAGCATTATTTTCACAATAGTTTTGATCTGTAGTTATGTAAGAGTGATAATGCATCACAAGTGCTTTTCAAAGATTCCTTATAATGAATGTAATGAATCAAAGTTTAATACTACAGTCAGTAGCTAAATAGTCTATGCATTCCAGTCGAGTATTTAGCAAGAACAATGAAATGTATCACCTCGGGTGAGAGAGCATGAGAGGCTTAAACTACTCGAGACGCCTCAAATTCATCTGCAAACCGCCATGAATGTTCCCATTGATGATATACATCTGTAGATTTGGATTAAACTGATGTGCCATTGCTCTTGAATTTCCACTTTCCAGTACAGCTGCCATCCATTCCTGCCTGGCTCTGGCTAGGTTCTGCTGGTCACTGCGCTCTTTTTTGAGCTTGTAAATCCCGCTGCCAATAAAGCCCCCCAAAACACCTCCTACGGCAATACCAGCAGCCCCACCCCAAGGTCCAAAGACAAAACCGGCTGCACCAATGCATCCACTCACACCAGCTCCTATCTGGGTACCGGGGTTTGCAAGTGACACCCATGTGTAGATGACCCCAAAAGCGAAGAGGATCGTGCATACGACTTCTTTAAGGAAGCTTAGTAGACTCTGCAGCAGTTTGTCCGTGCTCCCTGGGTTCTGTAACAAAAGGTGGAAAATGTGAAAGACAGGGGGCAGTGCAATTTCCAAGTTAGCATCATCAGGGTTCAGTAGGATGCTGGTTACGGTCAAGAAATTTCTCACATTCAAGATCGCCTCTTCAACGATTTGGGATGTGTCCCTTATGGTAGGGAGCTTCCTTGCGTCACGGTAGGCCCCTTCAAGGACACCGATCAGTGATGTGTAGCCTTCAAAGCGGCCTGGCTCTGAGGTGAATTCACCGATGGAGAACTCTATCTTTTCCTTCTCGAAGGCTTGACAAATACGGCTTTTCAACTCTTCTCGGTGATCGCAGCAAAGGTACAGATCCCGTTTTCCCTGGCCGCGTTTCGCTGCTTTGAAGTTCTTGTTCTTGCATGAAGGGTGACGGCACGGGACGTGATCTGACTTGAAATTAGGATCAAACTGAAGAAGAACGATTTCTTTTCCAAGATGTTTGTCCTTTCGCAGCGTCACTTCAGTTTCGTTTTCTTTTCCAAACAGCACTTCCGCATCTTGAAAGTCGCCATTGTAAACGTTTGGCGTAGTTCTCATCAATGTGGTTTCTCCTTTTTGTCCCTTTGCTCGTTCGATCAATAGTTTTCCAATTTGTCCTTGAACATCGTTCTTTCTGATAACTTTCGCAAGAGACTCCTCCATCATTGAGATTTTTCGATCGATCGCAGAATGCAATCTTCGCGTTTTCTCAATCTTTTCAAGGAATTGAGACTGCCCCTTGCACAGAAATCACGTGGGAGAAATTCTAGCTCTTTTCGCAGTAGAGGGTTAGATCGGATACCAAGTTCTCCCCATACATCTGTTCTATGATTTGTTCTTTCATTTATACATACCCCGGTTACTCAGCAAAGTGATAGGGGAAGAAACTTAAACGACAAGTTTCACTTTCGGGAGAATTCGTATCGTTTTTCCTTTCTTATTTAAATTTAGATGCCTCAGTGGTATTTTGATAGCAATTACCCTAATTAGCATGAGAACAGGAAAAAGCCTGGTAGTCGTTTCGATAGTCGTTTATAAGACAAATGTATGAGAATGCTTCGAAAATTGCTCTAAATGCTACGTATGGAAAATAATTTAATAAAAGTGGCTTACCTTATGTTTACATTGGGTTTTCTTGATGTCTTTGAGTTCCTGGAGGCTGTTTAGAGCCATTTCGGCGAGTTTTACTTTCTGTTGATTTTTCTTTAGGGAAAGCAAACCGCCAGAAAGTAAAACTAGCCAAAATGGCTCTAAACAGCCTCCAGGAACTCGGAGACATCAAAAAACGCAATGCAAACATAAGGTAAGCCACTTTTATTAAATTGTTTTCCATTCCTGGCATTTAGAGCAATTTTCGAAGCATTTTCATACATTGTCTTATAAACGACCAAAAGCCAACAGCATTATGTCACACATCAATCATATTCAATATCTAGGCCGCCTGTGGGTACAGTAAATTGCCGCAGGCTACCCTTATTAGTGCACTCTGGGTCGGTCGGGGAAGCCCCCTCCGTCTTGCAGATCGCGCAAGGTAACCTGGGACTGTTAATCGCGCACGTTCAAGATGGCGGCCAAGCAGGCGAGTGGTGTTCTGCGAACGTACATTGCAGCAGGAAAAGCTACCCCTTCTCCTCCTTTAGGCCCTTCTCTTGGTCAGGTAAAAATCTGTTTTGCTTTCTTTCAAGCTCGTTCTATTTAGAAGAGCTTTACCAGTATTACTTTACTGTTTTGATTGGCTTTTTGTAGCGCGGAGTGAACATAGCTCAATTTTGCAAAGAGTTCAACGAACGAACAAAACACATCATAACTGGAGTCCCGATACCCACAATCATCCGTTACAAGGTAATTTTTGTAAGATATCAGGTAACATTATTGCTGCTAAAATACAAAATAAACGCCCCAATAGTTAAGTTCTTTCACGATTTTGTATTGTTTTTTAGTATCAAGCTTGAATTGTACGAAATATTAAAATAGCGTAAAAGTTAGTTTTGGTCGGTTCACGATCTCTTCCGTTTTTGCTGCTCTCTCTTTCTTTGATAAAATTTAACACGTAATCTGGTATGTTGTAGAAATAACCCTTTCTGTATAACCCTTTCAGAGTTGCATCTCATCATGCTCAGGATAGTATTTCTAACAGTAACAACAGTTACTCTGCCTTCCAGATCTAAACTGTAATGTCCATCTGTAGCTGAGCAAAACTCCTTGATTGGCAAGGGCAGATCCACAATCAATTACGTGACACTATCAATAAGAGTGTGATGTTCTAATACCTCATCACCTGTAGGCATATTGCCTTCCGATTCATCATTTTCACAGCTCTTCCACAAAAGTTATTCTGCCTTCTGGTAATGAGATGCTATTCCCTGTATTTTGGGAGCATTCATTACCGATATTTATAATTTCCCAGATAGTGGGTGGAGAGAGTCCAATTAAGGTCCTGTTATCTAGCAGCCAGTCTTTCCTCTAAGGGTCTGATCAATGTTTATACTTATCTGCAAGCATGAATGCATTGGGGTGGTATGGATGAGAAGGGGCTTCTAGTCTAAAACACTTCACCTCATTTTTGAGAGAACCATGTTCTGCTAGCAGGCTACATTTTTTCATATTTTAGGCTGACAGGACTTACGCGTTTGAGACGAATACTCCTCCAGTGTCCTATTTCCTCAAAGCAGCAGCAGGGATTGAGAAAGGTGCACATAAACCAGGTAACAAGTTGTCCTTGCCGCAGCATCCATCATTAGCCTATCAAACGTCAGGTTAAAATCAAGTCTGAAATAGCTCAGCTTCAAATATTAATTTTAAATTCAGCCTTAAACAATAGGCCTCAGCAGGAGGCTCCGGGCAATAAACCTCACAAACTCTGTAGTTATTCTGCAGAGCCTTGTGCTCAGGTCTATTGTTTTGGGCTGAATTTAAACATATCGAAATTGGTCTATTACTTGGTCAAGATGTCCCATACTACCAGAGCACGGCATGAGAAGAAAATTATTATTTCTGTAGAGAAGATCCCAGGTAGGTAAAGTCTGCATACGAGCCTAGTGGCTCATCAGGCCGAAGCTTATCCCGGTTTCAGTAGCATGAAGCGACTAGGGGTATTTCTACTCCCCCCTGGATGGGATGCTAGTCCATCGCAGGGTTACCCCCAGCATCAAATTCGCCGGTACCCATTTATACACCTGGGTGGATAGAGGCCCTGTGAGAGTAAAGTGTCTTGCCCAAGAACACAACACAATGTCCCCGGCCAGGGCTCGAACCCAGAGCGCTCGCTCCGGAGTCAAGCGCACTAACCATGAGGCCACCGCGCCCCCACGAAGATCATATAAAAAGGACGTGGTGCTCGTTGGAAATTTGGATCCTGTTTTGTGAGCATGACTTGAAAGCTCTGCTAAGAGGTACCAAGTCTAAAGCAACATATTTACTAGCACTGACTTTTTTCAGCTCAGTACATGTACCCTTATATGTACCAAATCCACTTTTTGACCCCTAAAGGGTACAACGAACAGCCCCGTCCTTGTTATATGGGAGTCGCCAGTCCATCTAGGGTTGCTTCTCAGTATTCAATTACATTGGAGCTGTTTATACACTGGGGTAGGGAGGCGCGGTGGCCTCAAGGTTAGTGCGCTTGACTCCGGAGCGAGCGCTCTGGGTTCGAGCCCTGGCCTGGGACATTGCGTTGTGTTCTTAGGCAAGACACTTTACTCTCATGGTGCCTCTCTCCACCCAGGGCCGGGTTGTTCGAAAGCCAGTTAACGCTAACCCAGGATTAAAAGTATTAATTTTCTTTTATAAAAATGTTCTTCACTTCCTATTTTTTGTTTAGTTTGAGATTATTCAAAGTCAAAAGAGAAGGCCAAACAATATAAACAGAAAATCTCTCCGAAAAGGTGGAAAACTGAAATCAAAAATTCTCGCTAATCTTGGGTTAGCTCAATCGGGCTTTGAACAACCCGGCCCAGGTGTATAAATGGGTACCGGCGAATTTAATGCTGGGGGTAACCCTGCGATGGACTGGCATCCCATCCAGGGGGGAGTAGAAATATTCCTAGTCGCTTCATGCCACGGAAACCGGGATAAGCTCTGGCCTGATGGGCCACTTGGCTCGTATGCAGACTTTACCTTTTACCTTATACACTGGGGTAGAGAGATGTACTCCTCATGCTTGTCTGTGTATTTGCCACCTTCTTCTCCTTGCTATGCTAGTGGTAATAGCTTATTATGACACTGGTTTTAGTAAAAACTCCCTTGCTCTCTACCATCCTAAGAGGGGCACAAAGGGATAAAATGGGAGCTGGGATTTGTCTAATGTATTTTTTCTGTGGGAAAACAGGATTTGGGTCACTGGGACTGGGAATCACAAACAAAAGAATGGGAATAGGAATGGGATTTGGAAAAAAAACACTGGAAAATGGGATTTATACCTTCCCTCTACTCCTTCCTACACTGGGCCAAATCTTGAACTTCAATGGAATCTGATTACTGATTGGGTCTCGCTGCTGAGTGAGCTCAAGATACTTATGTCTAAAACGATTTTTAAACACAAACTGAAACAGTTTTTGCTGAACCAATAGTTGTAGTCCTGGTTGTAAACCTTAGTTGTATTCTAAGTTTTAAGCTTTTGGTATTATTCTGTATTTTAGACATTTATTTTTTTGAGGACCCACCTGAAAACCACCACTAGGTGATTGGAGGTCTCCTCTTAAAATATTAGTGTATTATTATATTATTATTTTATTATTATGCGACAGAAAATTATCATTCAGAATCTTTTGAGAAGTGACATTCAAACTTTTTCTGACCCTTATTGTTCTTCTTCAGGCAGAGAAGTTGCTGGTACGGTGACCCTGAAGCAGATTTATGAAATTGCCAAAATCAAGAAGCAAGACTCGTCAATGAAGAATGTACCAATGGAAAGCTTGTGCAAGATAATCATTGGCTCAACAAGAAGTATGGGCATTGAAGTTGTTCCTGGCAGAGATACAGATACGTGACACAATGCCTATTGTATTAGGTTCCTTCAAATATGTTCTTGAGATTGTCACGCTATCTTTTGGTCTGGATTGTCACGAAATCGTATCTTTCGGATTGTCACGCAATATTGTAGGAAAGATATTATAAACACGAAGTCGTTTCTTTCGATTAACATGCAACATCTTAGGAAAGATAGTGTGACATGTCAAACGAGGTTAACTGTTCTGCAGTCTCAGTGAAATTCATGGCTGGATCACCTAGTTGGTCCTAGAGCTGGGCAAAAAAGAGAGACTTGCGTCACGGAAGATTTCAAGGAGTATGGAACAGATGAAGTGGGGCGCAGAATTTTTCCTCGAATTTAGGTTAATTTACTGGCGACTTTCTTAACTTCTTTTCAAATATCGAAAAAAGAAATAGGCAATGAGAATGGCGAAGTTATCATCAGGGCAATATCTTGACTGACATGAGAGTAGATTTTCCTGACGATTCTTTATTGCAAAAGATAGGGACAGAATGTTCAGTTCGGTGTACATAGACGTGGTAAGATATCTTATGTTCAATGACTAAGATCTTGTTCTTGTTATAAATGTTTTTCTGGAAGATGTCTAAATTAAACTGCTTTCAACTTGTAGGTTCTGTAGTTTATCAAGTTAGAAAACAAAACCACCAGGTTATGATTGAGAAGAACTGAGATGTACGATTGTAATCAGTGGCAGGCATGAAAAGTATCGCCTCAAGTTTTCAAGATATGCCATCAGTGATGTAGCTGCGTTAAAACGAAACAATATAAAAACCAAATAATACGAGAGAAAGCAGTAACTGTTATGGACTTTGTACACAGTACCTGAAGTAGTTCCAAATGCCTTGCATGCAAACCACTGTTGAAGCAAGGGGTGCTTTCTGTTATGCCAAAGATTCCGGAAATTTCGGCAAGAACTTCATGCTAGCCCACATATAGAGCATTTTCCCATATTGTCTTATCCACATAAATCCATATGGGTATGTCCTATCCATATATGGATATGTGGGCTAGCATGAAGTTCTGACCGAAATTTCGGTTGGAAGTCAAATGGAAAGGTCCGTTTCGGCTCATTCTGACCGGAATATTCGTGACCACCTCTGGAGGTGGTAAACTTTGACCGGTCTGACCGAAATTTGCCGTTCCATTTTGACAAACCGATTCATTGCCCTAGTTCTCTTCGCTTATGGAGGGAATTCGGAAAAGGAATAAAGAATGGTAAGAGCCGTTCCTCTTGGTTGGCCCGGTGTGATCGGAAAATGTGGTCCATTTTTCACGGGTATTCTCACTGGTCGCTGAACAGTCGGTCTGGCATAGTGGAAGCACCCGAGGTTAAAGTTTTGAGTGAAAAATTGTGAGGAGTTAGAGTTGACAATTCACGAATTAAATTTTGGAACAGAGTTTTGCTTTTTGCTTTTTTCCAAAGGACGATTTACTTGTTATGTTTGTAATTAAGTGTAAATCCTGGGGTGTAAATTTAACAAACTGACGTCAGTTTTTCATGCGTCTGTCCTGTTATTGATCATAAATTTCGTCATCACATTGTCAAAGTAGCTGTGGATCCACGAGGCGATCCCCAAGTGGATCCGCAGACTACTTTGACAATGTGATGACGAAATTCATTGTCAATAACAGGACAGACTCAATAAAAACTGACATCAATTTGTTTTTTACGATAACAAATGGTCGAAGTGCCCGCTCTCGCTCGCTGACGCGTCGCACGAATTTCAAATTCATGTGTCTGTCCGCATATTGACAATAAAAATTAGCCAATGAGCGCGCGAGAATTTCTGCAGTTATCATAAAAATAATTATTGAGATGGTATCGTTAGTCTGCGAGCTTGAGGTAACTGACGGTTGATAATTAGCCAGGGGCATTTAATGCGAATTAAACCTGAACGCTAAACCATGCGTTAGGGCCAAGAAAACTTATCCCAGTAGCTGGGTGAAAAAAGTGAAAAATATAAAATGAATACAAACTTATATGAAAGTAGTTGTTTGGACTGTGTATCACCTTGATAACCCCTCCCTCATGGCATTTACATCCCAATAACAATAACAGGCTGAGAAGATCAACAAAGATATTTTACTGTTATGGTAATAGATTACATCAGTCCTCAAAACTATAATACTATCGCCTGGTGGATCCACAGCTACTTTGACAATTTTATGACGAAATTCATGATCAATAACAGGACAGATGCATGAAAAACTGTCGTTAATCTGTTATATATGTATCATTGCTTGAGTATTGTATTAAGCAGAAATACCAAGACCTATGTTGCAATTCTTACACCTTCCTTGTGCTATAGTACCAACTTGAGGCCTTTTAAAATATGTAACTGTAAACTCTACAAGCTAAATAATTGACTCGGCGGTGCCTCCTTGACTATTCTGTTGATACTAAGCTAGTAGTTGTAAATTGTGCTGTATTAAATATTATTAGAAGACACTCGGCACTTTCTTTTGGGAATCCCTCTGTTGCCTGAAACATACCATTAATAAAGAGGCTACTGGTTTATTAGCTATTCTGTAGTGTGATACCCACAGTAAACAAAGTTTGTTGACTGCTTTGCTTGCTTAATTTGCTAGTAGAACATCATCACCAGCACATCTAAATACCCTTGGGAAGGAAAATTACTCTTGATCCTCTCTGATTAGAAATACACAATATATCATATTTCTGACGTACAACCTTTATATGCCGTAAAAAGAAATGAATGGCCGTTTTTATACTAGAGGACGCATTATCCGTCCAGAAGGATGATGCGTCCTCGCCGTTTTTATACTAAAGACGCATTATCCGTCTGGACAAACTTGGGCAAACATTTGAAGTTCGTCTGGTTATGCGTCTCTAGTATTAAGACGGGCACAAGACGCATTATCCGTCTAGACGTTCAAGACGCAGTTCGAAGGATAGTTCGTCTAAACGTATAATGCGTCTTGTGCCCGTTTTTATACTAGAGGACGCATAACCAGACGAACTACAAATGTTTGCCCAAGTTCGTCCAGACAGATAATGCGTCTTAAGTATAAAAACGGCCGGGTTTTTTTAATGTCATTGCACCGTACTTTTGATGTGTAGTTTGGTGAACAGTTACAATCATGTGCATCAAAAGTGGTTTTCAAAGATTCCCTAAGTTGTATAGAACATTAAAACTCATTCCCATCAATCTCTGTAAATTTCACCATTTGAAGAGTTATGGCTAGAAAATTCAGAAAAAAAGATCGGTACTTTCGTTTCCCCTGAAGTCTGGACAACAAAAAGTTGAGATAATAGACCAAGTTCGATATATTAAAATTCAGCCTAAAACAATAGACCTCAGCACGAGGCTCTGGGGAATAAACCCCACAAACTCTGTAGTTATTCCTATTACCTAAGCGCGTGGCTAGTTTCGCGTGGGATTCTTTAATGTCGCCTACATGACGATGTTGCGTAATCACACAATTTCAAGTCAAAACACAGGCCGCCCAAGCTCACGATGCGAGGATATTTTTTTTCACTTTTATGCGAACGTTCAGCGAAACGTAAAATATACGGCCGACATATACTTTATCACAACGACCGAATTTGAATACGCGAAAACGTGACTCTAATACTCTAGCCTTGCAGCATATAGAGGTGTTGTGTTACAACGGTTTGAATTTATAAAGGTTTGTATGGGAACGCAACGGTTTTTTTAAAAGTCGATTATTCTTATATAATTCTTATAAAATCTACTTACCCTGTTGTTCTGTTGTATTCTCTGTTTTTTTGCCAGCTCCTCAGGCCGATCTAACGCGATTTCGGCGAGTTATCGTTCTGTGGATAATCCTGGCTTGTGTTCTGCAATTGGGCGTGTTTAAACCACGAAATGGAGAAATGGCGAAACGGCACTTAAAAATGTTAGATACAGTCAACCCATACAATTGTTGAGGGCTGACCACCTTCGAGTTAGTGCTATATGGACTAACTTGAGCGCTATTTAGGCTAACCGGGGTGCTATTTAGGCTAACCCTAGTGCCATTTCGTCATTTCGTGCTTTAAACACGCCCCCGCAATATGGCCGTATGTTGTTCAAATGCGACTAAATTCGTTTCGGATTGCCGTTTTTCCGTTTGGAATCTCGATTAATTCTTGACTTATGTGTATTGAATCGTTTTGGGAGCGTATAGCTCAGAAACTTTGGAAAAAAGCTTCGTTTCGTTGAGACAATACATTTACGCAGTACGCATATTACGATTACGACAATACGAAGTACGCATACGTATTTCACTAGAGGTCGCCATGGCAATGGAAATGTGATTGCTATGTTTACGCCCCCAAAAATTAATCCAACTAAATTTCAGTTTCGATGGCTTTCTGCTCTGTTTTTAGGAAGTGTTTGGTGATAGATTAAGGAAAATGATTTCTCTCTACATCAAATGTAACCAGGAAGGTGGAAAAACATTTCTTTTTTGATTTTCCAACAATTTTTTCCTCTTTTTGCGAAATTTAATTCATTTAACTATAAAAATTTGCGACAGATCATTTCTTAAAAGCATTCTAAGATTTAAAAAGCTAAAACGCTGAGTTAAAATCGATCGCGACGACATTTCGACGTTACCGTAACGTCATTATCAAGTCAAAAATGTATAAAAACTAGGCTCTATAAATACTGAGACGAAAAATAAGTGATGAAAATAATTACAAAAATTACAAGTTAAACAAAACGTTTCGCACGTATGGGGTCTGTTTGACGTTCAAATTAGGTTTGAATTTCTTGATGTAAAGCATTTCAAACAATAAACAATCAAATTTGCCTTGGGACTTTCTCAGAATCCATTCAAAAGATTGCTCTTACCGTGCGCATCATGGAAATGTTTGCCGATGGCCGAATTTTTGTGTTCAGCAACACGTTGAAAAAGGTGTCGGGCTGTATAGCCGACATAATCTGCATCGCACAGATCACATACAAAATGATAAACAACGCATTGCTTATTGACAATTGACGGCTTTTAATTCAGCTTTTTAGCTTTTTAAATCTTAGAAAGCTTTTAAGAATGTCCGGTCACAATTTTTTATAGTCAAGTGTTTTTCTAAGTCACTTCTTAATTAATTTATTTTTTTTAAAAAATACTACTACCTTTGATGAAGGCAAACTTTGTTTTTCTAGAAAGTATTTTTTATGCTCTTTTAAATGAGATATAGCAGACTATTCTTCTGTAAACGTTTGTTGAGATATTAACGAAACAAATTATACGACATTTGCTACGCCCTTTTAGGTATGCCAAGAAGGACTTAACAGTCAGTATTGATTAGCTGAATAAAAGAAGAAATCAATCAGAAAGTATGTGATGCCTTAACTACTCGAGGCGCCTTAGATTCATTTGCAAACCGCCATAAATGCTTTCATTAATATCATGATTTTCATCTGTAGGTTCTGACTGTACTGTTAGTTCCTCGCTCTGAGCCTTGTAAGATTCCGCTGCCACTGAGTACAGCGAACATCCGTTCCTCACTGGCTGTGCTCTGCGCATCATAGTGCCGATGATCTGCCTTGTACATCCCGCTGCCAATAAAACCTCCCAACAAACATACAACAATACCAGTGGTCCAAACCCAAAGCCGCAAGAGAAAGCCGATCAGGCCAATGAATCCAGCCACACCAATTCCCCACTGGGTACCTGGGTTTAAAAGTGACAACCGTGTGTAGATGTATTCGCAGACGCCGATGATAATGTATACGACTCCTTTAAGGAATTCTAGTAGGTGCTGCAACATTTTGTCTATGCTCCGCGGGTTCTGTAACATAAAGTGGAAAATGTGAAACACAGGAGGCAGTGCAATTCCCAAGTTACCATCATCAGGGTTCAGCAGGGTACTGGGCAGTGGTCAAGAAATTTCTCACATTCAAGATCGACTCTTCGACGACTTCAGCTGTGTATCACGTTAGAGGTTCCCTTACCAAAATAATGCCAATTTTAGATCCGTTTTATAGTTATTTTATTTGCTATTTTCCCCCAAATTTTTTGCATCTTTTTATTTACCTATCATTTTGAAACAAAAATAGCAAAAAAGAATAGTCCAGAGTGCTAGTCAAAACTTTTGTAAATAAGCTTTAAAATAGCATTAAACTATATGAATGAAAGAAGTTGGAAATAAAATAGGTTGAAAGTAGTCTTAAATAGACTTAAAATAGAAAGAAAATTGGGCCAAAAAGGAAAATAATTTGGACAATAGGCTGGCAATACATAAAACAGGGATAAAATAGTTTTAAAAGAGACGCCCTAGTTTAAACCTATTTTATCCCTGTCCAGAAAGTTCATAAAAAATAGGAGAAAAGCAGGTTTAAAATAGTTTTAAAATAGGGTTGTGAGTGGCACATTTGGTGAACAATTGTATTAAAGTACTATTAAGTAAAAATAGCATAAAAATAATGACTAAATAGGATAAAATAGATAAACAGTTTTAGAAATATAGTAGTAAAATAGCTATAAAATAGAGCACGTGAAAGCTTTTTTTGTTTTTTGTTTTTGTTTAAATGGACACACTTTTTACAATTTACACCTACTGCCACTTTCTCTACTTACGATACAATACGGCTACTTACGCTAGTTACAACACACCGACAGTTACTAACACCACTTACCATACGATACAGCTACAAAAAACGATAGAACACGGGACGACACAATGTGTACAGAAGGGAGTTTCTTATTATATCAATTAAATTATGTACTTTACTTTAAAAAAAAACTTATTTTGAACAACAGGGAGCAGTTCTTTCCATTTTTTTGTTATGGAATTCAAACGTTATTTGTTTAGCTATGGATAGCTCTAATTTGTGAGCGGTTTTTACTCTGGCTTTCAGAAATGAAATAGGTAAGGTAAAGTCTGTATACGAGCCAAGTGGCCCTTCAGGCCGAAGCTTATCCCGGTTTCCGTTGCATGAAGCGACTAGGAGTATTTCTTCTCCCCCCTGGATGGGATGCTAGTCCATCGCAGGGTTACCCCCAGCCTTAAATTCGCTGGTAGCTATTTATACACCTAGGTGGAGAGATGCACTGTGAGAGAAAAGTGTCTTGCCCAAGAACACAACACAATGTCCCCGGCCAGGGATCCGGAACCCGGACCGTTCGATCCGGAGAGAAGGGCACTAACCATGAGGCTACCGCGCCTCCCTCAGTAAGGAAAAGGATGGCTTTATATTGAGACTTCGGCATTGGTCCAACACTCACCTCTTGTTCACGTGCTGAAGGCCATGAGTAGTAGATGATGTTGTTTTTAGGCCCCGTCACGGTAGAGCCAGGTAGAGTTAGGTAGAGTTAAGTCATTAATATTCAAACTGTCTAGGTAAAATGCGTTCCTCCATATTAATTAAGTGTCTTCCTGCATACTAATTTGGATTACGTTTACTAATGAGCGTCACTCTAGTACAATGAAAACAATAGGCTTGCCTAAACTTGCCCGCTAATAGTTAACCCTGATTGCCTTATGAAAAATCTATCATGTGTTTAAAATAAAAGCGCGAATTTTAACGAAAGCGCTATCGTTCTTGTAATCGCTTTGCTGCGAAAGTTTATCTCCGAGACTTTCAGTTTATTCGAAACGTTAATCGTGACTGATTGACTCTTGAAAAATCTATTATGTGTTTAAAATAAAAGCGCGCTCTCCGTTTATTTAGCATTTTATTCTTGTCGAGTAAATACTATTTTTGAGCGGATAGCTTCCAAACATGCAAGTCGAAACGTTAATCGTGAAGATGGTTTGCTTGACCGTAAAGGATATCGAAGCTATTTTGTTTTTACCTGACTTTGGCGACGAGAGAGAATATATTCGGCTTAGCTAAGTGGTCGAGGTTTCCGCTTGGTTAGTCACGCACTGAACTCTACTTTCAGCCCTAGATTTGCATACATACTCTTACGGAAAAGCCCATGGGACAGCTCTACCATTGAAATGACAACAATAGAAGTTCGAAGCGCTCAATTTAAACACGCGACTAATGAATGGCCGTTTTCACACTAGAGACGGATAATCCGTCTAAGACGGATTATTAAAAACTGGATCATTGGATAATGCAAATCGAGAATTTTCATTGGCTTAGCTATCATGGGCTATGAGCCATTATACCATGCTTTACGAATATGGTAAGCGTACGCGTGATTATTTTGAGGCGTTTTTATTTTTTTAAAGTTTAGTTTGTTCTAATTTTGGAGCGTTTTTAATAAAACAATTATTCTACTCGCCCTTGTTGGATATGAGATGGTTATAGCCAACTCGGCGCTATGCGCCTCGTTGGCTATCTATCATCTCATATCCAACGCGGGCTTGTGGAATAATTGTTAATTATCCGTCCTGACGGATAATCCGTCTTAGTGTGAAAACGGGACGGTGCTTATTTTCGACGAATTATCTGTCTATTTTTATCCGTCTGAAAATCCGTCCAGGTAGACGGATTTTGAAGACGGATCATCCGACGAGACGGATGATCCGTCTTGAATTCACATTAGGACGGATAAACTCGTCTGATTTGGCCCTGAAAAGCCTGGAACTAGAAAGAGCGCGTTGAGTTCTGGGAGCGAGTGGAAGTGGAATTGTAACCGCGCCTGAATTGTAACCGCGCCTGAGAGAAAAAACCGTGCATTCTATCCGTCTAATGTGAATTCGAGACGGGAAAACTCAACAATTATCCGTCTCGAATTCACACCAAGACGGAAAATGAACCAAACGGATGATCCGTCCACAAGGATTATCCGTCTCTAGTGTGAATGGCCAATGTTTTCGAACAACACGTTTCTCGAATATTACGTTTATTAGCGAATACAAAAAAAAATAATACACAGAGATTTGAAATGAATAAAAATACATTTATTGATAATGAAAGCTCCAAAAACTACGAAGTGTTTAACACAAAGTAAATCAGGAAATCAGGATGTAATATTAAGACTGAAGTCCCCTCAACAAAGAAATAAACTCTAATAGAACAACACACTAGATATTGGTTTGAAATACATTTTCATTGAGAGCAAAACACAGTAGGTCTAGTCCTCATCTTGTGGAATGGGTTGCTTCACAAACAATCGATTAAGCAAGTATTTCCGCTTATCAATGGCTAGTTCTGTCGATTCTAACCAATCAAATCCATCTGTATCTTTCAGATCTTTTTGGGTTTCCATCACTTTTTGGAAGGTGTAATCTTTCTTCATCGCTCGCATCCACTGCAGATACTCTAAAAATAATTTTCTCAGTTCTTTTCTGTAGAGAGGAAGGAGAGCGTTCTGCGCTTTAAGGTGAGCTACATTTTCCGAATCTCCGTTCCTTTTGTACTCGTCGACCAAAGCATTGAGTTGAACCTCATGGCGTTCCTGAGCTTCATCTAATATGCGCGACCAAGGATTTAAGTGCTCTGTCACTTCTTGGGAAGAATCCGTTTCTTGGCTAGATTGAGAGTCTTCACTGTCTTCGTAATATCCATTACCTCGTTGAAGAAGGCAGTAATTATAACCGTCGCTCCAAGACATATTTTTTTGGTTTGAACAGCACGAGCTTTCACAGCAAACTGAACGGCAAGTGGAGCGCCGCCTATAAAACAAGCAGTGAAAATGTGAAGCTTATGGGACGCGGTTTAGTGTCACAAGCTACTGATACTGCAGGCGGGGTTACTAAGCTCTCTTCTCTGTGTTTGGCCCTGCATCGTCTCCATACAAAGTGAGCCACTCAGGAACTGAATCTGCTGTTGTTTTACAATGTTTGATGTTATTGGCTGCTTTTCTAACGCCTCTTGGTAGAAGGTCAAAAAAGACACAACACAGGACAAAAAGGCCACAACACAGGCCAAAAAGGACTTTTGAGGGTCAAAAGGGACAAAACGAGGCCATTCAGGACAAAAGGGCAGAAGGGGCACCTTTTTAGCTCTGTGTTTTTCCCTGGGCGCGCGTGGAGTCTCACGTGGAGCACGCGCGCTCAGGGAAAAACACAGAAAAACTACATCTTAATCGAGAAAACAGACTCCAAAGCCCACACGTTTTCTGCTTTTTTGGCATTATTAAAAGAAAGACTAATCGTACGCAAAGCGACTACCGTAGCAAACAGAACGTTAAAAAAGTTCCAAGCAAGATGGACAACTCTCCTACCTTTGCTAAATAGTTAATTAAGTTTTAAGTTTTAATTCTTGTTTTATTGATTTATTATTTTTTGTGTGCACTTAGACAGCTTTTTTAGCTGTTCATTTATATCTGTCATTAAATTGTCTTCTTTGGACATTAATATTAAGAATAACGTTAATGTTAAGAATGTATAAACCCACGGATAAGGTAAGGGTCTTGTCAACTCGTACGATATGAGTTGACAAGAGTCAATTCGTGAGTTGACTCTTGTGTTGACTCGTGAGTTAAGACAGACGTGAGTTATTTATTTCTAAACTTCTAGTATAGTATGTACTATTTTAGAAGTTACCAATGAAAGAGTTAAAGAACAGGTGAACTTGCATCTCATTAGGGATGCGGCCTTGTCAATTCGTATGACTCATAAAACTCGTGCAATTGCTGAACTGTATAACATCAAAGGTACTTATAAAATATATCAACCCAAGTTTAATATAGGGACCTTGTCAACTTGTAGGACTCGTACAACTCGTGCAACTTGTGAAATTGCATCTCATTAGAGAAGGGGGTCTTTTCAGTAGTAAGGGTGCACTTAATATTCAAGATGGCCGCGTTGTCACCCTGAGACGAATTCAAGATGGCGGCTTTGTCACCCTGAAACAAATTCAAGATGGCAACTTTGTCACCCTGAGACGAATTCAAGATGGCGGCTTTGTCACCCTGAAACAAATTCAAGATGGCGGCTTTGTCACCCTGGAACGAATTGAATTGTCAAGATGGCCGCTTTGCCACCCTGAGACGAATTCAAGATGGCAACTTTGTCACCCTGAGACGAATTCAAGATGGCGGCTTTGTCACCCTGAAACGAATTCAAGATGACGGCTTTGTCACCCTGGAACGAATTGAATTGTCAAGATGGCCGCTTTGCCACCCTGAGACGAATTCAAGATGGCAACTTTGTCACCGTGAGACGAATTCAAGATGGCGACTTTGTCACCGTGAGACGAATTCAAAATGGCGACTTGTCGATGGCGACTTTGTCGATGGCGACTTTTTGGTTGATTTAAACTACAACTTTGGATGTGATTGGCTTATTGAACTGTCCGATAACAAACTGTCCAATAAAAACTGTCCGATAACAACTTGGCAAGTGAACTAGTGGAAAATAGGAGTTTTTTTTAAACCAATCACAATCGAGGAAATTGTAACTTTTATGATTAGACTAGTAAGTTGGGTCTTTCCTGAGCCATCTCGATCAATTTAGCCAATGGAATTCGGAAAATATTGTTACAAGAGTCGTGTCCATGGCAAGACCGCGCATGTTTCTTTTCATATCCTATGTTTCTCTTCCTTCCTTTTGGAGTTGTTTGTTTCTTTTGTAGACGAGTCTTCTAACTTTTAACTTTTAATTGTCTATCTTTCCTGACAAAGCTGTGTGGGTCGTCTGAACCTGTCTATCAATGACTACAACGTCCTTGCTTCTGGTATTTTCAATGACACTTTCTTTCTCTTCACCGCCTTGGCCTGAATCCAGAAGATCGTGTGACTAAGATTCCGTTGGCAACATGCTTTCCACCTCTTCCATTATCATCGTTGGGTGCAAGTGATGTGATGTGACTTGACTTATGATGTGCTGTTCTTTCTTTCCCTAAGTCTCTTTCGGTCTGCCACGGCTTTTTCTTCCCTCTGGGGCCCACGTTAATGCTGTCTTGGGATGTTTGTTTGGATCCATTCTGAGGATGTGGCTGATGAACTTCCAACGCCGCCGGCAGATTTGCTCGCTGATGGTGTTGATGTTAGCCCGGTTTCGGGTCTCCTTGTTTGACATTTTCATAGGCCAATAGATCTTCATAAAAAAATATCGTTTTTATCTAGCTCTTGGTCCGCAAATCCTTATCCTTATAAAAAATACTTCGATGGATTCCTTTTAGCTGACTAGATGCAACCTAGAAACAATATCTGAGTTTGTTTATGAATACCCGTTCTATGGTTAACTAAATATCTTATGAATTTTTGTTTGGTCGTCGTGTTGGTGGTTCTTATAATTTAATTTACCAATAAAGTTGGTAATTCATAATAGACAAAATGTAGCGAACGCTAAAATGTGATCAAATATGTGAAAAAGTGTCAAAAAATACAATGGAAAATTGTATGATGGAAAAATAAAAGACAACAATCTTAGCAAGAATTGCTCTAAACAAATAACTTGACGCGAACTGAATCGTACTGTTTGTTTAGCGTTGGTTTCAGATCTTTGATAAGAAACATTTCAAATATAAGACAGTCAAATTTGTTCTGACACTTTCTTAAGATTCGAAAACTCTGTGCGATGTCTTCTGGCTCCATATCGTGCAGCTCTCTGAGGAAGTTTCCGATTTTTAACATAAGTTTCCGATTTTGAACATAAGTTGGTAATACTTATAATAATCATTTTTCCGATATTGTAATTAGTTCTTGATTTTAATGAGGACCTCGGAAAGCCACGCAATGTGACGGGAGCTTCCTAAAAAAAGATAAAAGATTATTATTATTATTAATTATTATATGGCTGTGTCTTACAAGAACTGGAAACTACCGAATTCACGAATTTTGATTGGCTGAAATGGATATTGACTTCCCTATCTAGACCGGCACCTAGATCGATTACATTTTGTGGTGAAAAAGCTGCAAACTAAATACATGAAATACATGGACTATTTTCTTCTAAAATTTTATGGAAGTGTCAAAAAGCGTGATGAGAAGAAAAAAATAGGGCGAACAAAATTTTCTTGTTGGCCATATAATAAACATCTTGTTAACCGAGCTTAGTCGATCTGTATGGAAGAATCTTGACCTCGGTCGTGAGTACAGGCTGTACGGTCAAGATTCTCCCATACAGACCGACTAAGCTCGGTTAATAAGAGGTAATCTAAGGCCAATAATTATGATAATGTCGATACTAAAGTAGTTTTGTTGAATTTAGATTTGTATTATCATTTATTGAATTGCATTTGGGGGAGCCTTTTCCTCTCGTGACAATATTTTCAGGTTCAATAACTGTTTTATATAATAAAGTTTCCATATAACGCGCGCTCTGATTGGCTTAAACAGCGTGCTTTCTCAGAGAACAGATGCACGGTATAAAGCTGAATTTGAAATTTTATACTTTAGTAGTAAATTGAGAATAAAAATTAGTGATAAAAATTGTGAATGACGTTTCGATGAATCGTTCATCATTTTCAAATTCGTAAAAACTAAAAGTCAAATTCTTGTGAGTTCTTTATATACTAAAAATGTGTGTGAAAATCTCGTTGCATGTAATTAAAATCACTATAATGCGGAACGTAGAAAGTGATAATTAGGTACTAAATAGTTTTGCTTTGATTGAATCAGATTGAGTGTTCAGCTCAGGTTTACTTCTTGAATAAAGAGCATTTCGTAAATTAAGCACTCAAATTTCCCACGACATTTCTTAAAAATG
>OZ026600.1:25012107-25042107 GCA_964020085.1 Micromussa lordhowensis | reverse complement strand
GACAACGCATTGCCTTCCTAGCTTTCAGTTCCGAGTAGTTTAAACACGAGACACAACTAAGCTACTGTATTATACAAAGTAAACTGATCTTTTATGGGCCACAGCTGGTTCAACACATCGTTGACTCAACTGTGTAATGATGTGATGTATGTACGAAATAATTCATATGCTTCATATCCTTTCATCAACTGTGTAAGTTATACAACTGAACAAAGTAGAACGAATTTCAGTCTCTTCAGCTTGTGGTTTAATGTTATTAGACTAGGGTATCTAAAAGGTAGTAACGCTGCGGTACATTCTGTTGGTAGTGCCATATCTTACACAGTGATTCATCTACCTGTGCGTTCCAGGACTTACACTAATCCTTAGCTCTCATCAAAGTAGAGTCAAATTGTGGTGCGTAACTTAAAACCTGTCCTTGTATACATCAACTTCATGCATAATGACACATCGACAAGAGATTGTTACAAAAAGCACACGATGATCTGAAGTATGTTTGGACAGGGGGGGTCATCGTTCGGAGTAGTTTCAGTCACTTATGATTTTTGGCTAAAACTGCAATCCGCACGCCATCGCTCGGAGTAGTTTGGGTCAGTTATGATTTTTGGCCAAAAGCGCAACCGAAACTACGCCGAACGATGACCCTCGGCCTGCGGTTTTGGCCAAAAATCATCAGTGACCGAAACTAGTCTGAATGATGACCCGCGGCTTGCGGTTTCGGCGAAAAATCTTAACTGACCAAGACTACTCCGAATGATGACCCGCGGCCTGCGGTTTTGGCCAAAAATCATCAGTGACCGAAACTAGTCTGAATGATGACCCGCGGCTTGCGGTTTTGGCCAATAATCATAAGTGACCAAAACTATTCCGAATGATGACCCGCGGCCTGCAGTTTTGGCCAAAAATCATAACTGATCAAAGGTACTCCAAATGATGACCTGCGGCCTGCCGTTTTCGCCAAAAATCATAAATGACCAAAACTACTCCGAATGATGACCCGCTGCCGGCGGTTTTGGCCAAAAATCATAACTGATCAAAGGTACTCCAAATGATGACCTGCGGCCTGCCGTTTTCGCCAAAAATCGTAAGTGACCAAAACTACTCCGAAAGAAAACCTGCGGCCTGCGGTTTTGGGCAAAAATCCTAAGTGACCGAAACTCCTTTGAATGATGGCCCACTGCCTCCGGCTTTGGCCAAAATGATAAGTGGCCAAGACTACTCGGAATGATGACTTGCGGCCTTCGGTTTTGGCCAAAAATCATAACTGACCAAAACTACCCCGAATGATGACCCGCGGCCTGCGGTTTTGGCCAAAAATCATAAGTGACCAAAACTACTCTGAATGATGAGCTGTGGCCTGCGGTTTCGGCGAAAAATCTTAACTGATCAAAACTACTCCGAATGATGACCCGCGGCCTGCAGTTTTGGCCAAAAATCATAAATGACTAAAACTACTCCGAATGATGACCCGCTGCCTGCGGTTTTGGCCAAAAATCATAACTGATCAAAACTACTCCAAATGATGATCCGCGGCCTGCGGTTTTGGGCAAAAATCCTAAGTGACCGAAACTCCTTTGAATGATGGCCCACTGCCTCCGGCTTTAGCCAAAATGATAAGTGGCCAAAACTACTCAGAATGATGACCCGCGGCCTGCGGTTTTGGCCAAAAATCATAACTGACTAAAACTACTCAGAATGATGAGACGCAGCCTGCGGTTTTGACCAAATATCATAACTGACCAAAACTACTCCGAATGACGACCCGCTGCTTGCGATTTTGGACTAAAATAAAAGGTGACCAAAACTACTCCGAATGATGAAACGCGGCCTGTGGTTTTAGCCAAATGTCATAACTGACCAAAACTACTCCGATTGATAATCCGCGAGATGCGGGTTTTGCCAAAAATCGAAACTGACCAAAACTACTCTGAATGATGACCTCTCCAAAGCTTTTTGAAATGGAATAAAACAGTGGATGAGCAAAAGGCCATGTTTTCCAAATGATGTTTTCTCTTTTCAATCCTGCTTAGGTTTTTTCTAATTTTCTGTCCCACCACTTTCTCCTTATCTGCAGATATCACATCCACTGGTCCAAA
Organism: Micromussa lordhowensis; assembly: GCA_964020085.1. NCBI lineage: Eukaryota > Metazoa > Cnidaria > Anthozoa > Scleractinia > Lobophylliidae > Micromussa > Micromussa lordhowensis. Next base: position 25,040,011 of record OZ026600.1, on the reverse strand, counting down.
TTAAGGCGGGGGTAAACGTGAATTGAAGTGAAATTTTGGTAAGTTTAAAGAGAGGTTGAAAGGGGAAAAAAGGGTTATGGAACACCACCAGACAGTTGCCCGACCCCACAATGGCACCCCAGGTTGTTGGGCAACTGTATGGAGTGTATCTACCAATTTTTAATTTCAAACTCTAATTTTAAAACAACAACAAATCTTCAAAATTTCCTATTTCCATCAATTTTACTAATCCTTTGAGAAAAACTATTTCTCTCCAAATATACGTAAAAATCACCACAAAATTTACAAAACAACCCAAAATAGATATGTGAGATGAGCAGAGAGATTCTTGATTGCTTGAAACGTAAACAAGATATTTGCATTGAAAACATAATACCCAGCCAAAATACGGCTTTCATGTTTACCCCCGCCTTAATGCGCCTTTTCCCTTCACCAGCTCTTTGTATACAGAGCTTTCTGACCTTAGACGCTATGCTCTTCAAAATGGAAATTTAGAGAAATTTAATGCAAATTGGGAAGCCTTATACGTGAAAACGATCTCTGGTATTTTTTTCATTCCTCTTTAAGGCGTGGAGAGAACAACATTAGCCAATTTAAAATAACTTTCTTCAATCTCTTTGAAAAATTCATCTGAACTAGTAAGGCCTCTAAAAGTAAATCAGTGTATTTTACGGGTACACGTATGTAAGTGTGTGTGGGCCTAAAAAGAGAGAAAATTTAAGTGATGTAAGAATAGCAGTAATAAATATGTAATATTTAAACAAAACAAAATCTGTAAATCCCTTTTTTTTTCAAGAGTAGTGTTAGGCACTGTAATGTAACATAATGTAAGTAAGTATCTTTATTAATGTGTGTAATGTAGGTAATGTAAGTATAGGTAATGTAGGAAATGTATGTGTCGCATTGTAAGTGGTGTAAGTAAAGCAATAGCAATAAAAAAACTACTTCGAATCATGTCCCGCGGCCTGCGGTTTTGGCCAAAAATTATCCTAAGTACTTCATGTATCCCTTCCAGATATTATAGTGTATCTAATACACTATAATAAGGATAAATATACTATGCCACGTTCTAAATACACTATGATAAGGGATACACCAAGTACTTACCAAAATTATAACTGACCAAAACTACTCCGAATGATGACCTGCGGCCTGCGGTTTTGGCCAAAAATCACAAGTGACCGAAACTCCTCCGAACGATGGCTTGCTGCCTGCGGCTTTGGCTAAAAATCATAAGTGACCGAAACTACTCCCCGCGACCTGCAGTTTTGGCCAAAAATAACAACTGACAGAAACTACTCAGAACGATGACTTGCAGCCTGCGGTTTTGGCTAAAAATCATAAGCCACCAAAGGAACTCCGAATCATGACCCGCTGCCTGCAGTTTTGGCCAAAAATCATAAAAAGTGACCGAAACTACTCCGAAGCCTGACACGCGGCCTTTGGTTTTGGCCAAAAATCATAAATGTTTAAAACATAGTTCAGATCACCACATCAAGCGCCCGTTAATCGGATCGCAAATATCGAAAGATGTGGAAATTGTAGGAGGAGAAATCTGATTTATAAATTCTGAACTGGTACGCATTAAAAGTCTCTAGAATGTTGACAGACTGTTCCGAGGACGCGTCCATCGCGGTGTGTGAAAATACTAATTCGCTCTATCATCTCGCCGATGGGTCAAAGGAGCAAAACCACGTGACAGGCTGGATTTTCAGGATTTACAAAGCAATGGGTATAATGTAATAATATGGTAATCTGAAGCTAGATATTGCAAAATGATACAAAATTAGTTGATAATCCTTAGCTAACGAAAATACAGTCAAATGAACAAAAATACAATTGCAGAGAAATTGCATTTGATATAGAGTTAAGACACTCGCCAACTTTAAAATGCCTTCATAAATTATTTTTTAAAGACCTAATATACATTCAGTGCGGCACTTAAAGAAAACGTATTATATACCAAAATCACATGGCCTTGGTGGGCGTGGATTGAATCTGATCTCAGTCAGTTTCGGTTTATGTAACGCATCGTTCATGTTGCGATGAAAAGGAATAGATCGCAGCATAAGCGTAATCTATTGTTTTCGTATTTCAATTATTCTACAAGCTTTAGTAACGACGATTTGTCTTCATTTAAGAATTCGACCAAGGAGGTAAGACTGCGAAAAAATGACGTACTAAGTTAAAATCAAGATGTCAAGATTGACAAAGTTTCACATACTGCATTCAGAATAAAGCAAGAGTTGTGAAAGTCAAGCACGATCTTCTTCACATCAGTTTACAGGTAAATCAGAGCAAAACACACCACTAAATTCTCAGTGGAATCTACGCGAAATAAGACGTCGGCTAGACGGTATGACATCCTCGTGTTGTTCGTGGCGCAATGCACTCTGGTAAAAAGTAGCGCAATGCATTCTGGTTAAATGCAATGCATTCTGGTAAAAAGTGATGAATTCGAGAATCCGTATCCCCTTCTATATATTCTTCTTAAATCCTGACTATGTTGCTGCTCGCTCGCTTCGCTGGCTGGGCAGCAATTATTGGTGGCAAGGAGACTTTGCTTGGAAGCGAGGTGGTTTCTTGGTGGCCAGTTCGTTGTGGGCCTTCGCACTCAGCAAAAAATGTCTTTGGCTCTGTGTAACGATTAAATTACATGTTGAAGATGTGTGAGAACAAAAATTGGCACACGAGCCCCTTGGAGAGTTTGTCACTGATGTTGAACTCATACGGGAGAAAAGAGAGGACAACTTGTATGTTCATGCTCAGAACGCTGCCATTCGGGAGAACTTGTGTAAGTTCTCGCACCTTGTGACCATGAAGAGATTGCATATAGTACCAAAAGAACCTTCGAAAAGCCTTCCCTCAGAGCTCAAAACTAAAAAGCAAAAACAGAAGTCATTAGCTGCCAACTTCAAATCGCGTAGTGAATGATGGGAAACTCGTTATTTGTATTGACTTACTTACTTGCTAGAGTTCAAATCACTCGCTCGAACGACGAATACTTCACTAACGCAGGAATGACGACATCCGATAGGAAGCAGTTGACATCGACAATAAATTTATCGGTAAGTCGTGTGTTTACGGTCAAACGTTTAAAAAAGCGTTTCGAACTTTTCTAGCGTTGCTGGTTTTAGTACATATTTATGTGCACCTGGTCCAGTAGTAAAACATATTGAATTTGTCATTTGGTCGAGCAATTGAAAATTGCTTTCCGCTTGTCTATTTTTGCGTTAAGCTGAGAACGGTTTACACAAAGCCCAGCCAGTTGTAATGGTAATCAAGGTGTAAAAAGCTCGTTAGGCTTCTAAAACGTTTTTAAAGGCATGACACCTCAGACGATCCCCGTGTAATAAAATCAAGAAAAGGATACGTTGTCCATTGTCATTTTTTCATTTAGTAAAAGTGAAACCACCTGATACCCCCAAAATTTTCTTTTTTTTTTGTCGTCGAATAAAACGGAAATTTAGGAAGGAACCCTGCCATAAGGCGATCTACTTTTCCACGGCAGCGTTGCACTATTCATTCATTCCTGAGAATGTTTTAATCACCATGAACAGAAAAAGCTGAAATCTCGACTGCCTTCTATACCCACAAACAGTCAAGTGAAGGCAGGTGAAAAAAGTACTCTCCGACATTTGTTAGCTAGAGTACAATGAATTACAAGCAATTCTCGTTTTGGGGGCCGCCTTTTTGTTATGCCGACCCCGTCGTTGGGTAATTCAATGTTTCGTGATCCAAGCGTTGTTGTGGAGAAAGTTTTGTTAAAAGAGTACCTTTTACACCAAATACACCCATTTGTGACACAAACTAAATCGCCAGCACTTGCGAAAAGTCTTCGTGAATTCTTATTTGTACTCTTTGTGTCTCCAGGCGTACAAGCGTGTCTCCAAGCGTATTTACCACCGAGTTCAGTACTGTACAATAAAATCCGAATCCAGAAGCACGCTTGTCTGCTGACTGCTGTTTCTGGTGCGGCGAAATGGTACAAGATGAGAATAATGCGAGGGTACACCAAAAGTACAAACGCTCCAAACACGATGCCAATCCTGTTGGCTGCTTTGCGTTCCCTTTTCTGACCGTAAGCCTCTGATCGAAGGCTGCCTGTCCTTCTGTCTCTGGAATCCAGAGTGGAGCGCAGCCCTATAACCCTAACCCTAACCAACCCTATAGAAACACGAAATCCCGCTCCCACTCGCAATTGAAAAGTTCCCGATTCCCGCCCATGTTTTCAGCTCAAATCTCGAATATCACCGCGAAAAAAAGCCAAATCCCGCATCCCGCATCCCGCATCCCGCATCCTACTGGGGACCCCCGTTTTCGTTGGAAAAGTTAAAAGAGGCTTTGACCCACCCCCACCAATTAAACTCTGCGAAAAATTGAATCTTGACTCAGTTGAAGATTGCAAAAAAGGATCAAAGACTTGCTAACCAATAGATCGTTTTCACTGTCGCGGTACTCACTAATATGACTGCCGGAAAATAGTGTGAAGATCTGGAACTTTTTTTGGCTATCTACGCTACTGATCATCAGTACTGAACAAACAAGCATTTACATACGCACTTTTCCTAATGCTCTAACTTCTAAAAAGGCTCAAAATCATGAGATAAGTATATATTTTTCAACAAACTCGATCGTAGCCTTGTGTCACGTACCTACATAACGCTGAAATTCAAAACGGTCTGGTTTGCAAACGAAGCTCGTTATTGAACCGCCTCTTGCATGCCTGATGAGGATAATTGCTGGTTTTCAGTGTCACGCCATTCAAAATAGACCAAAATAAAAAATCAAAACCGTTTAATAGATTAAGTCCAGAATCTGGAAATAGAAAGAAGGTACATATGCAAAGACTCTCGCCAAGATTCAGATCACAGCAATTTTTCTCATGGAAGATATGCGAAGAAACGTTTTCTCCAAATTTATAGAGATTTGTATGGAGACGCCATGTTGGTGCCCATGTACATGGGCACCAACATGGCGGCCGGAAACCAGCAGAAACATCTGTCACTGAGTTTTGCTACGAAAGAGTGAATTTTTCTCTCGAATAACTCAAAAACGTAACAATAGTACTTTATTCTAATACAAGAAATGTTCAGATAGCAGAATTCCCCGGAAAAAGTCACCTTTTAACCCAACATAACAGCTCTCTCGCCCGTCATGTAAATGTCACGTCACGCAGAAGCTTAGAAATTCAAGGGTAGTCTATCACTAAACCAAGAGCCCATTCGGAGTGAAAATATGTATGAATATTAGTTTTTAGCTGCTCTCATACAGCATGAAAGTAAAATTTCAGGAGGATCAATATTTCTGGGCCGGGTTGTTCGAAAGCCGGTTAACGCTAACCTAGGATTAAAAGTTAACCAAAGCATTGATTTTTCTTGTATAAAAATGTTTTTCGCTTCCTATTTTTTGTTTAGTTTGAGATTATTCAAATTCAAAAGAGAAGGCCAAACAATATAAACAGAAAACCTCTCCGAAAAGTTGCAAAACTAAAATCAAAATTCTCGCTAACCCTGGGTTAGCTTAATCGGGCATTTAGTGACGTCATGTGAAAACCAGTGATGACGTCACGATCTCGAAATGACCGAGCGAGCCACACCCTCGTACCCAGCGTCTTCGTTCCCCTTGAGCCAGCATGCGCAGTAAGGAACGAAGACTCGAGGTACGAGATTGAGCGAGCCATGGAACCAAGTCCTAATCAAAATGGCGTCTAAATGTGGCTACATCTGCACTAAATCTCAAGCAAAGATCTTTTTCCATTTACTCGTGAAAGAATAGAAAAAAACCAACATGGCTATTTGATTATGAAAATATACTGAGCAGTGGGCGTTTCCGCCCATTTTGTACGACAACTAGTTCAAAGATTGCCGTGCAATACGACGATCTTGTTTTAAAATAGTTAAAGGTAATTAAGGATGTCGAAGGCAACGAAGAGGAAACATGTTGCGAAAGAAGTACTGGATGATTACGTGGTTCCCGATCCAAACCAACAAATTGTTAAGGTAAGGAATACACTCATGATAGTATGATGCTTTTCTAATGCTGTTACCGCAAACAAGTCTGTGGTTATAATATAAATTACCTGCAAATATGATTAATTGCATGTTTTGTAAGCTTGTTAAATATTGTGCTGAGTGGTGGGGTTTAGGGCTAGTCCATTTTATAGCCATCCCCCCACCTCCCCCATAGAAACTAGATATACTGACCTGGGTATGAGACTCATGTCCGTCGGTAACATCTGATCTGTAGAATTTTTTTCTGATGGGGTTTGAAAGTTGGCCGTTTTTGAGGGAGGAAAGGAAAACATGGTTATTTCTGAATGGGGTACGTATGGCATGGCAATAATGGCAGTAACAATGGTTTTTCTTGAGAGGTAAATTTCATTAAGGTAAGGTAGGTAGGTAAAGTCTGCATACGAGCCAAGTGGCCCATCAGGCCGGAGCTTATCTCGGTTTCCGTGGCATGAAGCGACTAGGAATATTTCTACTCCCCCCTGGATGGGATGCCAGTCCATCGCAGGGTTACCCCCAGCATTAAATTCGCCGGTACCCATTTATACACCTGAGTGGAGAGAGACACTGTGAGAGTAAAGTGTCTTGCCTAAGAACACAACACAATGTCCCAGGCCAGGACTCGAACCCGGAGCGCTCGCTCCGGAGTCGAACGCACTAACCATGAGGCCACTGCGCCTCCCCCATTAAGAGTGGAGGTGAACTGTAGGTGTGGGGTATTCCCATTTTCAGTAATGCATTATTTACTGATTTTCTGCTTTTACTGATTTTCTGCTTTCGTGATATAGATTTCAGGCAGTCGTGGAAACAATCTCCATGAGGTGGAAACGTCTGATGGTACAAAATTCCTCGTCAGTATGCCATCAAAATTCAGAAAGAGTGTGTGGATAAAGAGAGGTATGGTCGTGGTTTTTAGAAGTCATCAGCTTATATACATTTATAAATAAAACCAAGACAAATGGTTCTTGTATTGCATAATGACATGTTGGCCTCCTTGCTGGATCGTTTTTTGATGATGAAGATGATTTCAATTGTTTATTAAATGAGATGCTCAGAAAACATTTTCTTGCCTCTAGTCTCACTATAAACAGGTTTGCAGTAATTAATTCAGATATATGTATATAAATAATTACTATGTGGCTGATTAATATATCATTATTTTTGTGAACTGTTTCCAGGCGATTTTGTCATTGTGGATCCCATTGAAGAGGGAAACAAAGTGTGTGCTGAGATAGTTCATATTCTGTATGGCAAGCAAATCAAATATTTGAAGAGTGAAGGATTATGGTAAGTCAAGTCTCTATATAAATTAAGTGCAAAGAAAGTAAAAAGGTCTGTGTCAGGCCAGTGGTGCATACAGCCAGAGATTATTCCAGTTTCTGTAACATGAAGTGACTAGGAGTATTTTTACTCCCCCCTGGATGGGGTGCTAGTTCATCGCAGGGTTACCCCCAGCATTAAGTGCACTGGCACCCATTTATGCACCCGTGTGGAGAGAGGCACCATGAGATTGAGTAAAGTGTCTTGACCAAGAACACAACACATTGCCTCTGACCAGGGCTCAAAACCCAGACCTGCTGAATCTGGATTTCAGCACATAGACTATTTGGCCGCTTTGCCTCCACATAAAAGAAGAGAAAGCTCAGTGAAAACTACATCATGTATTGTGAATTTAAATTAGTATACTTCATTGTACCACACTTTGTTTTAATTTTTGTTGTCAAATTATATTTTCAAGGCCAGCAGCATTCGCAGAGAAAGCACTAACTGAAGACAAACAAGATGCCAAAGAAATAAACAGGTACAGTTTTTTTTGCATACAACAGTTCATACTATGGGGGGTAGGGGGGAGGGTTCATTGACATTTTCAGCAGGAGGGTAAAACTTTTTGAACTGAATTGAGAAAAACTGAGAAAAACTCTGCTCTAGATGTTTAAATGCGAAGGGAAAATCGTCCTCTCAGCTGGTCAATTTACCCGGTGCCTGGTCCTAGAAATAATGAAACCCCTGCTAGCATTGCTAAGATTGTTATTATTCATATTGCGAGAGATCATTACACTCTAACTGCAAGTCAGTTCTGGCTTCTATGGAAAAAATGATTGAAGTGTTTGAAAAAGCTTTTTGTTATTAAGCTTGTAAAAACATTTCCCTAGACCACTAGGAGAGGGGGATTAAGACTTGTGAGAACTAACCAGGTAGTAATCAGTGGTAGAAGGAGGCAAAATCACAGACTGTGGCTTGTACAGTTTGAGAGGACTGTCGACTGATAACTTTCATGATGCTTTTGCTCTGAAAATTGAATACAGCATCTCACTTCTGAAGTCTGTAAAAATCAAGTATTATTTGATTCATTTAATATCTGTGTTGACATGTGCTCAAGTAATCTTGAGTAAACATTTATCACATTTACTGTAACAATGTAAATTTTCTCTCATGATAGCAACGTACATATGCACAGTAATAATGGCAAGAATGATGATGTCGACAACAACTGTGATGATGATGATGATGATGACGTCAACGGTGATGACGAGGATGATGATGAAGACTTGTTTGTAAATCCAAACCACCAGAAGACAACATGCTATGTTGATTCAGAGTCCAGTGAAGACAATGAACAGTGACCCTAAAATCAATTGTTTATTACAAAGCGAGTATTCCAGACTGAAGTGACACGTCTGTTATGGGAATACGTAGAAAGAACTTCACTAAATGAAATTTCCTTATCACTCTGGAGCCAGTGGGGAGGCCTTCGGAGAAATATATTATTTTATTAATCAGTCCGAAACGTAAAATATTATTAAGATCCATTCTCATCATGTATGCTTCGAGTATAAAATTGTCTATCAATTAAGATAACAATTACCTGAGCCAATGATTCTTTTATTTATACAAAACAAAAAAAAGTGAAAAAATGATATTTCCGTCCGCAATTTCTGTTTGAACTCTTTGTTAAGCAGCGGTTGAACCCTTGCTGATGGGCCAACACGTGTTTATGATCCAAATGTAATTTAACGATGTGATAATATAACATTATTTGGATAACACTTAGTCAGAGCATATGGAGGATGCCAAGTGAAAGTGGACCTTTATTATTTTAATTAAAGGAGATACAGCCTGTGCATGTTATGGATTGTGGATCCTCTCAGACTCTGGTGTCTTGTAACTGATTAGATCAACCTATACAGAGCAGAGAGGATCAAAGTGCAATAAAAAACTTGTCTGGTGAATCTAACACTTAGATTTTGTGATGATGCACATGGTTTAGGGGTGTCTATCGTCCAAGCTGTGGTTGGGAGTCATTCATGCACTGAGGTTTCATTAACGTTTTCAGCAGAAGGGCAACTGGTTTTCACAGGTGGGCAAAACTATTAGAACTGAACTTCTTTGTAAGAACACTTTTCCACTAGATGGTCAAACCAGCGGGGCAAAAATTGTCCCCATAACCGGTCAGTTGCCCAGGCCTTAAAGGCCGGTACACACGAGGGAGCTTGCTCCGGGAGCACGCTCCTGCAACACGCTCCTGGAGCAAAGCTCCCTCGTCTGCACCAACGATTTCTAGTGAAAAATATGTTGCGCAACAAAACTTTTGCTCCCGAGTTTTGCTCCCTTGTATCAAACTGGTTTGATATGAGGGAGCAAGCGAGCAAGCTCCAGGGCAAATCGGTTGCAAGAGTGCATTTCAGGAGCAAGCTCCCTCGTGTGTACTGAAATTTGGTTCCCGTGAAATGACGTGTATCCAGTTGGGTTGTTTCATCATTCATTTCCCTCGTCGTGTCCTTCGTGTGTACTGGTTGGGGTACTTACCCGGGAGCGTGTTGCAGGGGCGTGCTGCTGGAGCAAGCTCCCTCGTGTGTACTGGCTGGGGTACTTACCCGGGAGCGTGTTGCAGGAGCGTGCTGCAGGAGCAAGCTCCCTCGTGTGTACCGGCCTTAATGAAGCCCTAGTATGTGCAAAATACTTTATTCATTGTAGAAGGCAGCTTTTAATTTTCCATGATGACTTGAATAAGTAAGCATTCACAGCCAGCCATAAAAAACTGAACCAATCACAAAAAACTCAATGCACAAACAGGGGCATAAGACAATGGAAGATGTAGTGTGTTTCGACTATCAAAAGGCTGAAATTCCCTTCCTGCACTTTTAGGGCTTCTTTATAATGTCACTATTTAGGAGTGATTACTACAACTCAATCAAGTTTGCTATACCAAAAGAAATATCATATTAATTTTCAAAGCCACACAGACACGCGTTATAAGATTGTTCGCTAAAAACGATGATTCATTGTGCACATGCTCTATCTTCAATGACTGAAGCCTTCAGTCAAGAATGCACTAGACTACGTTCCATCTTTACTCAACTGGATTATCCCTTGGCAATGAATTATTCTACCATTACCAAAACTATTTAGAGCTTTTTACTTGGCACGATAGAGAAACACAAGGAAGAAAGCAGCGTTGTGCAAGTCAGTCTGCCCTAAAAAAGATCAAACATCGGCCAATGCAGTTAAAAGGCAAATGCATGATCTCAGTCACAAGATTGGCACTCCACTACAGCCAGTATTTATCAGCAGAAAACTGGAACAAGAGCAGAGAAGAGTTTCAATATCGTTTATAAAATGTTTATTGAAGAGATATCACTGCAAGTGTTTGTACAGTGTTTTCTGTTCACTAGACATGTACTGAATAGTTTGCACAGCAAACAAGAAACAAGATCGCAGCCTGGCAGGAAAAAACCCAGGTCCGATTGCCTAGGGCAAGTAAATTAAGTAAATGGTGGTCCACGCCAATTTCAAACCTTAAGACTACAAGGTGAGCAAAACAATGAGTTGAAAGGCAAGGATCAATTTAAAATCAAGCATATTACTGATCGCCATATTGGCCTCCATATTGGATGTTGCATACAACATAATTATTAAGTCTGGCACTTTCTAATTAAGCATGCAGTAGATTCAAGATATCAATGAAAAACACAAACATTCTGTGTTTCTTTTCGTCATTGTGCCTATTGGGCAAGCAATATTTTAGTGGGGGCAACTGTAAACTGGACTGTAATGGCGCACTGTGCAACTGGATTTCAATATTTTTTTCCTGCCCTGCTGTGTCAAAGAATGTCAACTTAGTTTCACTTCCACCTTTATGAGCTCAAAATGAAATACTTTGAGGTGCTTGTCCTCAACTTACGGAGTTTGGAAGGCTAAATTTCAACACGTGTCAGTCCACACTCAAATGGCTCAAAAAAAGCCAAGCTGGTTCCTAAATAACAATGTCTATCACAGTCTGACAGAGTACAAGTATCTTTGCAATAAATTTACATCTGGAAGATTTTTGTACAAGTAACATCACAAAAAAAGTTGTGGTTACTCTAGCTTTCAAGACTTCTTAATCTTGTATTTTCCTTTTTGTAGCTGCCCTATATACAACTTTGTTTTTGATCCATCTCCTTTTCTCACCCAAACCTGAAAATTAAAGAAAACATCTCATCAGTGACCACAAAATGTATGTTCAAGTAGAGAGGAAGATACAATAATTTAGTCCAGAATGTCACTCTTGAGTTCTACCAGTAGTTCAAAATTAATGTAGAAATTCTTCTAACCCATGGCAGAGTGACTCCAATCTTTAAATTGTCCCCTATGCAAACCCTGTGATATCATATTTCTCCCTAAAATGTACTCGGCTGTAAACCACAAACAGATGACATTACTATGACAGAAGAAAGAAATGTGGGAAACAATGAAAGTTACCTCTCCAGTGTTTATTCCAGTAACAAAAGCACTGAAATAAAAAAAAAAGACGCTATTTATAAGAACTACAAAATGACCGGCAGAAATTTTTAAAAAATGCTTAAGCAAAATTAATATTTCCAACAGTTATCTTAATGAATTCTTTTGCAACGTCAGGGGGGTCAAAGAGGGAAGGATTGTTATGCTAAAAATATTTACCCCTAGGATATACGCATGAAGGCATGGTGCCAAAGCGAAAAGAGTGAAAGGAAGGAGTGGAAGGCCAAACTTGGATGGAAAGGAAAATAGTTCTACATAAAGCTAGAATCAAAACGGTAAGAGTGGAAACAACAATAAGAGTCAGCCAAACAAAGGAACATTTCTGTTCTTTGCAAGTTAAATCATCACTGACATTTGTACAATAATTGCTATGACCACAAGGACAAACCTGGAATGTGTATCATTTCTGCTTTCTATCACTACATGATCACCTTTATGGAACCTTAAAACAAAATAATTTATATTGACATTGACAATAGTGAATACATTTGTTCATTGCAAGAGTACACTGACCAGACTGTGTGAGTTAACATGTACAGTCTCAACAAAGCCTGGGCTAGGACCAACATGATAAGGCTGAGCTCTTTGCCATGCTCAGTTGCCTGGTTATGGCAACAGCTGGCTTTCATCTTCAGTTGCTTGGTTCAGCGACCATTTCATACTAACCACAAAACTAAAAACAATACTCCTATCATTCCATATTGTATTCAACCCTTTCTGTGATTTACAGTACCAGGTCATGTGACTGGGTTTGCAAGCCTGGGCCTGAAGTATGTGATAGAATAAATGATGCAATACAAATTAGCACATTTCATACCATTCCCCCTCGTAATAAAGCTTCCCATCTTCATATCGTGCGCTATAAGGACTCTTTTCTGACTGGCACCCACCTACATGTGAGACACACATAAGGCGTAGGCATAAATCTGTCAATCAGTTGCTTGTTAAAGCATTTGACAAGAAATCAAAAGTGATGTTAATCTACATTTCAATGCATCAAGCATCATTCTCAAGATTGAGGATGTTAATGTCTATGTCAAAGTTGTTATTTAGGAATTGAGTTTTAAAAATTTATAACTGACGTCCACAAAACTTTACTGAAGACAACAACTTGAACAACCAAGACCAAGTATAAATGAATGTAAAAAAAGGTCTTGCGTTATAATTGAAGCAAACCCACTACCCACTTTTAATTGTTCTGTGGTAGCAGCCAACTCGAAAGCTTTGCTCCTTTGGCTGCTACACACTTTTCTCGTTGTTATGTTTAGCTCAATGTATCATCAGCTCTGTTTTTTACTTCTTTTTTATCTTTTATTGTTGTTGTATTGTAATTGAATAGTGTGAATAAATGAACTTGAACTTGAACTTGCAAACCAATGCCAAACAAAATAATAATTTCGATTATGCACAAAAATGTCTCCAATTAATTCAGATCTACAGGTATCATGATTTTAAATAAGGAAAGATGCATTTTGAAAGCAAAAGCTGATTTCAAACTATTTCACAAAGGAGATCGTAATCACACAAACAAAAATTTGGATATCGTTTTTAAAATTGGCATCAGTTCTGAGAACTTGCATTTCCTTGTCAGTATAGTTTGAGGGGATATGCTACATATATCAATTGGCAATTTATATATTTTAGGTAAAGCAAACAAAACCTTACTTTCTTGCCTTCTTCTTGCTAATGCTCCTTTTGCCTTTGAAAAGAAAATACCAATTTTGTGAGAACAAATTAAAATTCTTCCTATCAATCACTTGGCATAGAAAGACAGCCCTATTCAACATTAGCCTTTTTCCTGTCACCAGCCTGATGGAAAGAGGTACCTTCTTGGAATTTTAGTTGGCAGATGAAGTGTAATGGCATCAACTTGCCCAGTGGGTGACCTGGAAAAGTCATTCTTGTTTACACACGTACATGTAGCTATAGTTAAATACAGTACTGCTGTCTCAAACTCTCGAACTTCCTAATTTTCTAAACCAAAGGTTTTTTGCCTCAAATTTGTTTCACTGATCAACTTTAGCTCTGATATCTTGCACTCCTAATTTTCTCAATTAACCAGTTTTGGCTTCCTTTGGATGTCAGAGAAATCAGCATTCCACTGTGTTAGAACACTGTTCTTTTACAATGCAGTTTTAATTTCTCCCTATCACAGTTAGTACCTTGTTAAGGACATACTGGTAGGTCAAAAAAGGCTATCAAATAACGCTTCAAGATCATTACCTTCCTGATGGCTGCCCAGTCTTCAAGAATGTCCATTTCTCTCAGCATATATACAATATATGGACTTGAATACAGTCAAAGAAAATTCCAACTCCAAACAAATGTCTTGACAACTTCTAGAATCTTTGTAAACATAAATTTGCTGATTATTGTACTTTTTGAGTTGTGAGAACTTGGCAGCACTTGTAACCCAATACATACTTTTGGAATCAAGTTACAATTGTAGCATTGGATGTTTGAAATAACCATTTATTAGTTTTTCATTGCATTAAGATTCAATTTATTAGCGAGAATTGAGAATTTATAGTTTATTAAAGACAATAATAAAATTGAGTGTGCAGTTTTATCATGTAACTACCAACATCATTTTGATTGACAAGTTGAGTGACACATTGCAGTCAAAAGGATATCAGTTACAGTGACAGGTTTCCGTCTTTTATCAGCGAGCATGGATCCATCAGAGGACTTCCTGTGTCTCTTGTTTAGTGACTGAGATTCGAGCCATATGTCTGAAACAAAATTTATACAATATTAATATGATACAAATTAATTTAATTCCAGTCAAAAAGTATTTTTGATTGGATTTTTCAAGGTCCCGGGGTCAAGATAACACCCCTGAAACATATCCCATCAAATACAATTGGTTTGCATTATGTTCAAGGGTGTTCTGATCGAAGAGAAATTGACTACATTCAGGGTTAAAAAAATCTGTTTGTCAATTGACCTAATTATGTCTATGGTTATTGAAACTGATTGCTTTTACCATTTAGCTTTGTCATGATGCAGTGTTGTTGGCAAACTAAAATCAACAGACAGTTTCATTAATTAGTTTTACAATAATGCCATATTGACTGCTCGTTAACAGCACATAGATACATGTATATATGTACATGTATGCCTGAGCATTTTTGCCAAACCCACATTGATACACAAAACAGAATAAACACTTTACCAGCTGATATATCCATGTTTTGTTTGTCTTCCTCTAATTTTCTTATTTTTTCTTCTAACTCTTGCTTCATACTCTCCATCAAAGCAAGCTTTTCACTCTGCAAGTTTGAGATTGAAATGAACTTTATTCAATATTATAATATAGATAGGACCCTGCACGCACTCTGATTGGTCAAAAACCCATGTTTTATCAGAGTTTAAAACATAGAGTTTTTTGCTTCATTACCTCTATATCATAAAGCAAATGAAGAAGCATAATTTGTGCATTAGACAGTGATAAAACACTCCGGGCATTTGAGAACACGAGGGAAATGTAGAAAACATGAGCTGCAGGTGAGTGTTTTCTACATTTCTCGAGTGTTCTCAAGCACTAACATTTCTTGAGAGTTCTCAAATGCCCGGAGTGTTTTATCAGAGTGTAATACATGGCTTAGGCTTCTTTATTTGTTAAATAATATTAAGCTGTTTATGTGATGCACTTAAGTATGTAAAATGTCTACCCCCTCCCCCCCCACCCAAACACTTCCTTTCACAAACACTCAGGAGCTATAAATATTTGGGAGTAAAAAGGTGGAAAACAGCTGTACCATGCAACAAGCCTATGACTCTAACCAAGGAAGGATGCCCAGTAATTACACAGGTTTCCATGCACTTGGTGTAAATGAATCATTTCCGTACTCAATGTTCAAAGTCTCTTTTTAAAACTGTCCTCACCTCATAGTGCTGTATAGCGGCCTGCTCATCTGCATCATATTTGTTTCTTACATTTCCTAACTGAAAATAAATATTTACAGTAGAAGTCATTTCATTGGTAAATACTAAGCTAAGAACAGCATTTTTCTTTTTAAAACAACAGAAGGCCAAGCACATAAATTAAAATGGCTCGTCAAGGGGCATAGGGAGTGAAATTAAGAGAAAACATTAACAGAAAAATCGGGTACGGACCTCCAAAAAAGTGGTACGGACCGCATAATTATAGCCGTTTACACGGATGATGTTTTATCACGGGTCAGACAAAAAGAGGCATAAGGACCACGTGAGGAAGGTTGCGTTTACACTGCAGTTTTTGGGGACCGGACCAATTTCTTGCTTGGGACTACAGTATTTGGTACAGCTGTGTGCTGTTACAAAACATGAATAATTCTTTTAAACAAAATGGCGATCCGTGATGACGAGTTCTCCGTTCTCGTGTGGTCTCTGTCCAAACGGAAAACGACTGGATCTATGTTGACGTTAACAGAACTTAACAAAAGGATAAGCTTACAGGAAAGAGTTTATCAGAAGAGAAAATTGAAGTCCATGGTAATCTTTTTAATATTCTTACTCTCTCACTGCACAGTTGAAAGATCAGTTTGGCAACGACAACGAAGCAATATATGCTTGGTTTGAGCTTGCATGTGAAACACTCTCTGACATTCTCTTAATGTCTCCACTTCTTCGTCTTTCCATGCGGAGGAGGAATCAGCCACCATGTTGAAACTACAACATTCTTGTCCCTAGAGCCACACGGTTTTTTTACTGCCATTAGCGAAATTGTTATGCAAACTAACGCAAGAATTAAGAAACGAGTAAGGACCCGTGTTTTTTTCTGGTTTTGGGGCCATAGATGTCTATGGCCCCAAAACCAGAAAGAACATGGCTCCGTACCCATCCCACAAAACATGGCACGGATTGTTTACACAGGCAAAAATATGAGGTCCGTACTCCTTTTTTGACAGGTCCGTACCCGATTTTTCTACCATGTAAACGGCCTTTAAAACTACTGAACAAAATCTACTTACCCTACAATCTCGTAAAATCCCTGAAAAACAAAGAAAAGAAAAGGAAGTATTAATGAGGACTGTGTTCTGTTGTTACCACTTTCATTTTCCTAATCCTGTTATTTGCAATAAAGCTGAAAACTAAAACATGCAATAATCCAATATGCAATGGTGAGAGTATTGTGAAAGGGTGCAAAACATTTATTCATGTATTCCTGTTTGTGAATGCCCAAGACCATTTTTGCAAGTGACATGCAACCAACCTCTCAGAGGTCTGTATATTTAATAAATGACTTGTCCTAATGGTTCTTCACAGGTTAACGCACTCAGCGGGTGCATTATCGAGATTTACCTGTACAAGTTCACTATTAAACAATGAACAAAAAATTCCAATATCGCACTTTGCAGGAATGGTATTGAAAATTTCGAGTTCACTACTAGTGAACAAGTTCAGGTAAATTCCGATAATTCACGAGCAATGAGTGCGTCAGCATTTTTATTATTCAAATTGAATACACTGCACAAAGAAATCGCCACACTTTGAGTCAGCCGAAGCCATGGGGTAATGACAGTGGTGTGTTGAATTTACACCACGGCTATTGCACACGATAATGACATAAAGGAGATTGTTTTGTCACAACCCAGTATCACGTGGTACAAATCAGCCAATCAAAAAATCGGAATTTGTACAGTGCATGAAAGCTGAATAATAAATTATTGTTACTGCTCTTATAGTGAGGTTAAAGTACAAGCTATATTGATCTCAGTACTACATGGCAAGAGTGCCGAGCTTTAGATCAAAAAGTCAAACCATTGGAGATTAATCACTGCATATCTACTACATACCAGCAACTTCTATTCTTATCTCGCACATCTCCTTTAACTCACTGACTGGCCCTGTGTACTCCATGGCACATTCTGTTATGAAACATATCATAGTTACCTAGTTACCACTGACAATGCAAATATTACAATAGGAAACATGGTCCAGCATTACTTTTGTTACGAATAAAGCATTGTGGTTGTCAACCAAAAAAATTAACATTGAACCAAGTCTTGGCAGCCTAATTTCTGGTCTGGGTTGCTCGAAAGATGGATAATGCTCTCCACTGAATAAATCACTAGAGTGTTTTGTCAACGCTTGCCCACTGGATAGCCAGTGGATAGCGCTTTCCAGCTCTCAAGCAACTAGGGTCTGAGCTGTACTGATCCATGTTCCTCAATTTCAAACTGAAAGATTGGGAGGGGATAGAGGGCAAGAAAACCCCCTACCCTACCCTCCTTCCTCTCCATCAACACTATAGTGCTGGTCCAGAGGAAAATCTGCCCTTACGTCTGTGTAATCTTACTATTGAAAGGATTTTTGCTTTCAGTTTAGTTGGTCTTTGTTGTTTGTTCTGTATGTGATAATATATATATTCAAAGCTGTCAAGTAGTTAAACACTGAAAGTCGAAGCGTTTCATAAACCACCCCACCCCAGAGAACATACCAGATTTGACCTCTTCTAACTTCTTTTCAACTTGGCTAATACGTTCTCGATAAAGCCTGAAAACATAAAGCAATATCTTTCATAAAAACAAATTTTACTGGTTGTTAAAAATAAATCAAAGATATTTAAGCTTATCCAGCACAAGTAGGTAAGTTGATTTCTGCTCACTGTTCTTTCAGGTCGCTAAATTGTCTTTCCAGATCGGCCATGTCATTCAAACACTCGTTCCTTCTTCTCTCATTTTCCGTTTCGTCAACTAAAAATGCACAGAGAACTTTCATCACAAATTTGTTCAAGCAGAGCAAATAACAACATCAATAAGCTAAAAGCGCGGAAAATCAACAGGGCCAAGAGAATACTAACTGCTCGATTCGGAAGATGATTCATCGGAACTCAAGCTACTTTCTTCATCTTCGTCTTCGCTCATGTTTTCATCCTCATTAGGACTTCTTTCTACTTCTTCTTCTCCATTTTCTTCACCATCAACAGACGGCATATTTAAGAAAGCTAACTTTCAGTTGGAAAAAGCAAATGTTCCGTCAATTTTTTTTACACTACGTACAGAAGAACTGCGCTGTTGTGTACATCCAGCTTGTCATGCGCAAACATTGTGAGTCTGCGTTCTTCATTGCAGCGAGTGTTCCCACGAACATTTTATACTTTAAGTTAAATCATTAACGTGTATCTTCAATACGGGTTGCGAGAAGGTATGGGCTGAATTTTTTTGTTTTGAAAATGTTTTGGTCACTTTAAAGAAAGATATTACTTCACGCGTACAAACAATGGAAGCTTTGAAAATCAATTGCCTTTTTTGTCATCAATCTCTATTCCTCCTGCTTTCTTAGTCTAAAGTACATTATTCTCACGCTTCCAATGGCGAGAGTCAAAAGTCAGGTTTTGGGGAATACCCTGCATGGAAATTTTATATTTTAGGGGCTCGGCAATGCCCCGTTTGATTGGTTAGGGAAGTTTTGGAGCCCTGTATTTTGTTGAGTTTTAGTTATCTTCTGTAATTTAATATATAGATTTAGCCAATTCAAGCCTAAAAGCGGAGCTCCTGGGCCGGGTTGTCCGAAGCCTGATTAAGCTGGATTAAGCTAACCCAGGATGAGTGAGAATTTTGATTTGAGTTTTATAACTTTGCAGTGAGGTTTTCTGTTTATATTGTTTGGCCTTGTTTTGATTTTCAATAATCTCAAACCACACCAGGAGCCCAGGAGCCAAAAGCAGTGAAAAACATTTGTATAGAAGGAAAAAAATTATACTTCGGTTAACTTTTAATCTTAGGTTAGCATTAACCAGCTTCCGAACAACCTGGCCTACAACAAATTAACCTGACACGAGCTGGCAATCCAATCAAAAACTACTACTTGGTCAACTATAGAAAACACCTCTATAAGCTAAGCTCTAAACTTGATACCGTGATAGGGTCAATGTGATCCTGTAAGCGGATACCTTGTTTTGACAGGTGTCAATTGACCATAACATGGATGTCCAATATCAAAGATATATACTGTAAACCAAGACTGCATGACTTGGTATAAGCTGGAGTATGGCTGCCACATTGTGCGATGTTGTCGTTGTCATTGGGCGCACACGTCTGCGACCCATGCTGCTTAGCCATGTTGACAACCAAAAAGAGTTGCATATGGGTTTCGTTTTCTATGCATGCATGTGGTTCTGTTCCTTTAGTTATGGTGCTCTGCTTGCCGGCCCTTTGGGCCACCGGAGCTCTGCTATAATTAGCAAATTGTTGTGCTATTGTCAAAATAACACTTATTGAGTTGAGAATTTAACAGGAGTGTTCACAATTGAGTGTTCAACAGGATGGAGTGATGACATCATGATCATTAATTTTCATGCCCAACCTACCACCTGCAGGAACACAGGTTCATTCTGAACTCATCCCTTTGACAAATCCAGCAAGGTTGAACTTACCAAGCACCAGGTTCACAGCCGGCACAGCTGTAGGAGTCACTAAACCACTCAGGCTTCACCACCACTGAAACGTGATGACCCAAGGAGAAGGTGCATCTTTAATTAGTTGCCGAATTTCACAAACAACCAATAACTGCATTATTACTGATAATTTCACTTTAATACAAGCTTATATATATCTAAACTTGACAGAGATCGATGGATGCCCAAGATCCCGAGATCAATGGATGCCAACAGCAACAACACCACCATTTTTTTAATACAGATGAATTAGTGAATACAAAGCCTGATCGAAAACTCAACATTGCTAACTCAGCTTGTCAGGAGGCACACAGTTAACACCATGGTATAGTGTCTATTCTTTATGATATAAGTAAGGTTAAGTGGTTTTCATTTGCCTAAGTTTTTAATTATAGCTGTGTCTGAGAATACATTAAAACAATTGCTCGGCTCCTAGCTGCGATTACAAGAAAGCATCGCACCATTCCTTAAGGCAGTTATAACAGTCCGACGCTTGTTTCTTGTTTGCTGCACAAGTTTCTTTGATCCAATCCAAAAACATTTCTTCATCTTTCTTGAGGACAAGGAACTGACCCAAGACGACGTATGCTTTATCAAATCCTTTTTCCTCCAGCCTTCCCGACAGAACTGGCCCGATCCCTGCGAGCTCTGTAACAGGTTTCTCACCCATGGGCTCACTCACAAAGTTTCTGTGTTTCTGCGACGTGGAACTCATGATCCTTGGAGAAATAGCTCAAGCATCAATTATTTAGACTAGCTTAGCGCGAGCCAGCCATGAAGATCACATTTGTACAAGACGGTATTTTCAGGTTTTGAAGAAGACAGAGATGACAAATATCACATACAGTTTCGCCTACTGAAACAATATCAAGAAAAGAAAGCAAATTACCTTAGTTCAAGCCAAGATCTCTGTCTTATACTGGAATCGACGCGAAGATAGTGAAGGTACTTCTTGCAGCGATTTGTAATATGATAGACGCACTGAGAAACCTGTTGCTCCAAATAAGGCCAACTTGGCCATATATGGAGTACAAATTTGGCGGGAAAGCGAAAGTCTTAGTAACCACGCCTGTGATATTTCCCAAACAGTTCACAGTTTTGCGTTGAGTTCGGTTTCCAAGAAGATAGATTGTAAATTTGATTATAATTTATAGACAAAATGAGCTCTGGAAGAGCCAAACCAGGGAAGAGAAAGGCTACGACTGCAAAGGCGCCTGCAGCAACTAAGAAACCTCGGAAGCCTCGAGGAATGGTCGAACTTCCCGAAGGAATCGTCTTAACAGATTTGACCAAGAAAAAGTGGCGCCTCGGAAGGTTGATTGGTTGGGGCGGTTTTGGAGCCCTCTATTTAGGTAAGTTGCAATCTAGCAGCTGTAGAATTTGTTGCTACTCTGGTTACCACGTACATACCTTTTTAGTCTTTTCCCTACCCATAGTTAACAAATATTTCTCTTTTATATAAGCTTAAACTCATCAACAATAGATAAGATTGGGGAATGGTGCCTAGAAAGGAGGGTGAGGCCACGAATCAGACGAGTGTAGGGTATCCATGACAACCCTGTGAGCGGCAGCCACTCACCCGGCACCATCACACTGACAAGTCAGTGGACACACAAATACTTACCAAAGCAAGAGGGAGGGGCAGGCCGGGAATAAAATCACAGTGCCAGCTATCCTTGAGCAATAACAAAACGCAAATGACTTGACATCCGAAGCCGAGCTGTAAGCCATGTGGGGCCCCTGCACAAAACCCCCGGCCACCCCACACCAGAACCCTGGGAGATACTGCTGGCCAGCATTGTCTTCTGTTTAACTTAGCCTAAATTACATTTAGCCACATTTAATATGTACTAATGTAGGCTTAAACTCTGTAAAAAGTGCACAATAAAGAAAGTTGAAGTTGATCCTATTTAGGTTGCTCAAAGAGAAATGGGGCAGGGGGGAGGGTAGGGTGAGTAGTTTCAAATATTTTTGGGGCTGGTACTGCTACTGACACATTGCCTCCCTTGCCTTACCTCCACCCCTCACCTTCAGAGCAGGGGATTACCGGTATTTTGAATTTCTGGAGAGAGGCAGTGCTTTCAATAGGACCCAGCGCCTGCCCGAGCTCCGGCGGGTATTCTGTTGAAAGTCGGTGGGTATGTTTAACTTTTAAACATTATCCACAGAGAAATTTGCCTGCGCTTCTCATATTACTCCGGAGTGTGCCACCTACTTCAAATCTTATTTAGAGCACTGGAGAGGTGCACAAAGGGACATAATATGCATTTGATACATTTTACTGCATCGGGAAAGGTTGTACTGTTAAGTGTTTCATCCATGTATATGTTTAGGTGCAAGTTATTTATTTATTAATTTATTTATGTTTATCTTTAGTACCTTGTGTAATAGATATTGTTAACACTATTATCTTGTTTCCTTTTGTCTTTTGCAGCTTCTCCAGATAGTGGGTCACCAGTTCATGAAAATGCTGAACATGTTATCAAAGTGGTAAGAACTAGGCCATGGCTGATGCAAGTGGCAGTGTTTATATAGGAGTCCAATACCAGAGTGATGTAAACGGTTTGAAATATTTTAGATGTAGGGTCGATCTCACTTCTAAAAAAAAACCACTTCACAATGACAAAGACGGTTTATATGTTAAGAAAATAATTGAAGGAAGTTAATGCTGTAATGAAAAAACTTGGTGCAAAAGTCAGAACTGAAAAAAGGGTTAAAATTAAAGCTAATGTCAAAGTACTCTATTGCTGGTTTTCAGTGTCACGCCAGATTTCCTCTTTTCAGATCATGAAAATGAGACCATGAAATAAAAAAATTCGAACTAGCTTGAACTATTTTAATTTAAACCTCGGAGAGCACATACAGATGGCTTCATAGTTAATGTACCATTAGCACTCTCAGCGGATAAAGTTTTGAGGTTAAATTTCTTTTTTTTTCTTTTCAGGAACCTCACACTAATGGACCTCTATTTACAGAACTTGCCTTTTACCAGCGTGTGGCAAAGCCAGATCTAAGTATATGACTTGACAATTTACAGTTTAACATTTTCATGTAGCCTGACAATAAACCCCTCCTTTGTGCCAAAATATTACAGAAATCTGCGACCATCCTAAAGAGGCAGAGGCCTTTGTAAGAATCAAAATCTCGAGGGGTTACTGTCTAGCGCCCATTACTGATGCGTTACATTACATGGCTTACATGTACATTAAAAGAATATCCTTGTCAATGCTACCCAGTATGTATGGATTGTAAAAGTTGAGGTTAACTGCTTTGTACTGACAAATTAATTCTCAAAACTAATTATAGAACAGAAATCATGCTTGGCATTAATTATTTTTGCAAGATTCTGTATTTTTAGCATAAGATTGGATATGTACACAATCATGTAAATCTTTGTGTTTTATGTCATCAGTAAGCAGCTGGTGTAAGTCACGTCGTCTAAAGCATCTGGGTGTTCCCATGTTCTTGGGATCTGGATCATTTGATCATGGCTCCACTAAGCTGCGTTTTTTAGTCATGGAGCGCTTTGGGAAAGATGTGGATGAGCTCTTCATCAGCAGTGGCCGTAGATTTGATACAACAACAGTCTTCATGCTTGGCCTCAGAGTTGTGAGTACTACTGGAATCAAATTAAATGCCTTTAATTTTATCAGTAGCATTAATCTCAATATTCAGTTTTTATGTGACGTTTTTGTACAATTGGTATCAAGAGGTAGTTGTCATCCTGACATCCCTACAATCTTACAATCCTGCCTAAAATTTATTATTTTAATGTATTATATTTTTACGAGAAGGAAATGTTCAGTACAGTTTGAAATTAATCACAGTTGAAAATGAACCAAGCACAGAAGAAATTCTTGGTAACTAGTTCAGCACTGTCAGAAAGTCATTGCCTTTGGCAAGCCACTGATAGTCAGTTAGTGCTATAAATTATGGCAATACCACTGTTTTTACTGCTACCTTTGAAATCAAAATGCTCTTGGCAATAGGCTTCCATCAGTCAAGCAGCAGTACCTTAAATGGAAAACTGGTCTGCAGAAAACTCCACACTCATGGCAAAAATGTCGGAACAGTGAAGATAGCCTTGAATAAGCTGACAGCGACTCCAGATTGAGCTCAGGCAAAAATAAAAAACTCCACTATCTTCGCTGTTCACATTCAAACGTACTAAAGAGTTCATCATTGGCCACATTTTCGTTGTGAATGTGAAGCTCAGGGATGGCACTAGGATTTTTCATTCTGGGTCCTCGTACCCTCATGTCTGGTCAAAGCATTTTAGGTGGGTCCCAAAATCTTGGCGACCCTGCCCCCCCCCTCCAAGAAATTGTTAGTGTTGTTGTTATGAGAAAGGGCAAATTACTGTCATACTGTTCACTAAGCTTTATAATTATTGCCTTTTTCCCGCTTCTTTAGGCAATGAAAATACAATGTATTCTTAATAGATTAGTCTACATATACCTTACAGTAAAGTATTGAAAACCCAACTTTTGACTAACATGTGATCCACCTGACTCATGTGACGAACAAGCGCCAATCTTTGGAAATTTTTACATCCACTCGTGAACGTGTTCTTCTTTCCAGCTTCTGTGCAATCTTTACAAATCATTGATGTATCATCGCCCGAGCCTCTTCTTTGCAGCCATCCAAACTCTTTCAGCCATTTGTCTAAAACCTGATTATGTCTTCCTCGCTTTTCATGGTTCATAGTGGCCACTTGACTGATCAATCAACGAACAAACATGGGAGGGAGCTCATTCAAGTTTCCTGGATGTGTAAAATCGTCTCCAGTCCCCTTTGTGTAGTTAAATTCAATATGGCCGCCACGATGTGAAGTCGCTTAGCTTTGTTCAAAAATTTTTTACGTCACTCAAACAACAAAATCTATTCAACATTCAAAGTAAGTGGAGTGAGTTCTTCAAGTCAACATCTTGCGTCCTGGGACGCATTAAAATTTTGATGCTGCATTTCTTGGCATTTTTTGCATAAAAATGCACAATTTCTGCGTTAACACGATCCCTGAAGCTGCTTTGCATCACTGACATGGTAGGTTCCACCGCTGTTTGATTGACAGAAATCCATTGCTAAGAGTGTTTTGATTTTGAAGGTTGCGTAGCAGTGAAAACAGTGGTAATCCGTTAGCAAGGTTTGTTTTGTTGATATTAGGTTGATACTCTGGAGTACATTCATTGTCATGAATACACTCACGGTGACATCAAAGGATCTAACCTTATGATGGGATTCTCCAAATCTAAATCTGGGCAAGTAAGTGAGGAACAGTTTTTATTTGTTATATTTATTATTATTTCTTAATGTTGTTTTGACAGTCAACTCTCTAGTAAGTGGACACCCTCGGCAATTGGAAAAAGTGTCTGTTAGTAGAGCTGTCTGCTTACAAGAATTATTCCCGTATAAAAAAAGGGGGAAAAGTTAAAAAGGGGAATTGAAACAGTGTCCGTAAGTAGAGCTGTCCACTTGTGAGAGGGTCAGTTGGAGGGGAGTTGACTGTACATGTTTTCCTTTAAAATTTTGCTATTTTATAAGCTTCTTTGTACGTAAACTCAGAATTATGTCGAAGATTGTACATCAGGAAAATACTGTTCAGAAGAGCAAAAATCAGTGAAAAAAAGGCACTTGTGGCAAACAAAACTTATGATCTGGGATGAGACGCCAGTCGACTCCTTAATAAAAAAGTTAATTTTGAGCCCTGCTGGAAGTTATTTAGTATATACGGTATACTGTATTTCTCATCTCAATACAGTCATGATCAAGATTATATTATGGTTATTGTAAACATTTTGGATCTTTTCTCAAGGTGTATCTGTTAGACTATGGCCTTGTATATCGGTTTAATCCTGAGGGGAATCACAAAGAATACAAAGAGGATCCAAAGAGAAAACATGATGGTACAGTAGAATTCACTAGCAGAGATGCGCACAACGGTGTAGGTGAGGATAATGATAGAGGCTGTCAAGCTTACAACTTTCCAGAAGCTATTTTCACTTTTTAATTGAACTATATAAACAGAAGGGGAGGTGTTCCTGGTCTCTTAGCTATGTGTGCATCTGTGCACTGTATGACGTATAGGCTTTGCGAAGAGACACACATGCAGACAGTTACAATAGATTTGCCATAAAATTCAATTTAGCACCCTTGGCTTATTAAATTTGCCTTTGTTGGCTCAATGTAGCCTGAGGTGCAGCCAGACGTGTCACAAAATCCTTGACATAGATATAACTGGTTGTGTACATTGCCTGTAGCCCAAACTAGCTCAGTGAAGAGTGCTTAAATTAGGGATTTGGCACTTATTCAGGATTCAATTTGCCAGGTTATTTTTATTGTCTGCCTTCATTTGGCATCACTAAAGTGTCAAAAACGTCAAGCATGTACTTGGCTAACCGCTAAACTTCGAGACTATACCAAAAACTTGGGAAAAAAACAAATCATTCTTACAATGACAAAGGCTTGTATGTCACAAAGGTGTATATAGTATCGCTTTGTGCTAGCCACGCTGTAATCAGCAGAGGTGTGACATTTTCTCCAAAGGGCAATGTATATCCACAGGAACCTTGGACTCTCTTGTGTCTACAACATGTAACTTTGGTAGTGATAAGTTTGTATGGATCCTTCATTGTTCATTTTGTTGACAATTTGGAGTTTTGTAGTTACCTCTCGGCGTAGTGACTTGGAGATTTTGGGTTATGTGATGCTCCAATGGTTGTGCAACAGACTTCCCTGGGAAAACAATCTCGAGAATAAAGAATATGTGAGGAATGAAAAGATAAGGTAGAGTTATGGTGTGTATTTAGTATGTGTATTTAAACAACTCTTAAGTATTTTAAAACAATTTACACAAATTAGATACTTACACTTGTATTCGCTACTTGCACATACCCATAATCCTTTGCATTTTCGGGGGGTAACCAGTAGAAGAAATGTATGGTATCATGACAAAAATTAGATCGGTGAGCTCGCAAAACCGGCTACTAATGCTTAAAAATGCACCAGAATTTACCAAAATCACGATAGGAGAAATTTGTACTAGTTTATAACTAAATGTAGAGAATTTTTTTTTGTCCATACATCGTCTTGTAATTTTACAGACGATGTATGGACAAAAAAAAAATTTCTCTACATTTAGTTATAAACTAGTACAAATTTCTCCTATCATGATTTTGGTAAATTCTGGTGCATTTTTAAGCATTAGTAGCTGGTTTTGCGAGCTCACCGAACTAATTTTTGTCATGATACCATACATTTCTTCTACTGGTTACCCCCCAAAACGCAAGGGATTATGGGTCATGTGCAAGTAGCGAATACATGTACAGCATGGTTGAATACATGCATCTTTAAAGTTAGCCAGTTATTTGAACTATTACTAGTGATATTGATGGTATCTCATTCATAAAATGCAATGTATCAATTTATAAAAAAATGAATAAAAAAATAAGCAGCACATCCCATAAAGAGGCGCTTTGTCCACTAGTGTTTCCAGAACAAATTGGAATTTGTTTTTTGTGAGGGAAGAAGACCGGAGAACCCAGATAAAATGCCTCAAAGCAAGGCGAGAACCAACAACAAACTCAATCCACTTATGCAGTGCTTTCAATAGGACCCGGCACCTGCCGGAGCTCCTGCAGGTATTCTGTTGAAAGTCGGCGGGTATATTTAACTTTTAAAAATTTGCCAAAGAGAAATTCTCCTGGCCTTCTCATATTACTGTAGAGGGTGC
>OZ026600.1:24992107-25007107 GCA_964020085.1 Micromussa lordhowensis | reverse complement strand
GTTAAAAATTGCAAAGCTTGAGGTGTCCATGTGTAAAGTGTCTAATTTTAAAACTTTTGTGTTAGCTTGTGTTTTGCTGATCCGACTTAGGAAAATTTGGCCTTTTCCCGCAATGTTTCTAGAGTGATGCTACTATACGCATCCAGCATATGCATTCTGGCACTTGCAGGACCCTTGTAAGCTGGATTGCTAACTGCCAATTCTGCTGCAATTCCAAAGACACTCAATGCATAGGCACAACCTTTCATCACAAGATTGACATCTGTTGGATCTTCTAAAGAAACAAATGCTGCTATTACAGCTGTCAATGTGCATCCAGCAGCAGTTATCATTTTAAGAATAGGGTGACCGTTTGATACTTTAATCACCCTCGTGCCATCTGTCACAAAATCATGCTCTCCTGTAACTACAACAACACAATGGCACTCCGAGGCAAGGGCTTGGGCAGGCATGAGAGCGTTGTCAGAACATTCAGAACTGTCAACTCCTTTTTGACCTCCATCTGTGGAAACAGGGCATGTTTTAATAAAAATGCAAGCAATAATTATTATCCGTCTCGAATGGTGGCACATGCTGTGAGACTTCTATAAGAGGGTTATGTATCCGAAGCCTGGCTGGGAATGATATCCCATGAGCCCCTAAAGGGGTTTCCAAAGGAAGACAAGGAGATGAAAATGCTGTCGCTCGCCACCCTTGTTCCCAGGGCTTTTCCCTTTTCCAGAGAAAGGCCCTGGGAACGAGGTTGGTCGCTCACTTGTTCCCCTACCCCAAAATTGTAAACCAAGCTACTTAAAGTTTTGGCAACAAGGCATGAATTTAGTCTCCCCTTACCTGATGTTTCAACATTCAATGCTGCACAAAAGGTCTTGGCCAGTGCCATAATTTCAGAGGCATTGCCCCTAATCACTGTGGGCTTGTGGGAAATAACCAGATCTGTTGCCGTCTTAGTTCGCAAATTGGTGGCACCCACTCCTACTGGATCCAGCACCCAGGCCTTCCCCAGTTCATCAGCTTCAGCTGCCGCCTTGTGCATGGAGATGATCCATGTTTTGGAGAGGGTTCCAATGTTGATCACCAGTGCTGAGGCCAAGGACACAAACTCTTCCACTTCCTCCTCGGCTACAAAATTGATATTTCTCGTTCAATATTTATCAACACTCATTACTGCTCCTCATTCACAATACCTTGAAATGAGAGCAGGGTGTCGGAGCTGGGGTAAGGGGAGATTCGAAAGGGCAACAGCGCCACAGAAGTTGAAGAGAACCGGGAGAAATGGGAAGAAATTGCACAATATATAAACTTATGGGAAATTACGATCTTGAGACGTATTTTGGCAAATTGAGTTTCTATTTAAAGCCTGTTCACCAAGCTTATCAAGAAAGACTCTCCACGAGGTTAGCTATAAGTATAAACGTTTCTTTGCCTTCACCTACGAAGACCAATCTGAACAAATTTGACCTACCATGAGCTCTTACAAAACCAGGTACCATTTCAGAAAATAAAGTACCGTCAGTTTCTCGTTTAGAGTGATTTTTCATCCCTCGACTGTCTTATTCATGTGCAACTAACAGAACCATATAGTACAATCACTCTCTAGATATTTATATCCCGGAAAAGGCTGTTACCCCGGGCTTTTAAAAGCGCGAATCATTAGAGAGCTTGAGCAGTGACGTCAGCGACCCTTATATTTTACCTTCAAATTTCGCAATTGTCTGGTCTCAGAACTTGCTCAAGCCGACCCTAAAAAGCAGGAATGCTGGAATGGTAGAGTGGTGGAATGGTGGAATGGTGAAATGGAAAAATGGAAAACTGGTGGAATGGCGGAACGGCGGAAAATCACCCGTAATCCTGAAACACGGAATGACGAAATATCACACGAAATCCTAAAACACGGAATGACGGAAAATTACCCGAAATCCTAAAAGACGGAACTATAAATCCCGTCTTAGGGTAAAGACAAATGCAAAGTCCCATATTTTACTTCCATTAACAGGGGAGGATTTAGAGGGAGTAAAAGAGAAAATCGCCCTTAGAGGCACAGGTTTGTGAAAAATCGTACCCCCTGAATTAGACTTCTGTCTGAATTAGCTTAGACTTCCCTTTCAGGGAGGGCAATTCAAACGCCATACTCAGTGTATACTGAGTAAACGATTTGCGCTTCGTTGGAGATCGTGTTCGTCACAAATTTCACCTGCATGTGGTGGCGCGTTGACCTGTCATGTGCTTGACATGTTCCGGTCGCAGCCATAACATGTTATGTTTCGGTTTACAGTAATTCATTTCGATTCTCACTGAAATATATTTCAAGAAAATGTATCTTTTGTATAAAATACAGCGATTTCGCGCCTTTCTGTCTCTTAGGATTTGGGGTGATTTTCCACCGATCTGTGGCTTTTCGAAACTCTCTGCACAGCGTTACGACGTCAAGGCTTGGTGGCGTGACACACAACCTTTCATATGAAATTTAATCTCACTCTACTGTTACGTACACAACCAGAAGATTTTGTCGATTTGATTGACTGCAATAATAAAGGAATACTACACGAAAATCAGTGCTCACCTCGTTATTTAAAATCTAAACGAAAACAAATCCTTAACAACAACAAGGAATTAGAAATTATTATTTAACGCGGGGAAGGGGGGTGTGATGTTTGACCAACCTGTACCTTTTAGGGCGATTTTGTTTTACAGTTTTTTTTTACTTCCCCCAACTCCTCCCCTTTAATGTACCAAATGAAAGTATTGGACTTTTGGATTTTGGGTGATTTTCCTTCATTCCGTGTTTTGGGATTTCGGGTGATTTTCCGTCTTTCCTTGTTTTAGGAGTTCGTGTGATTTGCCGTCATTCCGTGTTTAAGCATTTCGGGTGATTTTCCGCCGTTCCTCCATTTCACAGTTCCGCCATTCCGCCGTTCCGCCGTTCCGCCGTTCCACCATTCTACCATTCCACCATTCCACCATTCCACCATTCCACCATTCCACCATTCCACCATTCCATCATTCCATGTTTAACTCCAAATGAAAATACGACAAGTTAGTAATTCCAGTGTTTAACTCCAAATGAAAATACGACAAGTTAGCCGCCGTCGTTCGCGTTCTCCAAAATACTCAGACCTTAGTCACTTCACGTTGTGTTTTGTTGTTTTGCAGACGACGGCTGAAAAATGTACAAAGAATTATAGCGCACTTCATTTGTTTGGTGGCGTTTTCGTTACCGTTGCCATGCCATAGTGGATGCTTAAGCTCTCAATTACCGCTCACCGCTATACGAAAACGTAAAAATGTTGAACTCACCGTGTACCATGGCAGGCGATGCTCCGATCGCGAGCAGCGTGTTAGCCATGATGTCCATTGAAACGTAGTTTGTAATGCACTGAACTAGAGGACCATCGGATCGTAATTTCTCCAGTGCACGCCAACAGTCGGATATGCTGCACTTGATCGACTCACAGGCGGTAGTGCTTAGTTGTGGTGGTTGAGACATGATTATTTTCTTCTTAATGAGACTATAAATTATCAACGCAGGAAAGCGAACTCACGCGACGAGTCTACCGAACGAACGGCGGAAGTAATTTCCTTGTAACGTTATCACGTGATCCCGGTCTGGTGTAACGCTTTCACTCTGACTGTTTATAAGACGTTGTAACCACGACCTGGTGGAGCACTAAGCAAGGTGGGTAGAATAATCACTCGATTCCCCCTTGATTAGGAACTTAAACAAGAATTTGTTTCTGTGAGTAACCCTGGCAGAGAGATTGTACTTTAAGGGTTGTTGAAGTCCAGGCCGTTTTACGTCAACTAAAAGATGGACGGATAGGTAGACTGTAAAAGCATATTTGTATTTCAGATCAAACTTATCAGTTACAACTGTTTGTAACAGTAACCAGCCAGTTACAGTCCCCTGTCGCCATAGGTATAAGAATAATACCTGACCCGCTTGCCTTAGAGAATCTCGCAAACACAACTTTATTTGAGCTTTATAAACAAAGTTGTACCTACAATAGTGATCTTGAAGAGCGGTTCCTCTCGATCTTTACATAACATTAGTCACCATGAAGGATATGAGACGCTACTTTGTTAAGCAAATCTTAACGACTCGTTTCGATTGTCAGGCCCAGGAGTCAGGCCAGCATAGCTTTCTTCTGATGCAGGACCGACATTGGACGGAAAACATGTCACGCAGTCTCGAACTGCGTGACTCGAGAGGGAGCCGAACGTGTCCGGATTCATAATTACCAGCTAAACGATTACAGATCCAAAATGTACTACCACAGGATATCAGCCTTCATTCACTTTCGCAGTTGGGAAAAATTCCGGATTCATTAGAAGCACTGTTTGAACTCAACAATATTCAGATACAAAGTATTCTCTTTAAATTTCTTATTCAAAATTTATTGTCGGCTGAGAAATGACTCGGGGGAAGTGGGGAGGGGTCGGCAGCAGTCTCATTAGACTTGAAAATCGCAAACGATGTTGTCTTTCAGGCGTTTGTATTCCGATTTTATGAGTCAAGTATTCGGGCAAGAAGGTCACCGCCCCTTCCCATTCCCCCCATGTTCAAAGGTACCCGTAGGCTTATGTTTGCGCGGAGATTACCAAATCCTCACTCCTCGTGACTTTTAGTTACTTTAAAGCTTTCAACGCGCGATACATTCAATATCTGGAGGGCAATTGCAAACGCTTGAAACATTTTCTTCAAACACTCGTTACGGCAGTTAACTTTTAACTTCAAATTGGCTTTAAAGTAGCGCTATATACGATGTGTTTATTTTTTCCTTGAAGTCTGCAGCAATGGACAGTCTTCCCACAAACACCATCACAGATCAGGACATCAGAGCTTTCCAAGAAGACGGAGTGATCTGTTTACGAGATGTGTTCAGCCAGAAGTGGATTGACGTCTTGCGAAGAGGAATTGAATTCAACCGACTCCACCCTTCTGAAATGGCGAAGCGAAAGGGCCACACCCCTCTCTTCTTTCACGACTATGAAAACTGGGACAGCATTCCCGAATACAAAGAGTTTATTTTCCATTCCCCCGTGGGAGAAATAGCCGGGCGGCTTCTTCAGTCTTCGGTAAGAGACTCGTAGACTCAGTGTGTAAAGTGTAATTCGTTTCTAACACATAAGCCAAGGGAATTCTACAATGGGAAATATATTATTAAAAGTACTTACTCCGAGGGTTTTTCTCCTGGTACTCCGGTTTTTCTCCCTCCACAAAAACCAACATCTCCAAATTCCGATTGGACCAGAAAAAAAGGACCTGCATGAAAACCAGTTAAGGCTGTCGTGTCTTCCTCTCTAAATATAGTAATTTATTTTTACAATATTGCTTACAAACTCCATTTTTCCTCATTACAATACGCTACCACCGGAGTATACTAGACTATAACACTGGGTATTTTCCTAGAAGGTTGCGCTGTACTCTAATCACGTTATAGTGAAAGACAGTGGATCAACCAAACAAACTCCTTGGCACCAAGATCAAGCCTACTACGAGATCGACGGACAGCAGGCATGTACCTAAATATTATTTTGCTGGTATTGTTATACAGATCATCATTCATGTTTTTTTTGCTGATTTCTTTACTTACAACTTTATCCTTTTGATTATCGTTCGGAATGTAATAGCTCCGTTTTGGGTGAGCTGAACAAAAATTGTTTATAAGATTACTAAGGTACTTTTGGATTGTGCTTTCGCAGTTAAGGTGTGTTTTAATTCAGAATTTTTTCCTCTTCGAAGTAAAAATGTGAATTTGCATTGAGCCACGTTCAGAAAACAAGACTCTTGTTCATATTCAGAGGTTCCTTTTAAAATTCGTCTTCGTGCATGCTATCAACTTTGTCTCCTCTGACTCACAGGCTAACCGGATTTTCATTGTATCTTTAAAAGTTACCTTCCACTGGCAAATAAACTTAAAGACAGAATATTTTTATAAACTCAGGTATGCTCTGTGTGGCTTCCAGTAGATCCTGTCTCCAAGCACACTTGTCTTCGTCTGGTGAAAGGTTCCCACAGGTCGCCTCATTATTTCAAACCGGTGCGCTTTGACGGCCCTCCATTCACCTCTTATGAAGTAAAACCAGGAGACGAGGAGAAAGCAAAACAACTTCTACCAGCGCCAGATATTGATGGAGATGAGCAGTTTGAAGTCTTGTCCTGGGACATAAAGGTAATAGCCATATACTCTCGTAGGATAATCCCAGGGAACTCTCCCTGGCACCCCGCGGCTATTTAGTTTTTTTCTTTCTTTTACGTTTCTTGTACATGATGAAATCAGTTTTTGTTGAGTGGTGAAAGATTGTGATATCTACCTGTCGATCTAACTTCCGATCCCAAGCAGGAGTTCTTCATATTTTCTGCTTGTGGCGAAATACTGAAAAGTGATAGAAAAACACATTGCGTTTGTTACTAACGATAGAAACCCGATCGATTTCTGTCAGTGACGCAAGTGTTGTTTCGCCGTTTTCTCGGATTAACTTGTTCAGGAAGAAGAACGTGCAAGCTTTCTAATCTCGGAAGCTGTGGTATAGTACCACACCAGTACAGAGTACAGAGCTGTTCTTCAAAACACGATTAAGTTTTGTTAGTCTGGTTTAAACAGCTGTGTATCAAACAAATAGCGGCTAAGCAAAAGATAGAGCGATTTTTCTTTGACTCTCGACGAAGACACTTTCGAAAAGTAAATGGTTCTCCATTAATACGCTACACGATTGGCTGAAAATACTCGCGCCTCTTTTATTCTTGTCCAATCAGAGGTAAGACAAAATCAATCGTGTCTCGCTCGCATACGTTTTCCCGCGCTTCGCGTCAGCACATGTCATCATCATATCATATCCTTTATTTAAACACGATAGGGTTTAAAGCTTAGAGCTTGTGGGGTCGTGTGGAAATAATTACAATATGAAACTAAATTGAAATAGTGATAACATTACTTACAGAATAAAATGTAAAACACAAGCATAAAATGTAAAATACAGGCATAAAATGTTAAATATTTAAAAGCATTTAAAATCTAGGTAGTGCCTTGGCAATGACTGGGCCGACTGTGCGCTAAAATCAAGTTCCTTAAAATAAATGTCCTTCTTCACTTTACGATAAAACTCAGTAAACTGGCCCGTATAGTGGCTCGAGACAGCGTTCCAAAGAATAGCGCCTCTATAGCTTATTGAGTTTTTTTTTTACTTCCTTCAAGCTTAATTTGATTGGTTCATTGGAGGGCCTTTGTCCTTTGTGATCGGCCAGAGTTAGTTAGTTTGGATAGTCCTTTGTGATTGGCCAGAGTTAGTTTGGATTTTACTCCACTCACTTCAGACCTGCTCTATCAGTATTAGCTACTGAATGATTTTGCTATAATCATTCTAGTCCTGCATTCTCATAACGCACCACTTGAATTTGGTATCAAAAGGTAAAGAGAACTTAAAATTTAATCACTGCTCGTTTCAGCCTGGAGACTGCATTGTTTTCCACATGAGAACAGTTCACGGCGCATATGGTAACAATCTTTCGACTCCGCGGCGGGCATTCTCCACAAGATGGCTTGGACACGACGCAGTGAAAGGAGACAGGCCGTGGATGAATCTCCCGCCAAGTAAAGAAATGAAACACTTGAAACGAGGAGACAACATTGTGGAGTCAGGCCTATTCCCTGTTGCTTGGACCCTTGAATAGATAAGAGGTCCACTTTACCCCATATTTGCCCTCGCTGCAGACAATTTTAAAAAATACATAACTTATCGCCAAGAGGTCTGGGCACAAGTTTCCCAGGAGCCGTGAACATTAACCGCGTAAATATAAGACTTTTGTATATGAATGTAACGATCGTATATAACAGTTCGAAATATGCAAACGAAATTCAGTGAGAAACTAATAATGACTTACTTCGACTCTTCTCTTTCGTGCCGTTTTTGGGCCGTTTAAGCGTTTCCATCGAGTTTTTCTCTTCCATCGTTTTTCTCTCTATGATGATTCAAGCATAACAGGTGGATAGAAATCATATTTTCCCGGGATTCAAGCGGTGTTGGACATTTGCGCATGCGGGCCGCAGACGTTTCAACTAATTGGCCATTTCCGAGTTACCTTGTGTCTCTGTTTCAAAACGAGTTCTTGCGCAAAATCTTTCATTTGGAAAGGAGTTTGATTTGCATGAAAATGAACATGTAGGCGGAACATTGCAATATGAATTGTTTCGCACGAAGACTCGTCTTGACGCTGAGGCAAAAGCAGAGCTTACTCATTCTCGTCAACATAGCCTCCGTTTCCTCTGGTCACGTGGTCAAACGACATTTTAAAACGAGTAGCACTGGGGACGAGAATGGAGCTAACCGTAATCAGGCTAACCAGTCTAACCGAAGTGCTATTCAGGCCCAACTGTAGTCTGTGAACATGGCGTTACATATGTAAAAAGTTTCAAAACAAGAAATAAAACACCATAGTAAACAAGAAAAAGCAATTTTTTTTATTGCCAAACGGTTTGAATACTTGTAAAAAAAGAAAAGATTCCGAGAATCTGTTCGATACTTTAACATATAACTGGCGTGCTTTATATTATTTACAGAAGTCTGACTAATCGAAACTTTTCAGGATGTGCCAACCGTAATAGAGGGTGTTAATGGGGGGGGGGGGGGGGGGTGAGGGTTACTTTTGATGGTTGATTAAAACTATAGCTTCACGGTGACCGTAGAATCTTCCGTAATGACGGGTATTATTAAAGTGTCTGTGAAGAGAATTAAGATAAAGTTTTGAACGACTAGTAGATTTTAACTAAAAAAATTAGATTATTCGAACACGGAAGACCGTGTTATATCACATTTCCAAACACGAAGAAAAGAGTTGAAAATACGACGCGTGACGGAGTATTTTTGAAGAACGACAAGTCTTGAGTGTTTGATATATATCGTCTGAATCTTAATCGAAACTAAAACTAAATAGAAAAAAGTAAAATAAAATCGTAGAACTCTATGCTAATTACGATCCAAATACAGTCACGGTCATGATTTTCTTTGTCTTAACTGGATGAGTTATTAATGACTTTGAGTGTTGTATATAAGGCATTGGTAATTTTGCAAAAGAAAATGTTTCCAGACAGAACTCTGTCAGTCAGTAAGCCTTTCTGAGGTTTGTGGTCGAAACTGGGCACAGCTAATATAGCAGACTCGACAAAGATTCAGATTTAAAGCGGTTTATTCTTCGTTTCGCTCGTACAATGTAAATACATCTATCTCGTTATGTTTTTGCCTTAAACACCTTCGCGCGGCCATTTGAACAATTTCACTATGTCCTGCTTTCCACGGGCGTTGCGTTCAACTTCTTTTCTCGGCAGTACCTCGCTCTTCCGTCCTATCATCTGTGACGTAGTCTCTGGAAAAGACATCTTATCAGCGCTGGCTGCGTAAGAGGAGATCTGGGGCTGTGTCACAGCGCTGGCTACGTCAGCGGAGGTCTGGGGCTCCGCCGCAGATTTTTCCTCGCTGTGTTTAGTCATCGGGATGCTGACTTGTTTTCGCTCTTCATCTACATCAAGTTCATCTAGACCAATCCTTAATGTCTCTTGCTGTAACTGCAAGTTCAAGTTGCAAAACGAATTGCATGTTGGTATGTTTAGCATCGTACTTACCTCGATCTTCTCTTGCTATGTATGGCTAGTACCCAGGCGCCCTTACGTAAGCAAAGTCAAAGCCTGTGCAATTTCATGCGGGGCAGCTGATTTTAGTCTCACGAGATATCTTCGCAGTTAAGTAACTTAGGCAGTTGCGAAAATGGAGTCTCAAGAAAAATACTTTATTGAACGGGGATTCAAGCCAATAACCTCTGCGATACCGGTGCAGTGCTCTACCAACTGAGCTATCAAGCCAATTGGGAGCTGGTCAAGTTGTAATATACCCGTAAGTAGTACATCAGTGTGAAGCATATTGCAGCATGAAACATTGTTAGGAAAAGATCTAAAAGTATATTAGCAAAACAATTTGCAAAGAAATGATAAGTTTATGAGAGTAGGCTGCTTTTTGCTAGTTTACCCTTCTCCCCCCCCCCCCCCTCCCCTCCCGCTATGCCTTTCATCCTATTCCAATTCCACTCTATTCTCCACCCATATCAAAACAATACAGTACATCTTTATTAGATATTGGCGAATGGTTTGAGAGGGAGAAAGTCTTAGATGCCTACACTCCGGCTCAGTGTGGGACGGGGGGAGGCGGTGGCCTAATGGTAGGGCGCTGCACGGGTATACAGAGGCGAATGGTGCGGACTCGAGCCGTCGTACTCTTGGGAAAGACATTTGGCTTTCACAGTGCAGAAGAAATATTCTTGTGAATGGAGTAGATATACTCTTCGTTGTTCCATGTTACGAAAACCGGAGATAAGCACCGGCGTGATGGGGAACTGTAACTTCCGTTTCCGTCTTTTTGTTTAACTCCGCTAGGCTAGGGCAACTGAGGCTCCAACGCAGACTTTACTTACTGCGTCACAATCCATATAAGTACGCAAAAAAGGACCAATATCCGAGTCATCTTTACCTCACGCGTGGTCAATAACAGTTATCACAAAGGTCTGGTTATTCCTTAACCTTTATACTATTAAAGTAAAGCCTCTCACCTGTCGATATTCACTCGCTAGAAACCCCCACTTATCTGGCCATCGTCTTTGAGAGAGGAGCTCCCTGTTTACATGGTCTTTCCTGTTATCATGTAAGCGAAGTGAAAAGGTGAGAGTAGACTCATTTGAAAAATAAGCAACACC
Source organism: Micromussa lordhowensis (assembly GCA_964020085.1). Classification (NCBI taxonomy): domain Eukaryota; kingdom Metazoa; phylum Cnidaria; class Anthozoa; order Scleractinia; family Lobophylliidae; genus Micromussa; species Micromussa lordhowensis. Next base: position 24,996,372 of record OZ026600.1, on the reverse strand, counting down.
CATTCGGGCTTGTTTATTATGCGGAAACACTGAAATCTGGACTCGTATGTAAACTCTATTTTTGGGAGGGGAGGAAGATGTGGAACTGTGTAGAAACAGAAAGACATCTGACTCCAAAAATTGTAGAATGCGAATGAAAATTATCCGTTAAATGATTGGCTGGACTCATCGTCTTGTATTCTAAGGCAATCACAAAGGCTTTCTTTATTTAAGTGAAGGTTGGAGCTAACCTGGCAATGGTCTAACATCTCATTCAAAAGGAATATAATACTCCTAGTCACTTCATGCTGCAGAAATTAAAGAGATCAGCTAAATGACTTCCTAATGTCTTTTGATTTTGCGTGGATGTGAGCTTAGCTCAAAGCTAGCAAAGTGGTTCAAATTAGTTCCAGAAAACTTTGGCACGGCTGCTAACCGATTAAAAAAGGTTAAAAATCCAAAGTCACCAGGAGAGCTGGCGACCAGCAAAAAGTCTTTCAAAGCATCAAAGTTTTACTGTTAGTACTGACGCAGAATTATGATTCCGAACCTTCCGGTAAATCCACTTTAGCGATCCTGTACTGCTAAACATAAAGCAAGATCGAAAAAAAAAAAACGAACAATAAATGTTAAATTCCTTACCATATTTCATCGTTGTGCACGAAATTGCATGCTTTTACTTTACCCCTCACGCCGAACATCTTTCTCTTCTGTTGTCTTCGGTTGAAGTTATTTGCTATTATGACGTCAAACGGCTCGTGGGCGGGCCTCGCGCGTGCGGCCTCGCGAGCAGGGTAGTTCATACCGCGACTGAACAAAATGAAGCAGGGAGGGTGTGTTGTGAAATACAGAGTTGATATCGTGGGGAAGATAACTAGAAATCAAGGCAGACCAAACAGCGCCCGAGAGGTTCCGTTGTTTGCATTGACTAACAAGCTTAAATATTGCAATTTAAGTTTAGCCTGTATTCGTTCGCCCACTCTTCTCAAGAAAAAAATGCCTCCGATGTAATGAAATCGAGGAGGGATCAGGGGATAAATTACGTTGAAAAGAGGATAGCTAACCTGTTTCCTAGCCTTTCCCAGCAGAATGCAGAACAACTTTTTGTATAAATAACCTCGCGGACAGGATAAACCACTCAAAACTTAATCTCGCCAAAATTGCGTTTTATAATTTATCTGAATGCAACCTCGTTCCTAGAGCCGTTTCCCTGGGCCCCGCCCCAAGCCAGGGAAACGATCTCTTGGTTCTAAGGTCAAAATGTAAAAAGTTGTAAGTAAAATGGCATGGAACAAAACAGATTTGTGTAATTGCACAAAACACTACTGTGTGTGTTCGACCTACCTTAAACTACGAGACATTGTGGAGAGGAAAATGTCAGAAAAATATAAATGAAAGTCAAAGAATGTGAATGGCAATGCAGCTAATCGGGAACAAAATGTTAACACCTGATTACTAGAAAAAGATGAACTTTGTCTGCAGTTATAAAGGCATGACTGATCATCACGGCTATGTACACAACTTAAGCAGTTGTGAAATCAAAGCCTGAAAAAAATTCAGGCCTGATTGGGATTCGAACCTATGACCCTCTGCGATACTGGTTGCAGTGTTCTACCAACTGAACTAACAAGCCAACTAGGAGCTGGTCACTTTGCGAGTTTGTAATATACCCGTAGATGGTGAAGAATACAAGTAAATATATGAAAGATCATATATTTGAACTGTGGAGAAACATGAAGACATGATTGATCATCGCAGTTATGCGCACAACTGCTGTGTAATTAAAGCCTGAAAAAAATTCAGGCCTAAATGGGATTCGAACCCATGACCTCAGCGATACCAGTGCAGTGCTCTACCAGCTGAACTATAAAGCCAACTGGGAGCTGGTCACTGTGAGTTCATAATTATTTTTAGGCTTTTATTTCACAACTGCTTAATTGTTAAGTAGCCAGGGCCTTTGGCTTTAAGTATCAGCCCACATGTTGTATAACCACTATTATAATCCATCAAATATTTCAGCTCGCATGTCATTGGTCTAAAATGCGACACGTGACTGAATATGCCCCAGGTAAAACTGGCAAGTATCTGAGTGATATTCCCCAATTTTCAAAACTGCGCATGTTGCAAAAAAATATTGAATGATAATAAATCAGGTGAGCACTCTCAACTAACTATAAAACAAATGAGTGGGATCAAAGATGACAATAGACCTTTTTACCGATACGGCGGCCATCTTGAATTCCGAGGAAATTATGGGATGCCCAGGGGGCAGATGAGAAATAATTAAAAAGAATACTGTGGCTTGATAACTTTTCGATAATTTTTCGATAACCATAGGAACAACTGCCAAATATCGTGACGGAAAGATGTAACGCTTGTAATATTTGTTATGGAATATGAGAGACAAGCAGTAAAAATTTATCCTGAAAGCTGTGTATACGATAAATTTTCCAGCGATTGCCCCCTCGGCAGCCCATAATTTCTCAGTCAAAACAATAGAATTCAAGATGGCCGCCGTATCGGTAAAAAGGTCTATTAAAGATGATTTCCAGTCCATACTGCACAGTCTCCGCACCCTAATGTTTATAAACATAAAACGTCTCAATTGATGGAATGCAAATTGATGTTATTTGTTATGGTTATTTATTCAGAGGATGTCAAAACGAAGGAGATCACTGTGAAACTACTTAAAATAATTAAACAAACTTTAGAAACACAACTTACAGTAAAGCAATAAGATTTCGTTTCACCATGCAATATCAATAATTTTGACGGCATCGAAAATGGCAGAGGCAGACTAGGGTCCTTTAAGTGACATCAGAAAGAATGAAAAAAAAAAGCTTGGTGTCCATAATGGTGGTTGACACGATACTTTGAATTTACTTCCATAGTTGCAAAATGTTCACATTTCTTCATGTCTTGCATGAAACAAAACAAAAACCTAAACACACTCGCGAGAGTGCACAGTACGGACTAGAAATCATCTTTAATATGAATGAGAAAATGAAACCAGGTTCATTTCAAAAAAATACAATACCGTCAGTTTCTCGTTTAGAGTGATTTTTCATCCCGCGACTGTCTTATTCATGTGCAGCTAACAGAACCATATAGTATAATCACTCTTTAGATATTTATATCCCGGAAAAGGCTGTTACCCCGGGTTTCATTAGAGAGCTTAAGCAGTGACGTCAGCGACCCTTATATTTCACCTTCAAATTTCGCAGTTGTCTAGATCTGTTCGGTCTCAGAACTTTCTCAAGCCGACCCTAAGAAAAAGGAATAATGGAATGGTAGAGTGGTGGAATGATGGAATGGTGAAATGGTGAAATGGAGAAATGGAAAACTGGTGGAATGGTGGAACGGCGGAAAATCACCCGTAATCCTGAAACACGGAATAACGAAATATCACACGAAATCCTAAAACACAGAGTGACGGAAAATTACCCGAAATCCTAAAAATATATATTAAAAATACATCCCGTCTTAGGGTAAAGACAAATACAAAGTCCCATATTTTACTTACATTAACAGGGGAGGATTTAGAGGGAGTAAAAAGAGAAAATCGCCCTAAGAGGCACAGGTTTGTGAAAAATCGCACCCCCTGAATTGGACTTCTGTCTGAATTAGACTTCCCTTTCAGTGAGGGCAATTCAAACGCCATACTCAGTGTATACTGAGTAAACAATTTGCGCTTCATTGGAGATCTTCTTCGTCACAAATTTCACCTGCACGTGGTGGCGCGTTGATCTGTCATGTGCTTGACATGTTCCGGCCGCGGCCATAACATGTTATGTTTACAGTAATTCATTTCGATTCTCACTGAAAGATATTTCAAGAAAATGTATCTTTTGTAAAATACAGCGATTTCGCGCCTTTCTGGATTTGGGGTGATTTTCCACCGATCTGTGTCTTTTCAAAACTCTCTGCACAGCGTGACGGCTTCAAGTTACAACGGCTTGGTGCGTGACACACAACCTTTCATATGGAAATTAATTTTAATCTCACTCTACTGTTACGTACACAACCAGAAGATTTTGTCGATTTGATGGACTGCAATAATATAGGAATACTACATGAAAATCGGTGCATATCTCATTATTTAAAATCTAAACAAAAACAACAAGGAATTAGAAATTATTATTTAACCCGGGGAAGAGGGGTGTGATGTTTCACCAACCTGTACCTTTTAGGGCGATTTTGTTTTACAGTTTTTTTTTACTTCCCCCAACTCCTCCTCTTTAATGTACCAAAGGAAGGTATTGGACTTAACATTTGTCTTTACCCTA
>OZ026600.1:24977107-24987107 GCA_964020085.1 Micromussa lordhowensis | reverse complement strand
CAAGTTTCCCAGGAGCCGTGAACATTAACCGCGTAAATATAAGACTTTTGTATATGAATGTAACGATCGTATATAACAGTTCGAAATATGCAAACGAAATTCAGTGAGAAACTAATAATGACTTACTTCGACTCTTCTCTTTCGTGCCGTTTTTGGGCCGTTTAAGCGTTTCCATCGAGTTTTTCTCTTCCATCGTTTTTCTCTCTATGATGATTCAAGCATAACAGGTGGATAGAAATCATATTTTCCCGGGATTCAGGCGGTGTTGGACATTTGCGCATGCGGGCCGCAGACGTTTCAACTAATTGGCCATTTCCGAGTTGCCTTGTGTCTCTGTTTCAAAACGAGTTCTTGCGCAAAATCTTTCATTTGGAAAGGAGTTTGATTTGCATGAAAATGAACATGTAGGCGGAACATTGCAATATGAATTGTTTCGCACGAAGACTCGTCTTGACGCTGAGGCAAAAGCAGAGCTTACTCATTCTCGTCAACATAGCCTCCGTTTCCTCTGGTCACGTGGTCAAACGACATTTTAAAACGAGTAGCACTGGGGACGAGAATGGAGCTAACCGTAATCAGGCTAACCAGTCTAACCGAAGTGCTATTCAGGCCCAACTGTAGTCTGTGAACATGGCGTTGCATATGTAAAAAGTTTCAAAACAAGAAATAAAACACCATAGTAAACAAGAAAAAGCAATTTTTTATTGCCAAATCGTTTGAATACTTGTAAAAAAAAAGCATTCCGAGAATATGCTCGGTACTTTAACATATAACTGGCGTGCTTTACATTTTTTACAGAAGTCTGACTAGTAAAATCTAAACTTTTCAGGATGTGCCAACCGTGATAGAGGGTGTTACTTGGGGGGGGGAGGGTTTCTTTCGATGGTTGATTAAAACTATAGCTTCACGGTGACGGTAGAATCTTCCGTAATGACGGGTATTATTAAAGTGTCTGTGAAGAGAATTAAGATAAAGTTTTGAACGACTAGTAGATTTTAACTAAAAAAATTAGATTATTCGAACACGGAAGACCGTGTTATATCACATTTCCAAACACGAAGAAAAGAGTTGAAAATACGACGCGTGACGGAGTATTTTTGAAGAACGACAAGTCTTGAGTGTTTGATATATATCGTCTGAATCTTAATCGAAACTAAAACTAAATAGAAAAAAGAAAAAGAAAATCGTAGAACTCTATGCTAATTACGATCCAAATACAGTCACGGTCATGATTTTCTTTGTCTTAACTTGGTGAGTTATTAATGACTTTGAGTGTTGTATATAAGGCATTGGTAATTTTGCAAAAGAAAATGTTTCCAGACAAAACTCTGTCAGCCAGTAAGCCTTTCTGAGGTTTGTGGTGAAAACTGGGAACAGCTAATATAGGATAGACTCGACAAAGATTCAGATTTCAAGCGGTTTATTCTTCGTTTCGCTCGTACATTGTAAATACATCTATCTCGTTTTGTTTTTGGCTTAAACACCTTCGCGCGGCCATTTGAACAATTTCACTATGTCCTGCTTTCCACGGGCGTTGCGTTCAACTTCTTTTCTCGGCAGTACCTCGCTCTTCCGTCCTATCATCTGTGACGTAGTCTCTGGAAAAGACATCTTATCAGCGCTGGCTACGTAAGAGGAGATCTGGGGCTGTGTCACAGCGCGGGCTACCTCAGCGGAGGTCTGGGGCTCCGCCGCAGATTTTTCCTCGCTGTCTTTGGTCATCGGGATGCTGACTTGTTTTCGCTCTTCATCTACATCAAGTTCATCTTGACCAATCCTTAATGTCTCTTGCTGTAACTGCAAGTTCAAGTTGCAAAAATAACTTTATGTTGGTATGTTTAACATCATACTTACCTTGATCTTCTCTTGCTATGGATCGGTTGCTTGCGTGGCTAGTACCCAGGCGCCCTTACGCAAGCAAAGTCAAAGCCTGTGCAATTTCATGCGGGGCAGCTGATTTTAGTCCCACGAGACATCTTCGCAGTTAAGTAAGTAACTTAGGCAGTTGCGAAAATGGAGTCTCAAGAAAAATACCTTAAACCTCTGCGATACCGGTGTAGTGCTCTACCAACTGAGCTATCAAGCCAATTGGAAGCTGGTCTATTAGTAAATAAACCCCTTCCGGGGACTGGTATGTCGGCTGATAATGTCCGCGGCTGAGAGATTGTCCGAAAAATGAACATTTGGCCGAGAAGCGAAGCTTCGAGGGCAAATGTGAAATTTTGAGGACAATCTCTCAGCCAAGGACATTATCAGCCGACATACCAGCAAGCCAGAAAGGGGTTTATTTATTTTATAACCCTCCCATTAATTTTCAGTTCGCAAGATTGGTAAAAAAGCCATTGGTGATCTGATGACGAATGTGCGTGATTGACGTGAGGGAGCAACGTAAATTTGATTGGTTTATCTAACCTTATCTCCACTGTGATTGGACCAAATTTGACAAGCTGTCATGTGAAATTAGTTCTTCGTAACGCCCCTTGGATCAAAAACTCGAACTTGGAGCTTTTGGTTCAATTTTCCGACGTAATGTTCATAAACTTGACTAGAAAGAAATGTATTTCAGTCTCAGAATTTACATCTGTGAAACACAATGTGTAAAATCTGTAGCACTTGAAGGTGGACTGATTTTTCGTCGCTCTCTCGCTTGAGATGAAGTACTTCAGCCGGTTGTTGTTGTTTTGAGCTTAAGGTCACCGGGTTTCATCTCGCGTTGGTTTTCACAGCCTCTCTTAATTCCGAAGTAGAGAGTGAATTTGCAAAACTTTCTGGAGCATTGAGGCCAAGCTGATTTGCTGCATAGAGGACTTCAAGGTCTTCGCCGGAAATTGGACGCTGGTGCTTTGTTAAAGAAATCAATCCCTGTCGCGCAAGATCTTTCAGTGATGGATTCGTTTGCCGGCTTGAATACTTATTCCTAATAAGTAATAATGGCAAACGGCTTTCTTTGAAGGGAACCGGAAAAAAAATCTGTCCAGCCCGGAACGAATTGGCTTTTACAGTGTTGCGACTGTATGGCTTTCCTTCCACTGAATTTTCTGGCTTCTGCGTAAAAAAGGTTTCAACATGGTTGACAATTCTGCCGGCTCAAGTGCGACTGGAATTTTTCTCTCCTTCCTCTACGCTGAAGTCGGACGTGAACGGTTGGTTTATTTTATAGTTAGTTATTACATTGTATTAAATCTTTATTTTGTAATATAAAATGAATCGGTTTAAATTTACGTAGGACTAAATATTAAAAGTCTACTCGTGACTCTATCCACCTTCAAAGACTTTGACAGCGTATTTTGGTGACTTTTATGTACTTTCCGGAACAGCACTTGCCATCAGCTTTTTAATGTTACCATCGCTAGACTCAGTAACACTAGTTTGGTTTCCTTCCATATTAAATAAGAGAAAAGAAAAGTTGAAATTCTTGTGCTGACTATGTTTCTCTTCGACGGAAAAAATCGGAGGACAAATATCGACTCGGGCGGGGGTTATTGCGTGATAACTGTCCAGAGATTTATACCACGTGACGTAAAATAGCCAATAAAATCAATCAAAAATTAATGGGTGGGTTATAAGTTGTAATATACCCGTAAATAGTACGTCAGTGTGAAGCATATTGCAGAATGAAACATTGTTAGGAAGAGATCTAAAAGTATATTAGCAAACAATTTGCAAAGAAATGATAAGTTTATGAGAGTAGGCTGCTTTTTGCTAGTTTACCCTTCTCCCCCCCCCCCCCTCCCCTCCCGCTATGCCTTTCATCCTATTCCAATTCCACTCTATTCTCCACCCATATCAAAACAATACAGTACATCTTTATTAGATATTGGCGAATGGTTTGAGAGGGAGAAAGTCTTAGATGCCTACACTCCGGCTCAGTGTGGGACGGGGGGAGGCGGTGGCCTAATGGTAGGGCGCTGCACGGGTATACAGAGGCGAATGGTGCGGACTCGAGCCGTCGTACTCTTGGGAAAGACATTTGGCTTTCACAGTGCAGAAGAAATATTCTTGTGAATGGAGTAGATATACTCTTCGTTGTTCCATGTTACGAAAACCGGAGATAAGCACCGGCGTGATGGGGAACTGTAACTTCCGTTTCCGTCTTTTTGTTTAACTCCGCTAGGCTAGGGCAACTGAGGCTCCAACGCAGACTTTACTTACTGCGTCACAATCCATATAAGTACGCAAAAAAGGGACTTGGCCAATATCCGAGTCATCTTTACCTCAAGCGAGGTCAATAACAGTTATCACAAAGGTCTGGTTATTAACCAGATAACCTTAATACTGAGTAAAGCCTCTCACCTGCCGATATTCACTCGCTAGAAACCCCCACTTGTCTGGCCATCGTCTTTGAGAGAGGAGCTCCCTGTTTACATGATCTTTCCTGTTATCATGTAAACGAATTGAAAAGGTGAGAGTAGACTCATTTGAAAAATAAGCAACACCCCTTCGGGCTTGTTTATTATGCGGAAACACTGAAATCTGGACTCGTACGTAAACCTCTACTTTTGGTTTGGGAGGAAGATGTGGAACTGTGTAAAAACAGAAAGAAATCTGACTCCAAAAATTGTAGAATGCGAATGAAAATTATCCGTTAAATGATTGGCTGGACTCATCGTCTTGTATTCTAAGGCAATCACAAAGCCTTTCTTTACTTAAGTGAAAGTTGGAGCTAACCTGGCAAAGGTCTAACATCTCATTCAAAAGGAATATAATACTCCTAGTCACTTCATGCTGCAGAAATTAAAGAGATCAGCTAAATGACTTCCTATTGTCTTTTGATTTCGCGTGGATGTGAGCTTAGCTCAAAGCTAGCAAAGTGGTTCAAATTAGTTCCAGAAAACTTTGGCACGGCTGCTAACCGATTAAAAAAGGTTAAAAATCCAAAGTCAACAGGAGAGCTGGCGACCAGCAAAAAGTCTTTCAAAGCATCAAAGTTTTACTGTTAGTACTGACGCAGAATTATGATTCCGAACCTTCCGGTAAATCCACTTTAGCGATCCTGTACTGCTAAACATAAAGCAAGATCGAAAAAAAAAACGAACAATAAATGTTAAATTCCTTACCATATTTCATCGTTGTGCACGAAATTGCATGCTTTTACTTTACCCCTCACGCCGAACATCTTTCTCTTCTGTTGTCTTCGGTTGAAGTTATTTGCTATTATGACGTCAAACGGCTCGTGGGCGGGCCTCGCGCGTGCGGCCTCGCGAGCAGGGTAGTTCATACCGCGACTGAACAAAATGAAGCAGGGAGGGTGTGTTGTGAAATACAGAGTTGATATCGTGGGGAAGATAACTAGAAATCAAGGCAGACCAAACAGCGCCCGAGAGGTTCCGTTGTTTGCATTGACTAACAAGCTTAAATATTGCAATTTAAGTTTAGCCTGTATTCGTTCGCCCACTCTTCTCAAGAAAAAAATGCCTCCGATGTAATGAAATCGAGGAGGGATCAGGGGATAAATTACGTTGAAAAGAGGATAGCTAACCTGTTTCCTAGCCTTTCCCAGCAGAATGCAGAACAACTTTTTGTATAAATAACCTCGCGGACAGGATAAACCACTCAAAACTTAATCTCGCCAAAATTGCGTTTTATAATTTATCTGAATGCAACCTCGTTCCTAGAGCCGTTTCCCTGGGCCCCGCCCCAAGCCAGGGAAACGATCTCTTGGTTCTAAGGTCAAAATGTAAAAAGTTGTAAGTAAAATGGCATGGAACAAAACAGATTTGTGTAATTGCACAAAACACTACTGTGTGTGTTCGACCTACCTTAAACTACGAGACATTGTGGAGAGGAAAATGTCAGAAAAATATAAATGAAAGTCAAAGAATGTGAATGGCAATGCAGCTAATCGGGAACAAAATGTTAACACCTGATTACTAGAAAAAGATGAACTTTGTCTGCAGTTATAAAGGCATGACTGATCATCACGGCTATGTACACAACTTAAGCAGTTGTGAAATCAAAGCCTGAAAAAAATTCAGGCCTGATTGGGATTCGAACCTATGACCCTCTGCGATACTGGTTGCAGTGTTCTACCAACTGAACTAACAAGCCAACTAGGAGCTGGTCACTTTGCGAGTTTGTAATATACCCGTAGATGGTGAAGAATACAAGTAAATATATGAAAGATCATATATTTGAACTGTGGAGAAACATGAAGACATGATTGATCATCGCAGTTATGCGCACAACTGCTGTGTAATTAAAGCCTGAAAAAAATTCAGGCCTAAATGGGATTCGAACCCATGACCTCAGCGATACCAGTGCAGTGCTCTACCAGCTGAACTATAAAGCCAACTGGGAGCTGGTCACTGTGAGTTCATAATTATTTTTAGGCTTTTATTTCACAACTGCTTAATTGTTAAGTAGCCAGGGCCTTTGGCTTTAAGTATCAGCCCACATGTTGTATAACCACTATTATAATCCATCAAATATTTCAGCTCGCATGTCATTGGTCTAAAATGCGACACGTGACTGAATATGCCCCAGGTAAAACTGGCAAGTATCTGAGTGATATTCCCCAATTTTCAAAACTGCGCATGTTGCAAAAAAATATTGAATGATAATAAATCAGGTGAGCACTCTCAACTAACTATAAAACAAATGAGTGGGATCAAAGATGACAATTAAAGATGATTTCCAGTCCATACTGCACAGTCTCCGCACCCTAATGTTTATAAACATAAAACGTCTCAATTGATGGAATGCAAATTGATGTTATTTGTTATGGTTATTTATTCAGAGGATGTCAAAACGAAGGAGATCACTGTGAAACTACTTAAAATAATTAAACAAACTTTAGAAACACAACTTACAGTAAAGCAATAAGATTTCGTTTCACCATGCAATATCAATAATTTTGACGGCATCGAAAATGGCAGAGGCAGACTAGGGTCCTTTAAGTGACACCAGAAAGAATGAAAAAAAAAAAAGCTTGGTGTCCATAATGGTGGTTGACACGATACTTTGAATTTACTTCCATAGTTGCAAAATGTTCACATTTCTTCATGTCTTGCATGAAACAAAACAAAAACCTAAACACACTCGCGAGAGTGCACAGTACGGACTAGAAATCATCTTTAATATGAATGAGAAAATGAAACCAGGTTCATTTCAAAAAAATACAATACCGTCAGTTTCTCGTTTAGAGTGATTTTTCATCCCGCGACTGTCTTATTCATGTGCAGCTAACAGAACCATATAGTATAATCACTCTTTAGATATTTATATCCCGGAAAAGGCTGTTACCCCGGGCTTCATTAGAGAGCTTAAGCAGTGACGTCAGCGACCCTTATATTTCACCTTCAAATTTCGCAGTTGTCTAGATCTGTTCGGTCTCAGAACTTTCTCAAGCCGACCCTAAGAAAAAGGAATAATGGAATGGTAGAGTGGTGGAATGATGGAATGGTGAAATGGTGAAATGGAGAAATGGAAAACTGGTGGAATGGTGGAACGGCGGAAAATCACCCGTAATCCTGAAACACGGAATAACGAAATATCACACGAAATCCTAAAACACAGAGTGACGGAAAATTACCCGAAATCCTAAAAATATATATTAAAAATACATCCCGTCTTAGGGTAAAGACAAATACAAAGTCCCATATTTTACTTACATTAACAGGGGAGGATTTAGAGGGAGTAAAAAGAGAAAATCGCCCTAAGAGGCACAGGTTTGTGAAAAATCGCACCCCCTGAATTGGACTTCTGTCTGAATTAGACTTCCCTTTCAGTGAGGGCAATTCAAACGCCATACTCAGTGTATACTGAGTAAACAATTTGCGCTTCGTTGGAGATCTTCTTCGTCACAAATTTCACCTGCACGTGGTGGCGCGTTGATCTGTCATGTGCTTGACATGTTCCGGCCGCGGCCATAACATGTTATGTTTACAGTAATTCATTTCGATTCTCACTGAAAGAAATTTCAAGAAAATGTATCTTTTGTAAAATACAGCGATTTCGCGCCTTTCTGGATTTGGGGTGATTTTCCACCGATCTGTGTCTTTTCAAAACTCTCTGCACAGCGTGACGGCTTCAAGTTACAACGGCTTGGTGCGTGACACACAACCTTTCATATGGAAATTAATTTTAATCTCACTCTACTGTTACGTACACAACCAGAAGATTTTGTCGATTTGATGGACTGCAATAATATAGGAATACTACATGAAAATCGGTGCATATCTCATTATTTAAAATCTAAACAAAAACAACAAGGAATTAGAAATTATTATTTAACCCGGGGAAGAGGGGTGTGATGTTTCACCAACCTGTACCTTTTAGGGCGATTTTGTTTTACAGTTTTTTTTTACTTCCCCCAACTCCTCCCCTTTAATGTACCAAAGGAAGGTATTGGACTTAACATTTGTCTTTACCCTAAGACTGGATTTACGGTACCATCTTTTTAGGATTTTGGGTGATTTTCCTTCATTCTGTGTTTTGGGATTTCGGGTGATTTTCCGTCTGTCCTTGTTTTAGGAGTTCGTGTGATTTTCCGTCATTCGGTGTTTAAGGATTTCGGGTGATTTTCCGCCGTTCCTCCATTTCACAGTTCCACCATTCCTCCGTTCCACCATTCCATCATTCCATCATTCCATCATTCCGTGTTAAAACGACAAGTTAGTAATTCCAGTGTTTAACTCCAAATGAAAATACGCCGTCGTTTGCGTTCTCCAAAATACTCAGAGCTTAGTCACTTCAAGTTGTGTTTTGTTGTTTTGCAGCGGAGGACGGCTGAGAAATGTACAGAATTATAGCGCACTTCAACTCATTAAACCATTTATTTGGTGGCTTTGCCATAGTGGATGCTTAAGCTCTCAGTTACCGCTCACGTAAAAATGTTGACCTCGTAAAAATGTTGACATCTCTTATTGACGATGGATGCAAAGGATGTCCTCTGTGTGACAGTTGATTTTTTTCATTGGAAAAATTTTAGCATTTTTGTATCTAGTTTTAGCATTATAACATTGAGTATTATAGCATTATAATTTTAGCATTTTAGGTGTCCCCTATTAGTAGAGGGCCTGTCCCTCGGCTAGCTTCATCCAGACACGTAAATAAAGTTTCTATCTATCTTTCTATCTATCTATCCTCACCGTGTACCATGGCAGGCGATGCTCCGATCGCGAGCAGCGTGTTAGCCATGATGTCCATTGAAACATAGTTTGTAATGCACTGAACTAGAGGACCATCGGATCGTAATTTCTCCAGTGCACGCCAACAATCGGATACGCTGCACTTGATCGACTCACGGGCGGTAGTGCTTAGTTGTGGTGGTTGAGACATGATTATTTTCTTCTTAATGAGACTATAAATTATCAACGCAGGGAAGCGAACTCACGCGACGACTCTACCGAACGTTCCTTGTAACGTTGTCACGTGATCCCGGTCTGGTGTAACGCTTTCACTTCTGACTGTTTGTAAGACATTGTAAAAACGACCTGGTGGAGCACTAAGCAAGGTGAGTAGAATAATCACTCGATTCCCCCTTGATTAGGAACTTAAACAAGAATTTGTTTCTTTGAGTAACCCTGGGAGCGAGGTTGTACTTTAAGGGTTGTTGAAGTCCAGGCCGTTTTACGTCAACTAAAAGATGGATGGATAGGTAGACTTAAAAAGCATATTTGTATTTCAGATCAAACTTATCAGTTACAACCGTTTGTAACAGTACCCGGCCAGTTATAGTCCCCAGTCACCATAAGTATAAGAATAATACCTGACCCGCTTGACTTAGAGAATCTCGCAAACACAACTTTATTTGAGTTTTGTAAACAGAGTTGTACCTACAATTATTGATCTTAAAGAGCGGTTCCTCTCGATCTTTACACAACATTAGTCACCATGAGGGATATGAGACGCTACTTTATTAAGCAAATCTTAACGACTCGTTTCGATTGTCAGGCCCAGGAGTCAGGCCAGCATAGCTTTCTTCTCATACAGGACCGACACTGGACAGAAAACAAGTCACGCAATATGTCACGCAGTCTCGAACTGCGTGACTCGAGAG
>OZ026600.1:24962107-24974607 GCA_964020085.1 Micromussa lordhowensis | reverse complement strand
AAGTGATAGAAAAACACATTGCGTTTGTTACTAACGATAGAAACCCGATCGATTTCTGTCAGTGACGCAAGTGTTGTTTCACCGTTTTCTCGGATTAACTTGTTCAGGAAGAAGAACGTGCAAACTTTCTAATCTCGGACTTCCAGATGTGAGAGACCTGAAGCTGTGGTATAGTACCACAACAGTACAGAGTACAGAGCTGTTCTTCAAAACACGATTAAGTTTTGTTAGTCTGGTTTAAACAGCTGTGTATCAAACAAATAGCGGCTAAGCAAAAGATAGAGCGATTTTTCTTTGACTCTCGACGAAGACACTTTCGAAAAGTAAATGGTTCTCCATTAATACGCTACACGATTGGCTGAAAATACTCGCGCCTCTTTTATTCTTGTCCAATCAGAGGTAAGACAAAATCAATCGTGTCTCGCTCGCATACGTTTTCCCGCGCTTCGCGTCAGCTACATGTACTTCCTTCAAGCTTAATTTGATTGGTTCATTGGAGGGCCTTTGTCCTTTGTGATTGGCCAGAGTTAGTTAGTTTGGATAGTCCTTTGTGATTGGCCAGAGTTAGTTTGGATTTTACTCCACTCACTTCAGAACTGCTCTATCAGTATTAGCTACTGAATGATTTTGCTATAATCATTCTAGTCCTGCATTCTCATAACGCACCACTTGAATTTGGTATCAAAAGGTAAAGAGAACTTAAAATATAATCACTGCTCGTTTCAGCCTGGAGACTGCATTGTTTTCCACATGAGAACAGTTCACGGCGCATATGGTAACAATCTTTCGACTCCGCGGCGGGCATTCTCCACAAGATGGCTTGGACACGACGCAGTGAAAGGAGACAGGCCGTGGATGAATCTCCCGCCAAGTAAAGAAATGAAACACTTGAAACGAGGAGACAACATTGTGGAGTCAGGCCTATTCCCTGTTGCTTGGACCCTTGAATAGATAAGAGGTCCACTTTACCCCATATTTGCCCTCGCCGCAGACAATTTTAAAAAATACATAACTTATCGCCAAGAGGTCTGGGCACAAGTTTCCCAGGAGCCGTGAACATTAACCGCGTAAATATAAGACTTTTGTATATGAATGTAACGATCGTATATAACAGTTCGAAATATGCAAACGAAATTCAGTGAGAAACTAATAATGACTTACTTCGACTCTTCTCTTTCGTGCCGTTTTTGGGCCGTTTAAGCGTTTCCATCGAGTTTTTCTCTTCCATCGTTTTTCTCTCTATGATGATTCATTTTCCCGGGATTCAAGCGGTGTTGGACATTTGCGCATGCGGGCCGCAAACGTTTCAACTACTTGGCCATTTCCGAGTTACCTTGTGTCTGTTTCAAAACGAGTTCTTGCGCAAAATCTTTCATTTGGAAAGGAGTTTGATTTGCATGAAAATGAACATGTAGGCGGAACATTGCAATATGAATTGTTTCGCACGAAGACTCGTCTTGACGCTGAGGCAAAAGCAACTCGGAAATGGCCTATTTCATTACTTAGAGCTTACTCATTCTCGTCAACATAGCCTCCGGTCACGTGGTCAAACGACATTTTAAAACGAGTAGCACTGGGGACGACAATGGAACTAACCGTAAACAGGCTAACCAGGCTAACCAAAGTGCTATTCAGGCCCAACTGTAGTCTGTGAACATGGCGTTGCATATGTAAAAAGTTTCAAAACAAGAAATAAAACACCATAGTAAACAAGAAAAAGCAATTTTTTATTGCCAAATCGTTTGAATACTTGTAAAAAAAAAGCATTCCGAGAATATGCTCGATACTTTAACATATAACTGGCGTGCTTTACATTTTTTACAGAAGTCTGACTAGTAAAATCTAAACTTTTCAGGATGTGCCAACCGTGATAGAGGGTGTTACTTGGGGGGGGGGGGGGGTGAGGGTTTCTTTCGATGGTTGATTAAAACTATAGCTTCACGGTGACGGTAGAATCTTCCGTAATGACGGGTATTATTAAAGTGTCTGTGAAGAGAATTAAGATAAAGTTTTGAACGACTAGTAGATAAATTAGATTATTCGAACACGGAAGACCGTGTTATATCACATTTCCAAACACGAAGAAAAGAGTTATACGACGCGTGACGGAGTATTTTTGAAGAACGACAAGTCTTGAATGTTTGATATATATCGTCTGAATCTTAATCGAAACTAAAACTAAATAGAAAAAAGAAAAAGAAAATCGTAGAACTCTATGCTAATTACGATCCAAATACAGTCACGGTCATGATTTTCTTTGTCTTAACTTGGTGAGTTATTAATGACTTTGAGTGTTGTATATAAGGCATTGGTAATTTTGCAAAAGAAAATGTTTCCAGACAGAACTCTGTCAGTCAGTAAGCCTTTCTGAGGTTTGTGGTGAAAACTGGGAACAGCTAATATAGCAGACTCGACAAAGATTCAGATTTAAAGCGGTTTATTCTTCGTTTCGCTCGTACAATGTAAATACATCTATCTCGTTATGTTTTTGGCTTAAACACCTTCGCGCGGCCATTTGAACAATTTCACTATGTCCTGCTTTCCACGGGCGTTGCGTTCAACTTCTTTTCTCGGCAGTACCTCGCTCTTCCGTCCTATCATCTGTGACGTAGTCTCTGGAAAAGACATGATCTTATCAGCGCTGGCTACGTAAGAGGAGATCTGGGGTTGTGTCACAGCGCTGGCTACGTCAGCGGAGGGCTGGGGCTCTGCCGCAGAATTTTCCTCGCTGTCCTTAGTCATCGGGATGCTGACTTGTTTTCGCTCTTCATCTACATCAAGTTCATCTAGACCAATCCTTAATGTCTCTTGCTGTAACTGCAAGTTCAAGTTGCAAAACGAATTGCATGTTGGTATGTTTAGCATCGTACTTACCTCGATCTTCTCTTGCTATGTATGGCTAGTACCCAGGCGCCCTTACGTAAGCAAAGCCAAAGCCTGTGCAATTTCGTGCGGGGCAGCTGATTTTAGTCTCACGAGATATCTTCGCAGTTAAGTAACTTAGGCAGTTGCGAAAATGGAGTCTCAAGAAAATACTTTATTGAACGGGGATTCAAGCCAATAACCTCTGCGATACCGGTGCAGTGCTCTACCAACTGAGCTATCAAGCCAATTGGGAGCTGGTCAAGTTGTAATATACCCGTAAATAGTACGTCAGTGTGAAGCATATTGCAGCATGAAACATTGTTAGGAAAAGATCTAAAAGTATATTAGCAAACAATTTGCAAAGAAATGATAAGTTTATGTGAGTAGGCTGCTTTTTGCTAATTTACCCTTCTCACACACTCCCGCTATGCCCTTCATCCGATTCCAATTCCACCTTATTCTCCACCCATATCAAAACAATACAGTATTTTATTAGATATTGGCGAATGGTTTGAGAGGGAGAAAGCCTTAGATGCCTAGACTCCGGCTCAGTGTGGGACGGGGGGAGGCGGTGGCCTAATGGTAGGGCGCTGCACGGGTATACAGAGGCGAATGGTGCGGACTCGAGCCGTCGTAGAGAGACATTTGGCTTTCACAGTGCACTAGAAATATTCTTGTGAGTGGAGTAGATATACTCTTCGTTGTTCCATGTTAAGAAAACCGGAGTGATGGGGAACTGTAACTTCCGTTTCCGGCTTTTTGTTTAACTCCGCCGAAAAAAATAAGAAACAAAAGCCGGAAATCCGTCTGTGTTCTTAGAGGCTCTAACGCGGACTTTACTTACTGCGTCACAATCCATATAAGTACGCAAAAAAGGGACTTGGCCAATATCCGAGTCATCTTTACCTCACGCGAGGTCAATAACAGTTATCACAAAGGTCTGGTTATCCCTTCTGATAACCTTAATACTGAGTAAAGCTTCTCACCTGTCGATATTCACTCGCTAGAAACCCCCACTTGTCTGGCCATCGTCTTTGAGAGAGGAGCTCCCTGTTTACATGGTCTTTCCTGTTATCATGTAAGCGAAGTGAAAAGGTGAGAGTAGACTCATTCGAAAAATAAGCAACACCCTTTCGGGCTTGTTTATTATGCGGAAACACTGAAATCTGGACTCGTATGTAAACTCTATTTTTGGGTGGGGAGGTAGATGTGGAACTGTGTAGAAACAGAAAGACATCTGACTCCAAAAATTGTAGAATGCGAATGAAAATTATCCGTTAAATGATTGGCTGGACTCATCGTCTTGTATTCTAAGGCAATCACAATGCCTTTCTTTACTTAAGTGAAAGTTGGAGCTAACCTGGCAATGGTCTAACATCTCATTCAAAAGGAATATAATACTCCTAGTCACTTCATGCTGCAGAAATTAAAGAGATCAGCTAAATGACTTCCTAGTGCCTTTTGATTTCGCGTGGATGTGAGCTTAGCTCAAAGCTAGCAAAGTGGTTCAAATTAGTTCCAGAAAACTTTGGCACGGCTGCTAACCGATTAAAAAAGGTTAAAAATCCAAAGTCAACAGGAGAGCTGGCGACCAGCAAAAGCATCAAAGTTTTACTGTTAGTACTGACGCAGAATTATGATCTCGAACCTTCCCGGGTAAATCCACCTTAGCGATCATGTACTGCTAAACATAAAGCAAGATCGGAAAAAACATAAAGCAAGATCGGAAAAAAACAATAAACGAACAATAAATGTTAAATTCCTTACCATATTTCATCGTTGTGCACGAAATTACATGCTTTTACTTTACCCCTCACGCCGAACATCTTTCTCTTCAGTTGTCTTCAGTAGAAGTTATTTGCTATTATGACGTCAAACGGCTCGTGGGCGGGCCTCGCGCGTGCGGCCTCGCGTGCAGGGTAAGTTTCATACCAGCGACGCATACCGCGACTGAACAAAATAAAGCAGGGAGGGGTGCGTTGTGAAAAACAGAGAGTTGATATCGTGGAGAAGATAACTAGAAATCAAGGCAGACCAAAGAGCGCCCGAGAGGTTCCGTTGTTTGCATTGACTAACTAGCTTAAATATTGCAATTTAAATTTAGCCTGTGTACAGCCGCCCGCTCTTCTCAAGAAAAAAATCCCTCCGATGTAATAAAATCGAGGAGGGATCAGGGGATAAATTTCTACCCTTTCCCAGGAGAATGCAGAACAACCTTTTGCATAAATAACCTTGCGGACAGGATAAACCCCTCAAAACTTAATCTCGCCAAAATTGCATTTTACAGTTGATCTGAATGCAACCTCGTTCCCAGAGACGTTTCCTGGGCCCCGCCCCCAAGCCAGGGAAACGATCTCTTGGTTCAAAGGTTAAAATGTAAAAAGTTGTAAGTAAAATGGCATGGAACAAAACAGATTTGTGTAATTGCACAAAACACTACTGTGTGTGTTCGACCTACCTTAAACTACGAGACATTGTGGAGAGGAAAATGTCAGAAAAATATAAATGAAAGTCAAAGAATGTGAATGGCAATGCAGCTAATCAGGAACAAAATGTTAACACCTGATTACTAGAAAAAGATGAACTTTGTCTGCAGTTATAAAGGCATGACTGATCATCACGGTTACGTACACAACTTAAGCAGTTGTGAAGTCAAAGCCTGAAAAAAATTCAGGCCTGATTGGGATTCGAACCCATGACCTCTGCGATACCGGTGCAGTGTTCTACCAACTGAGCTAACAAGCCAACTAGGAGCTGGTCACTTTGTGAGTTTGTAATATACCCGTATATCATATATTTGAACTGCGGAGAAATATATAAAGACATGATTGACCATCGCAGTTATGCACACAACTGCTGTGTAATTAAACTGATCCTGGAAAGAATTCAGGCCTGAATGGGATTCGAACCCATGACCTCTGTGATACCAACGCAGTGCTCTACCAACTGAGCGTTCAAGCCAACTGGGAGCTAGTCACTGTGAGTTCATAATTATTTTTAGGCTTTTATTTCACAACTGCTTAATTGTTAGCCCTCATGTTGTACAACCACTATTACTAGTAATAACCACAGGTTAAGAAGTGCGGGCGAGGGCTATGCATGATTTGTTTCACTGAGGTTAACGAATTCATTGTAAAACAGTGGCATTGTGTTCTTTTTCCATTTTGGGCATTTATATTTGCAGGGCAATAAAGGGTTGCATAGTGTGGGTGATTGTTTTCCCTAAAACGAGACAAAGGGACCTAAGAGTGGTTTTACTAACCTTGTGAAACAGTAACACCAGTTTGATTATACACTAGTTCTATTTTGTGTTGGGTTTGACAAAATGGTTATTTTTTCACGTTGTAAATAAAAACACTGTTGATTATAAAATGGACATATTCACTTAGTCAAGGTCATTTGATGTAACCCGACAACAATAGACACGGACAGGAAACGTTCCGATCACAAGTTCACACGCTTGATTTTGATTGGACGGCGCGCCAGCTATGCATGAGCTGCACGTGATTCTTCGACGAAATAGACGTCGTCCACGTGATAAAATTGTGTTGTGTGCATTCCAATTTATGGACCGCCACTTCTGCATGAACTGCACGTGATTCTTGACATTCTTGGCTTCAAGAAGGCGAAATTTACATATTATTTGACCCTTCAACTACATTAAAGATCATTGACTATGGAAGGTGAAACAACTATGCTTTGGTGAGAATTGTCTTCTGCTTGGTGTTGGTTTCTAGCGGTCAGAACACCTGTGCTCAAATTACTGCTGCTTCGTGTTTGTCTCGCGTGGTCAAAGCGCCTGTGCTAAAATTACGTCCTTTCATTTCATTGGTTCTTAGTGTCCCTAAGGACAAATATTTGGAAGGACGACTTTTTTTGCTAAATTCGAGTCACTGCAAGGCTATATAACTGCCGCGCATGCGTTTGAAACCAATGTTGAGATTAGGATTGCGGGCTCCGCTGGTCGCCCGTAATAATCCATCAAATATTTCAGCTCGCATGTGATTGGTCTAAAACGGGACACGTGACTGAACATCTTACATGCCCCAGGTAAAACTGGGAAGTATCCGAGTGATATTCTCCAATTTTCAAACCTGCTTGTGCAGTGTTACAAAAAATGTTGAATGATAATAAATCAGGTAAGCACTCTCAGCTAACAAAACAAATGAGTGGGATCAAAGATGACAATTAAAGATGATTTCCAGTCCATACTGCACAGTCTCCGCACCCTAATGTTTATAAACATAAAACGTCTCAATTGATGGAATGCAAATTGATGTTATTTGTTATGGACCACATACCTTACCTTCGAGGCCTTTCAAATTCTTTTTCCAACAGCTTCATTTATTTTTACAATTGCAAAGTTGTTTCATTACAGGGCCCTAGTCAACCACTTTTGTTTTTGTTTACATGCGAGAGTTTGGCTATTATATTTTAGTAAATTCTCAGCTCCGACTATTGCATTTCTAGCTTTTTGATCAGCTAAAAAACTCCGACTATGAGCCAATAGTCGGAGTTTTACGTCATATGGAAAATAGCGCGCCAAGTTTAAAAATTTTCCACACAAAGTTTTCAACTTCAGCCCTCTATAATGACCGTAATAAAAACCGGCGGCAAAACCAGGTTTGAGATATGGATATGTTGGATATGAAGTGATTATAACCAACTTGCGCTACACGCTTGTTGGTTATTTTATCACTTCATATCCAACTCGGGCTCATGGAATAATTGTTATTTATTCAGAGGATGTCAAAACGAAGGAAATCACTGTGAAACTACTTAAAATAATTAAACAAACTTTAGAAACACAACTTACAGTAAAGCAATAAGATTTTGTTTCACCGTGCAATATCAATAATTTTGATGGCATTGAAAATGGCGGAGGCAGACTAGGGTCCTTTAAGTGATATCAGAAAGAATGAAAAAAAAAAGCTTTGTGTCCATAATGGTGGTTGACATGATACTTTGAATTTACTTCATGTACGTAGTTGCAAAATGTCCACATTTCTTCATGTCTTGCATGAAACAAAACAAAAACCTAAACAAACTAGCGAGAGTGCACAATACGGACTAGAAATCATCTTTAATATGAATGAGAATGACACAAGAGCAAAAAACTAAAAAGGCAGAGTATATGCAATATAAACATACTTTATTATAACATTTCTTAAAAACAAGCGGTTTTCTTTTACTGTCAAATATTTCTAAATAACGACAGTACACGTACTGTATTTGTAATTGTCAGACAACAACAATTTATTGGTATTTAAAGATTGCAATTCTTTAACTTTACATGTACAGATCCTGTTAGTGCCAAAGCAATCAATAATGTGCACAAAATGTTAGGCAACAAGTTTACTACCATTAACTTACAATATTCAAAACAAACAAGACAATTCCTTCCAAAATGATTAAAAGAAGGGCACTGAATCCTCTTCACTATGATTTATCCTTCTTTTTCATTTTCCCAGTGGCCATCATGTAGTAGGTGTAGCCGACATAGCCCAGCCCCACAAGACAAGTGCCCATAAGGCCCCTGTATATGAACAAGTCTCTGGAACCCTTCAATAGGTACACTGGAGCTTTAGATTTCTGTCAAAACAAAACAACTTATCAGGTGAAAGAAATCTTGAAGTGATATATCAAATATGAGAGACCGTGTTTGACCAGATTTCCAAACACCGAGGAGACAGTTGAAAATATGACACAAAACATATATAGCCAGATCTCCCAATTGACATAAAGATCCAGTACTGCACAGCATTAATATTCAAATGTTATGAAAATACTAAGTAGTGAGGGGATGAGATGTCAAAAGCACCAGAATGAAAATAAGGCGCATGTTCATACACACAAAAATAAAACCCTTTAAGTTTGTACAAGACTCCATAGAAGCATTTGAAGCAGGGAATCTTTCATTACAAGGCCTCACACAAATTAAAAATTGGTTGATGCTTTAGCATACATGTACATCACTGAATTATGATGCACGCTAGAAGTTTGGAGGGCACAAAGTGTAAGGCTTGCTTGAGCTGCACTGTTTTATCTTGATATATGATCCGACTGGATTTGCTTATCTTACTAATAAAAAGGTACACATATAGTTGTAAAATTAATGAGAAACAACTGAATAATTTACAATGTATAAATAAGATAAAAATGCAATGGAAAATTGAGAATTTAACTTAAGGTAGTCAAGTTCAAACATTGTTAACAAACCTCTTCGTGTGTTATTTTCTATTTTTTTTCTTTCGTGCTTTATTAAATTTAGCGAATTGGTATTTCATATAGGGAACAAAGAACTATAAGTTCATACATGTACTATTGTAAAATAATAATGTTAATTATAGAAAAAAAGAGATCTGAATAATGTAAGGAAAGTATTGTAATTTTGTCAGTAATCAGGATTGTAAATACCAAAAGTAGTGTATGTAATTAGTCGTAAGTGTTGTAGTAGTGTAAGTAAGAAGTATTGTAAGTAATGTATTATATTGCAATGTATTGTTAGTAAATAAATAAATAAATAAACAACAAAAAAATAAAAATATATGATCATGTTCTTGCTTCTGACTGCAACACCTGGGCCTCAAATTGATACAAGTTTATTTGTTGTGCATGTATGCAGTTAACTGGGTCACAAATTGACATAACCTTATTTGCTGTACATGTACGTAGTTAACTGGGTCACAAATTAAATCGATATAAGCCTAATTGCTGTACATGTAAACAGTTAACTAAGCTTTGAATTGATAAGCTTATTTAGCTTAAATCTGCTTAAATAAGCTCTGAACAGTGGACCCACGATTATGCAGTTTCAAAGTAGAGCGATTCATTTACCTTAAAAGTTTCCTGCCAGTGTCGAACTGTGTTTGTAGACGTACCGGCAGCAGATGAAGACATTGGCACTTCAATGACTGGTCCTTTGACCTCTCTATAGCCTCCAAGTCCCTGGTGAAAATATGTAAGCTCATATCAACATGTTCAATATCAATTTAGTGATCTAAAACTAATAAAAACATCAAAATTATGTGAACAGCATGAAAAAAAAAACTTTTCTAGTAGCTTACGTGAGGTTGATAAGCAGCACTGGCTTCAGTGGGCACGATTCTGCCCGCAAAAGAACCTTGTTTGTAGAACATCAGCAAAATGCAAGATGGCGTCCAAGGGAACTAAGTTTGCAAAGGTGTATGGGTAAACAAATTGCTATCGTCATGTAACCGACATCAAAATTCTCGATAAACATCTGTCACGCGTCTTGATAGCTTTCTGTTTTGGTATTTTCATTCTCTTTTTTTGTCTTGCTTTTAGTTTGTTTAAATATTCAGGTTTCTATACTTTTATGTACATACATGTCCATATTATAATGCTCCGTTATTTTGAGAGGTAGTGTACTCTAATTTGCTCTTGGTTTCTCGGACGCGATACATGGCGTCACATGAAATGAGCGCGGATGAGCGCGCGCTTAAATAACGAGCATGGGCAATTCAATTCCCATCCAACATTGTAAAGGGGGGGGGGGGGGGGCAAGAAACTGTGGTGCTGCGTCGGTGGGAGTATTACGAGATAATTTGGTTTTATTTATTACGAGATAATTTGTTTTTTTTTATAATTTGGTTGATAATTGGCCACCGTAAGAGATTCCGAATCTCTTTATGGTCAACATTGAAAACCTACCATACAACTCATGATGAAATTTTCACAGTTGATTTTTTGGGGTGAATCACGTTTAGAACCAAAATTTAAAATAATATATGTAAGACATATTTTGAGTTAAACTCTTGCTCTTAAGCCATCGAAGCTGGTTTAAGAAAATAACACAAACAGCGGTGATAAACATTGTATTCCAACGCATTTTTATAATTAGAACTTGACGTTTCGTATGCTAGTCAACATACATTTTCAAAAGTGACCGTTACAATTTTTGAAACCTATATATATATCGTAAAACAATAGAGGTCTGGAACCTAGACTGAGAAAAATGATCAGCAGCAGTACGTGTTTTGACATAATGAGGAGTAATAGCTAAAACAGTAACAACTTCTCACTACTAATATTGACATTAAGGGAAGGCTTTAGCTCTTGAATGAACAAAGTCTCTTTAATTTTGCAGTGAACGTCAGTTTTTCCGGACGCTAAAATGTCAAAGTGATCCCATTTAATGTCGTGACCAGTGGTTTTTACATGATCAGCAATGGCTGATGAATGGTCACTTTTCGCGAGGGCCTTGAAATGTTCTGTTTTTCTGTTGTTCTGAGTCTTCGTTTTGTTTTGCCAATGTAGAATTCATCACAGTTCCAGCAACCAGCTTTATAGATGACTTTGGGCCTCTGAGATCGGTTCAAGCAAAAAGGCTTTGATGCGGCGTGCGTTTTGGAAAATGATCTTGAGATTGACGAAAGAGTACAAATTGTATACGCATGATTTCAGACGTTTCGTGACCTGGTTACTGTGAAAACCTAAGTAGGGTAACACGATTAAGATATCTTGTTTGGGGACTGTAGCTTGAACAGGGTTATTTGGTTTGCTTTTCATTTTTGTTCAATACATCGTTAATGTTAGTTTGCGAAAAATCTGTCTTGAAAATTTTTATTTTATTTTATTTTGTATAAATGTTAAATCAGAGCCAATTTCTTATTCCTGAAATTTTAAGGTGTGACGTAGCAGTTCATTTTATTCATTGGCTACGTGTTTACATGTAGATTATCCTCTATGTAAGCTTAATTGTAGTGTCGCGCTATTGCACAATAGCACATGTTGATTGCGTCAGCAGATTGTCAAAAAGTAGTGCCCGAACCGCACAATAAAAGTTTGATCTTCTGTTAACCAAAACACAGAGTCTACTTCATGGTGACCCCGACGTGACTCACAGGAGGATCAAGAAAGACAGAAGAATAAGTTGGAGCCTTCGAGGATACTCCAGAACAAAAATTCAAAGGGACACGGTGGGCGAAACAGTAAACATTGGCCGCCATCTTGGATTTTGGAAAGTGCCATAATCTGAATTCTCTTCACCGAAGCCATCCCAGCGGAATCCGGTTCGAGCGCCCCCAAGTTCTAGCGCCCCAGGTCTGAGCGCCCCACATTTTGGTTCGAGCGCCCCGTGCTGCTAGTTTATGCGCCCCAATAAACATATGATTAAATGAATTCAATAAATCTTTTTTGTAAGTAAACGTTTTTGTGTGTTTGTGTAAGTCATACTTTTCGCTCGACCTTTATCCGGCGCCCACATCATTGTAGGCGACAAAACTATACATCGGCGTGGGTCCATCTCGCTCACGCCGCCAACGGCGTCGGTTGCTAACACAAAGGGGGCGTGTTTAAAACACGAAATGGCGAAATGACGAAATGGCACTCCAGTTAGCCTAAACAGCGCTTCGGTTAGCCTAAAAAGCGCTTCGGTTAGCCCAAATAGCACTTCGGTTAGCCTAAATATCACTGACTTGAAGGTGGTTAGCTCTCAATAATTGTATGGGTTAACCATATCCCACATTGTTAAGTGCCATTCCGTCATTTCGCCATTTCGTGTTTTAAACACGCCCACACAAAGGCGAACAAAGTTTTGTAGCCAACAAATAAATCGAGTTCGATCTCGATAAATATCCTACGTAACACAACAAAACTTATACCAAATTAAA
>OZ026600.1:24892107-24959607 GCA_964020085.1 Micromussa lordhowensis | reverse complement strand
TGAGACAAGAGAAAGGAGAATCAGTGGATGTTTTCTATGGACGGATACGTGATGTACTTCACCAATGCGAGTATGATCCCGAAATGGCAAAATCCCTCGAAGCAGAAACCCTCAAATACGGCTTGACAAACGCGAAAATCATAGAGAAAGTCTACGCTTTACCCAAAGATGCAGACGCGAACCGTGTTCTCGACACTGCCAGAGCTGAGGAACAAGCTCAGACTCACATACGCGAAGTGGAAAAAATCAGAAGGGACCACAATCCGGGAGAAACTAAAAGTGCAGAGGAGCTCAAAGGACAGAAGAAACCCCCCAGAAAAAAGCCCAAGGATTCCAGTGATGGACGTACCAAGAGTCAGTACAACTGCACAAGGTGTGGACGCAAACATGGCCCCAAACAATGCCCTGCCTATGGGAAAGAGTGCAGCAAATGCAAAAGAAAAGGCCACTTTGCTGAGCAGTGCCGTAGCAAAAAGAACGCCGATTCTCACAGCAAGAAACCTAGCAAAGAGCAACCAAAATCCGGACCCAAGAAGAAGTTTCACGAAGCAACTGCAGACTCAGAAAGTAGCGAAGCAGACTTTTCAGAGTATGACACTGATGAGGTCACAGTACAAGTCGACTCTGTGGAAGCAAAGGCTGAAGAAACCAAGTGTACCAAGACTCATTTTGCCAAGAAACTGCCCAAGCATGTCACCAAAGTCTATTTAGATGAAGACCAATCACCAGATGTATTGTATGCCACTGTTGAACTTGAATTGCCGAATGGGAGTACAAAGAAGCTCAAGGGCAAGGTCGACACTGGAGCTCAGGTGAACTTGATGAATTACATGACATTCCGAGAAATCTTTGGCGATGACACAGATAGAATCCTGCACAACAGTCATGTTAAGCTCACAGGCTATGGAGGAAAGCGTTTCAAGAATCACGGAAAATTCCGCCTTGACTGTGTTCGACACAATGATGTCGTTGGCCGACGTGTCGAATTCTTCGTATCCGATTATGGCAGCAACTTGTTCTCACTAAAATTCACCCGTGCAATGAACATCATCAAGATTATGTGTGAGGAGAAGGACTGCAAAGACTGTCATGGTCCTTATGATGTGAGTGAGGTCAGAGATAGTACTGAGGAACAAGAAAAAGAAAGTGCAGGAGACACACCCAAGTACTCTCTCAAGGTGAAGAAACCCATCGAAATCAAGAATACAGCCCAAGTCGTCAGAGATGCCCATGAGGTGTTCGAAGGCATTGGAAAGCTAAAAGGCTACCAATACCAGATTGAGATAGATGACAAAGTCCCTCCAGTGGTCAGTCCCAGATTCAGTGTGCCTCCACCAATGCAGGAGCCTCTGAAAAAGAACTTAGACTGGATGGTTGAAATTGATGTCATCAAGAAGCAACAAGAAGCAACACCGTGGGTAAGCAATGTACTGTGCACACCTAAACCCAATGGAGATATACGAATATGCCTAAATCCAAAGCCACTCAACCAAGCAGTGAGGAGGCCACATCACTTTGCACCAACAATGGAAGACGTCCTACAGAAATTACATGAATGCAAGTATTTCTCCACCCTTGACCAATCATCTGGCTATTGGAACATTGAAGTTCATCCAGACAGCGTGCACTTACTCACCTTCAACACACCATTTGGACGATATGCGTACAAAAGGCTTCCATTTGGACTTGTGAGTAGCCAAGACGTGTTTCAACGCGCTGTCGACGAAACGTTTGGCGACATCCCCGACGTCTACTGCATTGCAGATGATATTCTAGTTGCTGCAAGGACAAGAGAGGAACACGACGTTGCAGTAAACAGAGTTATCCAACGATGCCGAGACTCAGGCTTCAGGCTCAACCCGAAGAAAGCAAGGATCCTCTTGGACCAGATAAACTTCTTCGGCCACACCCTAACAAAAGAGGGATTAAAACCAGACGCGAAGAAGATCCAAGGGATAAAGAGGTTGGCAGTTCCAAGGAACAAGCAGGAGCTACAGTCACTGCTAGGAATGTTCAACTACCTGGGAAAGTTTGTACCCAATCTGGCTGCCAAGACACAGGACCTTCGGGCTCTAGTAAAGAAGAATGCAGAATTCGTCTGGGAGGAGACACACACCAAGATATTTGAATCACTGAAGGCCGAGCTCAAAGATAACATGACATTGCAGTACTTTGACCCAAAGAAAGAAATCGTCATCGAGTGTGACGCCAGCCAAAAGGGGCTGGGTGCATGTCTACTCCAGGACGGCAAGCCAGTCAATTTCTCATCAAGGAGCTTGATTGATGCAGAAAGTAGATACAGTAACCTGGAACGCGAGATGCTTGCTGTAGCCTGGGCAGTCAATCACTACCGACAGTACGTTTATGGACGAAGATTCAAGATAGTCAGTGACCACAGTCCACTCCAACAGATCATCAAGAAAGACATCAGAGCCGCAACCACCCGGCTGCAACGACTACTGCTGCGATGCCAAGGCTTCGACTTCACGATTGAATACAAGAAGGGCGTCGAGATGCACATATCTGACTGCCTCTCAAGGTGCGTGCCGCCACCAGCTCCCAATCAAGGACCAATATTCCCAGAGACCAATCAGATTGGAATATTTGAGGTCACCGCAGCGAATGAATCGGACATCCAGAAGATCCGATCAGCTCAAAAGAAAGACCCAGTCTTCCAGGAGCTAGAGAGCCTATGCCAGCAAGGATGGCCAGAACACCGCAATCAGGTGCCTGAGTTGGCCGTAGCTTACTGGGATTACAGACATGACATTGCAGTCATCGATGGAATTATTGTGAAGAGCCAGAGAATTGTGGTGCCGCAGAAGATGAGAGATTGTCTGCTCCAGAGGTTGCACCGAGTCCATCAGGGAATAGACAAATCAATCCAAAGAGCCAGAGACAAGTGGTTCTGGCCCGGCATGACTGAACAGATCAGGAGGTTAATCCTCACCTGCCCATCCTGTCTGGAGCACCAACCTAGACAGAAACAAGCAGCAGTCATCCCTGTGATCACAACCAACGCCATGCAGATACTAGGTTGTGATATTTTCCACCATGCTGGTCGATGGTACAGTTGCATCGTCGACTACCACACCGGATACCCATGGGTGCAGCAGATAAAAAACCAAGAAGCAGATACAGTTATCCAACATTTTCAGAGTGTCTGCAACCAGTTTGGTTACCCCATGGAGGTAGTGAGTGATCGAGGCTCACAATACACTTCCACCGACTTCCAGGAACTCTGTCTGAAATTCAACATCATTCAGAAGCCAGCAACCCCCCACTCACAGTGGAAGAACGGGCGCTGTGAAAACGCCATTGGGAGGCTCAAGAGGTTACTTGAGAAGTCCAAAGAAGAAGAAACAACTATGGAAGACATACTAGTGAACATCCGTGACACACCGCTAGACGCCAATACTCCTTCACCCTATGAGCTGATGTTTCACAGGAAGGTCAAATCAGACCTACCCTCAATACCTCTCAGCCTGTTCGACAGCACGAACAGCATCAATGCAGGCCATAGGAGTGTGAAGCACGCTGAAAGAACGAATGAAAGTGAAAACAGAGGTGAACCACCAAGACTGGAGCAACAGCAAACAGTCATGTTCATGAAGAAACCTCAGGAGAAGAAGGCCCGATGGTCAAGTGGGACAGTCGTCACCGTGGACGGTCAACGGTCATACACCGTGGAGGACGACAAAACCGGAACACAATATTCCAGAGATCGAGTCCACATCAAGCCAATTCCTGGTAATTCCGCCACTAAACCCACTGTGAAAGGTGATTCCAAAGGAAGAGAAGAAAGTGCATCAGTCCCAGTTGAAATGCCAAACACCAAAGATACTAGCCCGCCAAAGCCAAAGGCAGAGACCCCCATGAAGCAGAAAGCTGAGAATCAATCAGAAAGTACCAAAACATCCCGACCAAGGCGTGTTATCAAAGCACCAGTGAGATACGGATTTGAATGACACCTTATGTGTGACATTAATGAAAGTGACTTACAAAGGACAAAAAAAAAAAAAAAAAAAAAATTGTTCTTCATATGTATCCTTAGATCACAAACCTATTTTTTTTTTGTTTTCTTTTTATTTTGTTACAGTTTAGATTCACCATCCCCAGTCTTAAATTTGATTAAGAAATGACATTTTTTTGGTAGAAACTTTGTTTGTTTTGTTCTCAACAAGGGGGATGACGTAGCAGTTCATTTTATTCATTGGCTACGTGTTTACATGTAGATTATCCTCTATGTAAGCTTAATTGTAGTGTCGCGCTATTGCACAATAGCACATGTTGATTGCGTCAGCAGATTGTCAAAAAGTAGTGCCCGAACCGCACAATAAAAGTTTGATCTTCTGTTAACCAAAACACAGAGTCTACTTCAAGGTGAAGCCATACGGGTAGATTCTAAGAAAAACGTGATTTAGCCTACTGGTGCCCAGTCTCTCTTTGTGTACTCGGTCGTTCATTTTGGCCATTTGTTCAACCTAACCCTAAGTTCAAGTTTCACGGTAAAAGACTTCAGCAAACAGTAAATAGTGAAGGGAAAACCTCTTGGAACCTTTCTCAAAAAATTAAAAGTTGTGCCCCATCAAAACTGTAGGAAGCCACGAATCCAATCAATTATTTCTTTGTCAGGCTGAAATCCCTCATTTGTTCTCGTGCTGTGGCAAATAATGGCCTAGGGCTGTACGATACTTATAGCTAGTATTTCTTCTAGTACGGAAATAGCCTGATAGCAGCATGCCCTGGAGCTCTGGCTATGACGCAGCACGCCGCTACGCGTGCTTGAGATGACTGGACTCATCGAATAAAATTAATAATAATATATAGACGATCACTTAGAAATGACCTGAACAGTTTGTAAATAAGCTGGAACGCTTCAGTAGGGTGGAAGGTCAATTAAAATTAAGTTAGGAATTTTCAAAATCAATTCACAAAGAAATCGAAGATGATTATACCATTGCATTCTGGAACGCGTTTCCTTCACGCGTTATCACGCTTCACGGTCCTTTACGGACACGTTTCGGCAGTCGGCGAAAAACCGCGAGCGATTCGTACCCATTTCCCCACGGCGTGGGTGTCTTTCAATATGGCTCCCTCGAGAAGTTGAAGCTTGGCGCTGGAAAACAGGAAGTCTGCTTGCCTTTACTATATCTCTATTCAGTAATAATGGATTTAATTTTAAAGCCATGAATAATTATGGAACAGGGCGAGGATGTTCTGGCATGGGAAGAAGGGACATTAGGTGGCTCGGACGGCGTACGTGAAGCTGCCTGTCGGAATCACCGAAGTGGTCGGGCAAAGAAGTTATCGAGAAAGGTTTCTTTTCCAGACGATGCCCTTCTTGTCCGGGCTCTAGATCCAGTTGATCCTTGGGAAAATGGTAAGTTCTTGGTGTTCAATAATTACGATATTGTTACTACTTTCGATACAGAAAAAAATATAAGCTTATAAAAATTAGTTTGTTCAAAAGGCTTTCACCCTCTCGATTGACAGTGCGAAACGTAAATATTGGTCTTCGTGCTTTGTACCTGTTAGCGTCATTTAGTGCGATTTAATCTCTCCTCTCGAGACGTGTGAAAACATATTCAAGGTATTTCTGCAAGAGATAACTGTCCAAAGGTGAGTGTTTCAATTTTATCCATTGCATTACTTGGACATATGGATTCAACACCCGGTTAAAAATGTTTTGCCACCAATGATGGACTGTAAATGAGAACAAAGTTCCTGCTGTTTGTAGCTTCGTATAAAATTCAACTCAAGGTTCATATATCTAGTGCAAAACACCACCAAATTTTCTTAAGGTTTCTGCGAACTCGAAGATAGTAGTGGAAAAAAAACAACAAACGTGATACTTAAATGAAAAATTTCCGGTGGTGCATTTTATTTAAGCGTTTAAAGTCTTGTTTTCACGAGCAGAGGTAAGCTTAATATTTAAGTTTATTATATGTAAATCATATTGGAAGAATGATTAAAGATCGTTATAACGTTTAACTTCGCCCTTAGTTTTGGATGCAACTGTGAAAAAAGGCCTTTCAAAGATCCGAGAAATGGTGATACAGAATTTACACTTCTGTATCAAATGACCTTGACCTAAATTTATGGAAATTCAAAACTTTACTTTCGATATTATCATACTTTCTGTTTTGAGATGATCAAGAAAATGACAGACCACTTACAGAGTTGTCAAATAAATAGCAAAAAAGGCAGAAAGTGCAATCACTGTAACATGGCATTGTTGCATAATTATAAAGCCTTCTAATTTACGAAAATGTGGTTGAAAGCATCCTTTGAAATGACCCTTTTTTGTAAACGGATTTTATAAAAAAATTGCTCTGTAATTAAATTTTTGTTTTGACCAACTCAAGGATTTTGCTTACTGCTTCTCAATCAATTATGGCAGTCCTTTAACATCCCCAAATAATTACAATATGTGTCCTTCAATTATATCAGAATGGCCTCTTCTGATCACAGCAGGCTCACCTTAATTCGACATGCAACTCTGCTGCTACAAGATATAAAAGCTCGTAAAAATTAAAAATAACCAGCTATTTCAGTGGCAAAAATTTGCCATTTTTTCCAGTTTTCCTGTCCTCAATTGAAAGGGTGCCCGGAAAAAGACCCTAAGTGACATCTAATAGACTGCAAGATTCTCCTAGCAAATTACTCTCTGCTTCCTTTGATGAAAAAAAGAGAATTTGACGCAAGATCAAGAGTCACTTAGGGCTTTTTTCCACGCACCCCTTCAATTGTAGCAGGTTGGTCAATATTTTGTCTTATCTCAGATGTTTAATAGTTTTGCATGTACCAGATGTAAATTATAATCAAACGCAAGACCCCACTATCACAGTGAAGAGGCTCTAAGTTGAGTAGTTTGCTGTTTTGTTTATCATTGTTTGTATAATTTTGCTAATTGCTTCATATAGTCACAGGGATAATTTCTAATTTTTATCAATAACAATCAGTGCTAACTTTAAAGTTATTAGAAATCCCCATGTGAGCTGATTTGTATGTGCATGGGCCCGAGGGCAATTAAGGTTTAATTTCATGCATATTGTCAAAGTTTTCACAAAATTGCCCGAGCGACAAGTGCAATTTGGAAACTTTGAAAATACAAGTGAAATTAATCCTTAATTGCCCGACGGCACTTGCGATTACTTATCACATAAAGGGCAAAATTCTGTACAAAGGAAAACTTTCAAGGTCTTGCTGTCGTGTTGACGGGTTTGCCGGTAAAGAACAGACTAGCAGTAGAACGGGGATAGCCTACTATAATAGTAAGCAAAACACAGCAAGTTCAGTTCACTCAAGGCAATTTCTTTACAGATAAAACTTAAAGCAATCTAACTTTAATCACCTGTTTTGCGAAGCTAGTAATGGCATGAAACTACTTCATCGATCGATAGCTGATGAAAGATGTAAACAAGAGTCCAAACAAGCTGTTATACATGTACAGTAATAACTTCTTGAATCCAAAGCTCTCCTTTCCACCACAAAATCTTTACATACCAACAAAATTTATGCTGTTTTTATGCCTGCCCAATAAGGTGAACTGTGATACCAATAAGGTGACCAGAAGCAAAATGAAGAAATTAACTTTCAGTTTGTCAGCCATGAAGTTCTCTAAGTCTAGGCTTAGTGCTACACCAGCTGTCCCCACTCAAACTTTTTTCAGGCTGCGAATCAATACATATTTGGAAGGAAAAATTAGTTTGTTTTTCCACCAAAGGACTGCGCTTTGCTACATGTTGAATTTCTTTTACGGTAAGATGGAATAAGCATGTTTAGATCAAATTCAGAAGCGATGCGCTTCAAAATCCGTTTGAAGCAGGAAACCAACTTAATGCAGGCGTGCTCAGCAAATCAGCACCAAGTAATCATGCCCTCTTGATTACCACAAGTGCCCTCATGATTAAGAAAAAATGGCCTCTGTCTCAGCCAATCAGCATTCAGTAATTTTGCCCTTTATGTGAGTCACGATAAACAAACCTTGCAAGTGGAACTGGCTATGTTATAGTTCCTTGGATAAATTCATCAAGCCTGGTCATTCCAATGGAATTTTTCACTGCCTGCTACCATAGGCAACCTATGAAAAATAAAACAATTTTCTTTAAGACGGATTCCGCTCAAGGTTCGAACAACAAGTGCAAAAATTATTTACTAAAAATGTACTCATGGCACGGTAACTTTTTTAATACTGTTTAACGCATCTCACTGTAATTCATTTCTCTAGGTGAACCCGGAATTAAATCTCCAAGCATTCTCGAGAAAATTAATGTAAAACCTTGTAAGAATGCTTAATGCAAGTGTAATTCTGTTTTCAACTAATGCGAAATGTCTGTTTTAACTGAACTATAGATAACTTGAAGTTCATTTTTCCCTCGCGGGGTCAGCTTGTGAACTTACATGTAAATCTCAATAAGACCTTCTTACCTTTATCCAAAATATTACCATGCTAAGAGGGTTTTTTGGTAACTTAATTTTTGCCATTATTGCTCGAATGTTGTGTGGAAATCATCTTAATAGGTGGCCGTCCACAGGATGCCTGGATGCTCATCTGGCTAAAAGCCTGCCCTAAGTAACATCTGGTAGACTGCAAGATTCTCCTGGCAAATTGTTTATTGCTTCCTTTCACGAAAAAAGGAGAATTTGACATGAGATCAAGAGTCACTTAGGGCTTTTTTCCACACTCCCCTTCACTTTACCTTTTTAAGTTGAATGGGGAGGATGTTAAATGTTTAAAAGAAAACCAATTAAAACCTCTGGAACAATGCACCTGTTTTTCTTGTTGTGTTTTCTGTTACTGGGGTTGTCAATAAGATATCTACATGAAAACCTAATCAGACAAGTACAGTTGGTATATCTAATGTTCCAGAGTTTGCATTTATTTTAGCTGGTCATCATAGCAGCAAAGAGGTGATTGATGCCTACAGGAACACATGTACTAGATTAAAGATCAAGCCATGTGAAAAACTCATAAAACAGCTTGAGGTAATCTTGTTCCATTGCTGTACCATTTTGTAAATCATCCATACACTGTATAATATTTTCACCTCTTTTTTTTTTGGGGGGGGGGTGCACCTTATTAAATGCTCTCATCCATGGAGTCTTCTTTCCCCGTTACCCGTCCGGCAGTCAAGAAGAAAGCAACCATGGGAAATTCTGACTGGAGGTCCTGAATTGAGCAGGCTCACCTGCCAAAAATGTGACACCATCCAGCTACTTGGTGATTTACTTCCAGTCATATTTATAATTGAGAAATAAAAAACATGTGAAATGTTTGTATCAAGTTATAGATGAAACACAAGTGGAAGTTTGGGAGAATGAGAATTGCTTTTTCAACAGCTTTTTTGAGTTCCCTGAAACTTCCACGAGTGTTTTTATCACTCGATAGGAACACAGAGAATGTCTTCTGTTTCTTTTAAAAAATTCTGCAAGCAAAAAAAAAGGAAATTAGGAACTTATGCACTTTGATCATCAAAATGTAAATTCTCTTTGCTTGTACCATCATTACGACGTCAACAGCTCGAGCTAGTGCTGTGTTTTTACCGAGTTATACATACGATTTTAAACCAATCAGCGCACATTTCACTGGGCTATTTTCTAATATTGTTTACAAAGTTAACTGATTAAAACTGATCATGAATGCAATAGAACTCTCAAGAAATGCCTGTTTCCTCAAGATTGCTTGTAAGGAGTTAAGGCTTGTGATACCATCTAACTTGTATGAAATTATGTTTTTTTAATCTATTCACTGTCTGAAATTTGCTATTGTTTTTGTCAGGCATGTGAGAGTTTTCAGGACAGAATTGATGTTATAGATTTAAGAGGTAAGAGAGGGGTTGCTTTAGGATGATACTGGAAAATGTCAGTTGTATAAATCTCTGTCTATAGGCCATTCTGAAATTGCGCAGGGCACTGGGGTGAGTTTCAAACTTTAACCAATCAATAAACTGACACCACCACATGAAAGATCACGTTAAGAGTAGTCATTTGACCAAGTTTGATGCTTTTAGGGTGAACAGAGACCAAGTTATAGACCTTGAAACCTGGTTTAAAATCTATACCATTATTGAGGTAATGACAGAACACCAGAGAAAGAATGTACATTATGTTTCATACATGTGCATGTATATTATTAATTGTAAGCCATGATGAATAATAAAGTGAGTAAGTACAATGTATCTAAAATGAACTGCAGACTGTCAAGTGATAAGTTAACAACTGCTCTGTACTGTTATTTAAGGTGTTAAACTTGACTTACGAAACTGTGAAGCCCTTGAGGAAGTGTTCAGAAGAGTTAGAACCAAGACATTAGATCTTGAAAACACAGGACTTGAAGATGATGTAAGTTGAACTTAAGCAATAGAGCACTTTTTCTGTGTTTATATAGCCTCATCTAAACACAATGAGGGCTGGGAGAGTTCAAGACAGTTGTGCAAACCCGAGACGTAGTTTGCATAACTTTTGAGAATTCTCCCAACCCTCCCGAGTGTTTTGATGAGGCTATACAAACACAGAAAAAGCGCTCTATTGTCTTTATAAAATAATTCTCAAAAATATGTGCGAATCTAGAACGTCACAACCGTGTTTACATACTCTCATCTAAACACACATTTCAACCAATGAGAGTACACATAGTGGCTCAATTATAAATTAGTCTTGTTATATATGCACATGACACTGTATGATGTATCCTTTGTCTGCTTAACTGTAAAATTCTTGTTAATTCTAGACTGACATTTTACTACTGGTAACACTACAGTATTACTAACATTTTGTGTCAGTAGCAAAGATAGAATGTAAGATGTGAAAGGCTAGCAAAGGCTAGAATATTAATTTCATAATAAAACAATTTTTTCACGGACTGAGTCATCAAAACTGTTTTTAGTTTGTGTTTTGTTTTGAAGACTTTTTGTTGCGTGTTTTTTTTTTTTTTTACCTTTTACATGTGGATATGCTATAAAGTTCAGAATCTCACTGTTGACTTGCTGTTGACTCAAATTGTTTTAAAGGGTGCTGTTTCATTGCTGGAAATGATAGAGTTCTACAAATCAACATGTAAACTTAACTTGGCCTACAACAGCAAGATAAAGATAAGAGGATGGCAGGCTCTTAGTAGGACTTTAAAGAAGGTAACAAATATCATCAGTGCTACTCGCACACCTCCTTTGTTGTTCATGTGTGGAATTTTGTTCATGTTTAACTTAAAGGTGACCTTTCCTATTCTTTTCAGACTCCATGTCTACAATACTTGGACATACGTAACACAGTCTGGACAGAACAAGCTCTTCCGCTGCTGGGACGATCCTTAAGGCTGGACTGTTGTCTCACTGTGTTGCACATGGAGTGTGCCAACCTTTCAGGGAGACCACTGTTCCTGCTGGGTAAGTTGTGTTGTCTAATTCAGGGCTCAAAAAAAGTGTCGTCCGGACAAGTAGATTCCCCTTCTGGGCAAGTAACTTTTCATTCTCACTTGTCCAATGGTTAAGGGATCGGCAAGCCATTTGCCAACTGAGTCCTTAAAAGAGCAAACTAAGACTTGCCCAGGGCAACAAAATTTTAGAGCTACTTGTCCCAAGGGCAAGCTGGAATTCAAGTTTCTTTCGAACCCTGCTAATTAATCTATTTAACAAGTAGGTTATGAGCTCTATATTTCTAGCGTGATAGTCGACTTGGAATGTGCCCTTGTCAACTATCATGGAAAGAACTTAAGAGTGAATGTCGTCTTCGCTGAGACATTGGGCTACTCACTTCTTTTGTGTAGCAGGTAGATACTTGTACTGTATCTGCCTGTCAATTGTTATATAGTACATTTTTGTTGAGTTTTCTTTTTTTTCCTCCTGTTCATAAACTAACAATAAGCAGTAAATGCTACAATGTCCAAAATGTCTTGCATTCGTACCATGGAAGGTTTTCGAGTTTGATCCTGTTCCCCTCCTGGAAATTGCAATTTGGCTTCATATTTGCCGTAAGAAATTGTGACTTTTGAAACCCTCCTCCCCCTTAGAATTCCCAGTGACCTTCCCTACCTGGGCGATAGTATATCTAAAAAAACATATGCAAATATGATAACTATGCAGTATGCTATATGCAGTATGATTGTTTTCTTGGAAATAATTTACATTGGCCATCTACCATCTGCATGTATTGTAAACTTGACTTGGTGACTTAGGCAGACTTAGGCAGCGTGGTCAAGTGGTTTAGGGTGCTGGATTTGAAATCTGGAGGTCTGAAAATCCTCCACCCTAATGTTATCTGGATTTGTTCTCGGTAGTCCCGAGTTCAACTCCTTGACTGTGTTGTGTAAATAGCCAACTGGTCAGCCTCCCACCAGTTGGGATTCTTCATAGTTTATGTTGTATTTGAAATATTTGTTTATTTATTTACAGTGTCCCCAGTTAGAACAGTATTGCTAAATACATTTGACACTCAAATAAGTAAATTTATTTATTTATGTAAGAAGGCAATAATATAACAGTCGGAACTGTATTGTAAAAGTATTTTAAAATACGTACAAATGTAAGTAATTTATGTAATTTAGCCATAAGTGTTACAGTGTAACTGTAAGTAAGCAGTATTGTAAGTAATGTATTATATTGCTATGTTTCGTATAAAATAAAAGAGAAATAAAAAAAATAACATTCAGAACAACAAGGTAAAGTGTATCGCAAGTTAAACATTAAATTAAATATCACTTGTGCTGTGATAAAATAGAATTAATAAGTTACAGCTACCACATCTTTGACTTCTTTCTTTTATACAGCCAGTGCAGTGAAGTTCAACCGGAATCTCAAAGACTTGTTCCTTGGGGATAACAAGCTATCGTCATGTGATGGACAGTCATTAGGTGCCATGCTGAAGGGCAATGAACATCTTCAGTTGTTAGATTTAAGAAATAACCCTTTGCAGGTAAACATGGTTTTAAAATAGCTTAACTCTGACAAGCTCACTTTACAATAATTATGCTCCATTATGTTTAATCTAGATTACCAAGTTTAGTGTAGTTTTACATGTATTAAGTCGAGAATGAGTTGTTTTGGTACAGTTCCATAAAGCCACTGGAGCAGAACAAACCAAGTTCACTGGTCATAGTTTGGTTACAAGATATATATGTAAATGAATTTAAGTGCCCTCTTCTCAGTAAGTGCCCTTCCTTGAGCTGCCAAACTTTCACCCCGAGTGCTAAATAGACTTTTTAATGTGAAATTGCTCTCATTTAGGCAGTTCAGACCAAAACAACTGATTGGCCATGTTATTTGGGTTTCTGCAGCAACCCATTAGCTTCACAGCTTACAGGTTCTTCTGTACCTGCAGTTCTGAATGCCATTTTTGTAAAATCTCTGATGAACGTTTTTTCTGTAGGACATGGGTATAGGTCATATATGTGAAGGGCTGGCTGAACAGCAGAATGGTGGACTACAGACACTTGTTCTGTGGAACACTCAACTTACCAGCCATGGAGTTGGTTACCTGGCCAACGCACTGGTGAGTTGGCAAACTCTTGTAAAGCTCTTTAAACAAGACATACCGAGCACTTGTTTAGCCCTTTCACTGCCAAGACCCACTTATAGATTTTACTCTGTCTAACGCCAGAAGATTTTACTCTGTCTAATGCCAGAAGATTTTACTCTGTCTAACGCCAGAAGATTTTACTTGTCAAAGGGAGACCCCTTGGTAGTGAAGGGGTAACCCATATTGGGTTCTGAACGGTTCTTTATGTTATTTACCATGCACAAGGTCCCGAAAAACTGCCAGTGGACGCATGAACAGAAAGAGAATGGGTTCAGCCATTTTTCTAGACTTCAAAAAGTGCATTTAATTTATTTTCTAAGAAAACATAGAAACACCATCTTGTAGTTGGTTTAGAATATAGCATGAAAAAGAAGATGGAAAAGAAGTGCTGATTGTGAGCAACATCTGGGACAAACGTGTGCTCTATAATTTGTAGCCATGCTTCTATAAAAATATTTGCGCTCAGCTCCAATACAGCAGCTATGTTCCAAAAAATTGATGGTTAAACTTGACACTCTTGCAGTTAATCACATCAGTCACTTTACTGTGTGTTTTAGATGTGCACCAGATCTCTTCAAACTCTCAACCTTGGGCACAATCGACTGACAAATGAGGGTATACACACATTGAAAGAAGGACTCCTGAGAAATCACTCGCTACAAAGACTTGGTCTTTTAAATACAAGAATATCAAGTGAAGGTACAGGAAAAACAGCCACTGTTGAAACTCTGCTGAAGGGAAGCTCCCATAGGCAATACCTCGCACAAACGGACAGTTAGTCATGGTTCCAGCCGCATAATATTATTATAAACACTATGTTTTTAACATTCCAGTAGCGGGCGCGTTCTCTTCAATAGTGGAATTTTTTTAGGTGGTCAAGGTTCTCTTCTTGGCAAGGGCTTTTTACCGTACACATCTATCAGTTTGCTTCTTTGATTTCTATTTTTTTATCTACACGAAGTTAGCAGTTAGTTAGTTGAAGGGTGTTTCCCCTCGTCGTGAATAAAGTTTTGATTAATTGACTGCTGATCTTCCCAATCAGTCTTCCAAGGCTTGTAATTCAAAAAACTCAGACGCGTTGTTTTGAGTTATTTTGAACGCCTACAGAATTTCTTTTAAGTTGAAGGAAACCTGAAAATAATGGTTCACTAAGATAGAAAAACACCAAAGAGACAGTAATAAAACATAAAGGGAAAAGGATGGTTAAGGATGGAGAAGATTGACACGGATTACAAACGACGAACTTGAAAAATTTAGGCTCAAATTCTCAAGTTGCGGAAACCGTGACAAAGCTCCATAAGATGATACAAAAGAACCTTTCACGTCAGTTGAGTAACAGGAAGTTGATTATCTTATGATTATCTTATGAAGTGCAGATTGTTAAATTCCAATTCGTTGTATTTTCATGTCTTATGCTTTTTTATGATTTTTATGATTTAAAGCACGTAAGGAAATGATAAGAGCATGGAAGCAAGTGTGGATAATACACGAGTCATACATGACGTAGTGCAAGGTGATAATTGTTTGGTCATTTTTGACGTATTTCTGTGTTGCTGTTGTAGGAATGATTGCCCTGGCTGAAGTAATAGCAGAAAGCAAGACCATATTAAGAATGGACATCCGTGAAAATGAGCCGTATGTAGGTGGACTGATGGCTCTGTCCCTGTCACTCAAGGTCAATGAGTCTCTTGTGCGGATAGACCTGGATAAGGAGCTCAAAAAAGAGCCGGTAAAACTCTATCATTGTCTAAATTCTCTTTACAATACCAACACATTGCCAAGTAGCCAGGCATGGAGAATGGAGAAATTCATCAACTACAGTATAGGGAGAGTGACACTGATGAAGCATCAAAATCTCTTTACTAATATGAAAATAAGGAAATTACTTCTCGAAAGTGGTGGATGTACTTACAACAAAAATACTATATACTGGCACCAGCCTCTCCTAGACTGTTAGACAGGTTATTTTACCTCGGAGTATTGATAAGCATCTTAAGCAGACGCTCTTTGGGCTTGTCACGCAATCTTTTCTCCCCACGGAAGGAGTGCGTAAGAACATCTAGTAAGGAGGCTAGGTATCGATGCATAATGGCTGTTTCTCCCCAATTCCTTTGAACTGTTTTGTATGCGTTTCGCCCGATAAAATCATTTTAAATACGGACTGTATTGTAGCTAAAGCCCACCTCAGATCAAGGGAAGATAAAGCCATGGGAAACGGGAATAATCCCTCCCCCTTCGCCTCTAGAGTTCATATGTGGTACGGAGGGGAATGGAGGGCGTGTCGGCAGGTAAAATATGGCATACCAACAGAACACAAACACAAGAATACAGGTCATGTCTTACAGCTCAGCGCCAATATTGCTCGCTCCATTCTTTTTAAAGGGCATGGAAACAACCCAGAGAATACTTCTTGCTGATATCTATGGCTATTGCCAGAGAAACAAACTCTTAGCCAAGGAGCGCGAAGAAAGAGAACTAGCTAACGAAAGCCAGACTGAGGAGGGAGGGGTCAGTGAATCAGACAGTATCATTCAGGACGTCAAAGAGCATGTGCCTGTTTTGGAGTCTCCACTTGAAGATGAAGTCGCATCGGGCCCGCCGAAGCTGATTCAGTTGGAAAATCCTCCAGATATTACGGAAGAGCTGAAAGTATTGACAGCGGATTTTCCTGGCCTGTCACGATTCAGGGTGACGGCCGTGTCAGACGAGGAACAACATGCAAACCAGGATTCGAACTCGAGTCAAGAAGATCTTGTGCCCCTTGTTGATTTGTCAAACTCAAACTGTTCGTCTGATTTGAACGATGCGAGCGCGACGGCTGATTTACGTGACCAGACACTGGGTCACGCAACCCTTGTAGATTTGGACGACTCCAGTAATTCTGCTAGCTCTATGTCAATACCAAGCGCAGCGCCATTAATGCCTACACCGGTACAAACAAAACTAACAGGTATGGATGAAATTCTTGAATTAATCTTTACTACTGTTTAACTTGAAATGCGTGTAAAGCATCAGTGCCGATTGTTGTCGATTATGATGTCATATCGCGCTATGAACTTTACAATTCCAAGATCTGGCATTTGGATCCGTCAAATCTAATTGCAAGAGAAACGTAAGGCCAATTCGTGTCATCAGAACATTTGTTTATAGGCAAGGTGGCCAAGTTTGGATGTTCTTGTTGAACGTTTGTTGAGCTTATGCTTGTTCGAAATAAACGTGTATGCCCTATCCATGTCCTAGAGTTAAGCAGCCTGAGCATAACGCTGGGGCATAGAAGAACTCGTCAGAAAGATTTTAAGTATATTTATTGTCATGAATGTTTTTTTAATTC
The DNA here is from genome assembly GCA_964020085.1 of Micromussa lordhowensis. Classification (NCBI taxonomy): domain Eukaryota; kingdom Metazoa; phylum Cnidaria; class Anthozoa; order Scleractinia; family Lobophylliidae; genus Micromussa; species Micromussa lordhowensis. The sequence continues at coordinate 24,942,761 of OZ026600.1, read as the reverse complement.
TATAGATTCGTCACAGTCGCCAGGTGAATTTGAAAAGGAACGTGAAATGTTGAGCAGTTTAACTGTGAAGGAAGCCAATCACAATCCGCTCCTAAACAACGCCATGAACAATCAGGGTACGTGCCAGTTTTGAAAAATTAAATAAAGCAAAATTACGAATTGCTTTCCATTCTTATAGCCCAACCACAAAGGTCGAGCTCTCCTGACCGTAGCAGGCACTGGGCACCAATCACTGCAACCTTGTTACCTGGGCCTCTCTTCCCGCTCTCAGGATCGAGCCTGGGAACGACGCTGAAAGTACAAAGCAAATGTGTTGCTTAGCAACCTGTCTTCCGAAATAGCGGGCTCACATTCGTCCTCATGACGTATGCGTGATATCTTTAGGTGCTAGGATTATTTCCGAGTACATAACTACCTGTAGGATGGGAGCACAATGTTGCTCTAACTTGTTGAGGACTTGTTGCTACCGAGATGAAGTAGTGGAAACCTGAGCTGCAGGCGAGGGCTCCGTCAGTCATTTAGTGGAGCGTAACGAGGGGTCTTAATTATATGACTGAGAAAATTACTTTATTATGATTGGCTGAGAGCTTGCCAGTTAATCGTGAACTTTTAATTTGCACTGCAGTACAAATTAACGTGTGCGCCTTCATAATTTTCTCAGTCATAATAAGTGAGTAATCTTCCAAAAGCCCGAGAAATTAAGGATTGTATACCACGAGTTATTTGTTATCTTTTATCACGTTCAGATTTCTGGAGTAACCAGATGGACGGCATCGTGAAAGGAGCAACAAACATCCCAGCACCTCCCTCGACAGTGTCTCCAAATGGCGCTTGTAACACAGCAGACCTACTGGGTTAGAGTGACAGCGTTCATATGGAGATTCCCAATTGTACGACTGGAAATGGCTCATGCGCAGTTTTAAGTGGAATGGCCTGAAGCCTTAATTGTGATATTTGAAAAACAGGCGCATGGCATTGTCGCCTGGTTATGAACTTTTACCAAATTTGTTTTATAGATCAATACAAGGAAATATGCTAAATGGGCGAGATTTTCCCCGATTTACTTTCCTAAGAAATTATTTTGATCCAACGGGAAGATTTTAATTTTAATTTTGCAACAAAATTATAATTCGCGGTTCCAAATCCTTGCCCTCATTTGTATGTGGTTTCGTGACGTATTTCCTCCGCAAACGATCCGAGTCACGCAGCCCGTGACAGTAGTGGCCAGTTTGGTAAACCTTGAAAAACAGGCGCATGGCATTGTTGCCTGGTTATGAACTTTTACCAAATTTGTTTTATAGATCAATGCAAGGAAATATGCTAAATGGGCGAGATTTTCCCCGATTTACTTGACTAAAAAACATTCTGATCCAACGGGAAGATTTTAATTTTAATTTTGCAACGAAATTATAATTCGCGGTTCCAAACCCTTAACCTTGTTTGTATGTGGTCGTGACGTATTGTCAAAGAAACGATCCGAGTCACGCAACCCGTGACAACAGTGGCCACTTTGGTAAACCTTAGTGGCGAAGTAAGGTTGAAATCATTTTTTGTATGCTTCCTGTTTTATATGCAGTATTATATTGCCAACCCTTTTGATCGCTAAGAGCGATCAAACTCTTAATTCTCCTTTAGTACACCCCTTAATGAGTGCTTACGTGGTAGATGTCGCATTTTATACTGTCTTGATGTTCCTTAGTCTTACCCGTGCACGGTCTTTGCTCCATTTTGGTAAAATCTAACACCTTTGGTGTTGCATGTTTTCTACGTTAGTAATCGATTAGTTTGAGTGTGTTCCTTCAATTTAAAGGTTGTGCATCAATTGGAGAAGTGATTTTATATTGAATTAAGCAGACACGATATGGCGAGAATGAAAATCACTATTAATTTAATGTCTTGATCTGCCACCAAATTCTCAATACTGTCATTTAGCAATTATTAGGCAATTATTAAGGAGAATTCAGAATTCGATATTTAGGTGAACCGGCTCAGTGCCTGTGTATATGTGCACAGATTGTTATTAGCTTATTGTAAATCTTGTTACTACCGTCAATCAGCAGAGATCTTACTAAATATTATTGGTAGAGGAGGTTTCCTCTCAAACATTTGTAAGTACGAATGCAGGTCATACATTAATTTGTATTAATATTAATTCGCTATTTAGAAGATTAATCTCGATTTCACTTGGTAAAAAATGGATGCTCTTCTTGAAACATTTTCGTTAAGAAACATCGCGTCGATTTGTTTTAGTGAAAATAAACGAGTGAAACCACTTTGTTGTGGTCTCTTATCCTGTGCTTTTCCGTCAAAATGAAGTCTACGGAGATCTTTCAAAGGTCTTTCGAAGTCTTCGTCAACCTCGATTCCAGGCTCTCTCTCTCCTTTGCCTCGCTTTTCGCTCCTCGTACTCAACAAAGGGGGGGGGGAGGGGGGGGGGATGAGAGAGAGCCTGGGATCGAGACTGCGTCTTGACCTGTTAACTAGCCTGCATAGCATGTGTTAACGGCGGAGGGGACGAGGAGAACATGCTCAAGATCTTAAGTTGGTGATCGATACAATCTGTTTCAGAGATTTGAAGTCAGATGATGCTTACCATTTTGAAGCGACCAACCACTTTGAACGGACCATACTTATAACATCATCGCCTGACAAACACCCGCTCAGGTTGTCGAAACGTCAGTTCTTTTCAGAACTACCCTCACCCGGACGAACACACTATACGAACTACTGATACTCCTGGGTTCAAACCATTTACTATGTATGAACTGTATTTATTATATGGCTCTGTCTCACGAGGACTGGGAACTACCAAATTCACGAATTTGATTGTCTGAAATCGATATTGAAGGCAGTCTAGATTTTCTCATCCAGACCGGTAATGTTTTGCTGTGAAAAGGTTGCAAACTAAAATGCAAATTCATTGACTATTTTCATCTAACAATTTGTAAGGCAGTGTCAAAAAGGCCTGAGGAGAAAAAAGGGAAAGAGGACGAATTAAATTAAATTAGAATTAAAATCAGCTCGTTGCCATTCGCAAGCAAAATGTCAGTTAGTGCAAACCACTTACATTAAACGAATCAAATTGTTCTTGTTTGCGCCATATAATAAACATCTTATTAACCGAGCTTAGTAGGTCTGTATGGGAGAATCTTGACCTCGGTCGTTGTGTACAGACCTCACTGCGTTCGGTCTGTACTCACGACCTCGGTCAAGATTCCCCCATACAGACCTCCTGCTCGGTTAATAAGAGCTAAATATGAACCCAAATTTTTAATATTAGGACTGGTTGCTTTTAGGAATATTTTATATTTTAATTCTGGATTTATCTTGGCGAATTTTCCTTTTTTCTCAATGTATATAGTAATTGTAAGTTTTTTTTTATCATGAGCCCCTGACTCGAGAGATTGGGTAACCACTCCCTAAGTTTACGACTCTAAATAAAGTTACCTTGCAAATGAATATATGAAAGATCATATATTTGAACTGCGGAGAAAGATATGAAGACATGATTTATAATCGCAGTTGTGAAATTAAAGCCTGAAAAAAAATCCGGCCTGAACGGGATTCAAACCCATGACCTCTGCGACACCGGTGCAGTGTTCTGCTCACATTGTGAGTTCGTAATATACCAGTTGAAGGAGAATAATGTAAATTAATATCTGAAAGATCATATATTTGAACTGCGAAGAAAGATATGAAGACACGATTGATCATCGCAGTTATACACAAAGTTACCTTGCTGACTATGCGATAACGTCGCAAATTACAATATATCAAACTTGGTAGCGACCAGATGATACAAAACCGAACATTTCGCATCACAATCATTTTCGGAGATGTCGACGCGCAACTCCCTTTCGTAAACGGTCTTTGCCATTTTCTTTGACATTTTTCTCTACTAAATTAAAGAAAAAGGAAAATTTGCAAGTAACCACCTAGTATGGAATCCGGAACCTCTGTTTCCTGACACCCCTCTTATACCAAAACACTTCCAGGATCATCCCCCAAACCTCCCCAAAATTTAATTATAAAACGTGACATTATTAAACATTAATAATAGAACAATTAAGCATTTGGTGAGTACATTTTACTCCATCAACAAATTATACCAGTTTCTACCTTGTCCAGGCCTAAACTAAAGCAGATATGGCATCGACCGCTTACGAACATGGCATCGACCGTTGAAAATGGCATAGACCGTTTCCGAAAGGGAAATCAGCGATGTCGACTTCAAACCCAAATGACTAGTTAAGGAAGCCGTTTAAATTTGACTTGTAGACTCTCTGCGACGCAGGCTTCTCGGCAAAAGACCACAATAAAGGATTTTTGTTATATTCTTTTACTTAAATTGCATATTTACCTAATATTTAATGCTTTAAAAGTGCGTTTCAAAAGTGCCTAACTAGAAACTTAACGATCAATATAATTATCATTACTGGCTTAAACAACGCACACAATACATGTAGGTCTTTCTTGTTGTGATCTTGCGGGTGATCTTTCGTGCATTCTTACACACAGGGGGTAGCTTAAAAGCAATGGCCGACTCTGAAAGTGATTGGTTGACATGAAACGTCAGTCACAGTCTTGATTTGGCATGGTTACAAGCTGTTGCATTTTGTTGGCTTCTTTTTCCTACAAGACCTACACAAAGGCTTTTCAAGGGCTTTTCGAGGGATGGTATGTTTCCTCTCTGAGCTGGTTTGACAGATGAAGAAATGTTTCATAATTTGCGAATCCCGTCGTGCTTAATAATTTACAGCGCAAACATGACAAAAAAAAGTAGGCAATTTAACTCTACAACGCCATACAGGGAACAAATACGACAAAACCTCTTGAGACTCTTGGACATAGGGGGTCCCCCGAACACTATGATACAATTATAACATGCAGTAATGAGACACTTTGCTACCCTGAGATTCGTCTGTACAATCGAACACAAATCAATGCGAGGACTCTGCGGCTTCTTTTAAAGAAAGTTACAGGAAGTTTAGAACGTCGCAACAGGCTTAGTGAGGTTTATGGTACAGTTAATTCAAGTGAAATCCCTTCTCCCTTGTGGCTGCTAGTAATTTCTCTCGCATCACTTCTTCAGTGGAATATTCAGGCAGCTTCAGGTAATGCACGCATGTGTTGACGGAAGGAAAGGAACCATCCCCGTCGCTCTCCTTACGCACAACAGTCAGGCGTGGATGAAGATTGGCGAGGCCACCAGGAGGAAGAGATGAACAGCCTGTGGTGAACTGGAGAAACGCCTGAAACAAATCAAGAAGCAGAAGTAGTTTAGAGTACCGCGTGCGAAGGTGGCAGTTGTGTGAAAGCATTGGTAAAGTAATATCTTTCTTTACTTTCTAAGTACAAATTAAACGTACAGGTCGAAAGAGCGAACAAACGGACGGGTGGACGAGCTGACAAGTGGAAGAGAGAAAGTGAACCGGGAGCGAAAGAGCGAAAGAGCGAAGGAGCGAAAGGGCGAAAGGGCGAAAGGGAGAAGCGGCGAAGGGACGAAGGGACGAAGGAAGGAACGAAGGAACGAAGGAACGAAGAAACGAAGGAACGAAGGAACGAAAGCACGAAGGGAAGAAGGAACAAACAAACGAAGGAACGTCATGAAACCAAACGAAACAAGTTACATTTTGCTACCTTCCTCTCGTCGCCGCTCATGCTGACCAAAACGTTCACAAATCTCTGAAAGCCAGGCGTGTCTCGAGTGTATCCAAACTTGGGTTCAGTGTAGTTCAAGATGTCCTCTCTGGTCCACTGAGGAACTTGCTCTCCACTCAGCATCAACTGCAGCTCCTCTGGAGTAAACGGACCAAGCTTCTCCATCGGAAACACAGAGTTAAATCCATCTGGAAAACAAACATCAAGTTAAAACTAAGTCTTCGAATACAACAAGGTCTGCGTTTGACACTTAACGATACTTTGAACAACCAAGCTGGTGTGCTTAGCATGTCTTACAGTTCTAACTTACTCGTTTAGCAAACCATCACAATGAACAGAGTGTTTATACATGACGTCACGGCAGCCATATTGTTTGAATGGCTGCTGGTCACGTGACTGAAAACGCTCTATAAGATCCGTTTAATTAGGTGTACACTTTATCATCTGAGTACAAGGAGTCTAGTTACCTCTAAAAGCATCTAATTGTCGTTGAACTCCGGTATATAAACAGAACTCCTTCACAAGCTTGATGTAGTCCTCGGCATTCTCTATTGCTAGCACCTGTCACAGAGGAAAACATCGAAAAGGTAAATTACATGTATAGAACAAATGTATACAAAAAGGTGAATTACGAGGGTTACCGAACAGACACAAAGAAGTACAACCATGTGATGTACCTTTTCTCCGCCATCTTGTGTTAGATCAACTTCACTGAACCCGTACACCTTGGAAGATGGCGAGAATTGGAAAGTTAACCTGAAAAAATAACACGTAAGGTAGTGGATTAATCACAATCATGGAATTTGCTATTTATTACAACACATATGAAGACTGAGCGTCTATGTCGAGCCTACCATCAACGTAACAACCGTTCATCGTTTTTCTTCGGAAATCGTTGATGACTACAGGCTTCTCGTCAGGAAACGTGTCAGCTCAGATTCGTAATATTCGGCTTGCAAATATGTTATGTCTTTCTTGCCGGCTGAGCTTGCGAAAGAGGCAAGAAATGAAGTTCTCTCACACTGAATGGAGATCTGGGTACGAGTGGGTGTCAGTTTACATGCTTGTCACATGGTTCAGTTTTTGTTTCTTGCCTTGAAAGTGCAACAGATTTTGCTCTTCGTTGTTCCAATCGTTTTTTCTCGATTCGGTCAAGAAATGCCGCCAAAATCCAGAGCTAGTCGACGCCTGATGGCTCACAACGCCAGTCCGGCTAGGGAGTCGCGAAAACGCACGAGGAACGAGCGTGAAAGGTCGCACGATCGGCGCGAGTCTTCGAGAAGTTCCCGCCGTAATAAGTCTCCATCTAGTCCATCTAGGAAGGATCGCCGATCAAAATCGTCCAGCCGCTCGGACTCACCGAGCAACACACCATCTTGGGCGAAGAAAATCCTCGAGGCCCATGAAAAGAGCGAGGAGCGCCTCCAAGCACTCGAACGTGAGTTAAAGTCACGGCCAGCCACCGAACGATCTCGGGAAAAATCGCCAACCAAGCCGGACTTCAAATTCAAGAGGAATAAGATCCAGTACGAGCTGAACGAGAAGGTTCTCGAACAACTGGACGTGGCCGCTTCTACTAGTGTCGAAGCAGAGAGAAACGAGGCCTTGGAAGAAGGTAAGAGGCTCTTAAAAGAGAGAAATAAACATATTATGTTAGCGGAAAAGTACGGCTGGGATGCTGTTGATTGCTATGTGCAGGAGCCGCTAGCAATTGATTCCGATGACGACAAACGGATCAGGCGGGCAGTTAAAGAAAGCAAAGCGCTAAAAGCGGATAACAAGAGGCCTTCAAAACCTCGGGCACAATTTAGTAATCGTTTCCAGCAGTCCTTCACCTCGAATTCTGGCCCCAATGCAAGACGTGTAGTGATTCCCGCGTCGAGACAGAAATCGGATCCCTCCCAAAGCGAGGTCTGTTTTCGTTGTGGACGAGCCGGGCATTTCGCCAAAACCTGCCGCGCTCCTATCCCCGCAACTACAACGGGAAAAAACATACTGAAACAGCTCATCTAGGATTTAATTGTGATTTTGACGTTGATTGGAATGATAATTTGGGCATACAGGACGTGTCTGGGCCCGGTTTGTTGAACATGTACAGTAGGCTTGGAATGTCAGAGCATGAAATGAAGAATGATATGAACATTAACACTGCATGTGTAATTGACAGTCCCGTATCTGCAAGTTGTGTTTTTAAAGTTAGTCCTGAACAGGGCCCTGTTTGTGTTAAAGGTCGATTGAAGGACCACTTGAGTTTTTGGCAGAGAATTAAAGCCAACAGATCGGTTACTACCATTATTAAGGATGGCTATGCCCTCCCATTCGTAGAACTACCACCCACACGTGCGATGGAGAACCATAAGTCAGCCGTAGATGATAATCAGTTTGTCACAGAACAAATCAAAGAACTACTTTCAGCAGGCTGCATAACGGAAGCTAATTTATCAGAAGTTCATGTTGTCAGCCCTTTAGGTGTTGTTAAGAACAGTGTCAAGAAGAGACTGATCCTCGACCTCAGATATGTTAACCATTTTCTTCGCATTCCCAAGTTTAAGTACGAAGATATCCGCACAACACGGGACATTTTCACACTAGGGGACTGGTTCTGTAGATTCGACTACAAATCAGGCTACCACCATGTAGACATTTTACCTTCCCACCAAAAATTCCTTGGGTTTAGCTGGACTCTGGAGGGGGAAAAGAAATGGTTTGTGTTCTCAGTCCTTCCATTTGGCTTAGCATCCGCACCCTACGTCTTTACGAAAATTCAGAAGGCCCTTGTTAAGCACTGGAGAGAGCAGGGCATCCGGATTTTTACCTACTTGGACGATGGGGCAGGAGCGGGTCAGACTTTGGAAATTGCCAGAGCAGCATCTGCAAGAGTTAGAGAGGACATTGCGGCCAGCGGTTTTGTTGCCCACCCTGAGAAGTCCTGCTGGGAGCCAACCCAAGTGGGTGAACTGCTTGGCTTTATTCTGGACTTAAGAGCAGGTGTCATTCGTGTTCCACCGCGTCGCATCGACGGACTGAGAGAACGGATTGATCTCGTAACTCGTCAAAAATCTGCAGTAATGGCCCGCCACTTGGCAGGCTTGGTGGGGACAATTGTTTCTATGGGCTTAGCACTTGGCCCAGTCAGCCGTTTGTGGACGAGAGCGATGTATCGGGATATTTTGTCTGCTGAATTCTGGTCACAACGCATTGCCCTTTCCCCTGAGGCACTGAGGGAGGTGCAGTTCTGGAAGGATAGTTTCGAAGATTGTCACGGTCAGCCCATCTGGAAGGTCAACCCTAAGATTGATGTCCTTTCCTATTCAGATGCAAGCGACTCAGGATGGGGGGGCTACTGTGTGAATGTGGCAGGCTCAGAAGTTGCAGGCAGTTGGTCAACGGCTGAGAGTCGAGAAAGCTCGACATGGAGAGAGCTTAGAGGAACGAGACTGGTGCTCCTGTCTGTCGGGGAAAAGTTGGCTGGTAAAACAGTGCGCCATAGAACAGACAACATGAATGTGGAACACATCCTCAACGTAGGCAGTCCAAAACCTCAACTTCATTCAGAAGCTGTCGCTATTTACACACTTTGTAGACGATATCAGATTCATCTGGAGCCTGAATGGATCCCCAGGGAACTTAATAAGGAGGCCGACGAGCTTTCCAGATTGGCCAGTAAGGATGACTATATGCTCAACCCGAACATCTTCGCGGCTTTAGACATCTTGTGGGGACCACACACAGTCGACCGTTTTTCTACCTTTCGGACACGTCAAGTCCCCCGTTTCTGTAGCCGTTGGCTGAATCCATGTACTGAAGGAGTGGATGCTTTCACACTTTGCTGGTCTGGAGAGAATAATTGGATTTTTCCTCCCCCCTACTTGATACCCAGGGTACTCAAACACATGGAACATGGTATGGAGACAGGAACTCTGGTCGCCCCATTGTGGACGTCAGCTTCATGGTGGCCCCTTATCACCACAGATGGAACACAACCTGAAGCATTCATACAGGACTGGGTGGAAATTCCATCTTCGGAGGATATGTTCCTTCCAGCCACCTCAGGCGCCTCTTTATTCAGCGGAAGGCCATGCTATCGTGTTCTGGCTCTCCGGGTTGCGTTTACAGGCGCGGAAGCTTACACAGCTAGGCCATTCTCCTTCTGAAGTGTCAGCTTGAAGTAATTGAGTGCAACATGTTCTGGGGCTTCTATCCAACATGCTATGACCTGCATAATGGCGCCCGTGGGCGCACGACGGGCCAGCGCTTTATGGCCTTCGAGGGGCCAGTGTTCTTAGGCCCTTGAGGGACCTACGAGTTACTACCTGGGAGGGACAATTGTGTTAGGGCCTGTAGTGGCCAATACACTAAGGCCTGTGAGAGGCCAATGTGTTGGCGCCTGTGAGAGGCCAATGTTTTCATGCCTGCAGGAGGCCAATGTGTTAGTGCCTGTGAGGGGCCGACGCTTTCGGGCCTGGGAGAGGCCCATATGTTCGGGCCTGTGAGAGGCCAATATATTAGGGGCCTGTGAGTGGCCAAAGCCTGCAAGTGGCTAACACGTCTTTTTTGATCGGTCATGAACTCACGGTTATTACAGCCTGTATAGAGGCCAAGCTTGTTTCGACATACTGTGAGACTACTTGTTTGTACAGGAACACTGGATGCCCATTGCCAACCTACTAGTGATTCTGATCATACCATGCATTCTTGGCTGTGCAGTGCTGCTGGTTTATCCACCAAAAACACTTCCTAACATCCTCTAAATGTCTTTCTCACCAGCTCCTCCTACTCTGAGGGATCTGAAGAACAGTCGCCACCCGGAGATACGCTCCCTTGCTCAGGCAGTTCCGGGCATCATGGTCCAGGACAGAGCTCCAAGTACCGTTAAGAAATACCGGTCATCCTTCTTGGCATGGCAGAAATGGGCGGAGGCTAGAGACATCAATGCCCTTCCCACATCTGGTCCAGAGCTTTCTGTATACCTGGTGCATCTGCTGCAGACCACTAAATCATTGGCATCCATCCAGTCTGCAGCTTTTGCCGTGGCATGGGCCCACGAAAAGGCTTGTCAACCTTCGCCTTTACAGCACACCATGGTGAAACAACTCCTTGAAGCATGCAAGCGTATCCTGGGTACCTGCCCTAACAACAGAAAAACCCCACTCACAGCATCCCAAGTCAAGGATATAATACTTCAGTTTGGCAACGGAAATCCCAGTGAGCTCCAGATAGCATGCCTCATTGCCCTAGGCTTTGCAGCGTTCCTTCGCTGGGATGATCTTAAGGATCTTAGATGTTGTCATCTCCAAATGACAAGTGAGCATATGTCAATTACTCTCACCAAGAGGAAGAATGACCAGTTCAGGGAAGGTTCTGTAATCCTGGTGGCCCGCACAGGCTCTCGTACATGCCCCGTTTCGCTGACCGAAAAGTTCTTACTCACTGGACGACACAAGGGATCTGATTACCTGTTTAGGAAGGTGTGCCATACAAAATATGGCTTCTCTTTCCGTCCGCAACAGTTGACCTACTCACGGGCAACCGAGCTGTTTAAAAAGCATCTTAAAGCTATCGGGCTTGACCCCAGCCAATATGGCCTTCACAGCCTTAGATCTGGGGGAGCATCAACTGCCGCAGCAGCTGCCATCCCTGACAGACTACTGATGCGTCATGGAGGTTGGCGTTCGCAGACAGCAAAGAACATGTACATTAAAGAAACTGAACAAGCCCTTCTTGAGGTTTCAAGGGCTCTCCATCTGTAGGGAGGACAGTAACAGTTGACTCGAACTATTTTAGTTGTTGCTCGGAACTTTTACGGCGAACCTTGATTATTTTGTTTTTACTAAGTTTCGTTTTTGCATTCAGTTAATGTTCCGATCTTGTGGGGTATTTCATTCGAGCGATGTTCTTAAACCAAGGAAATTCGTCTTAGGCTCTATACTTTTTCATCTTGTGTAATAAAGTGCTGTTGCATTTTCGTGTGGCAGGCAAATGGCATTCGGTGTGCGAGAAATGTCTTTCTTGCCGGCTGAGCTTGCGAAAGAGGCAAGAAATGAAGTTCTCTCACACTGAATGGAGATCTGGGTACGAGTGGGTGTCAGTTTACATGCTTGTCACATGGTTCAGTTTTTGTTTCTTGCCTTGAAAGTGCAACAGTTTTTTCCCACCCCCCACCCCTTATAATAGTAAATAGTGTTTGAGAGAGCAATGAGAGAACAACGAACAGTCATGATTGTCATTTTTTATTACGTATCTATGTTGCTTAGTCTTGACATAGTTGAATTTTGAATCTGTGTAATAAAGTGCTGTTGCATTTTCGTGTGGCAGGCAAATGGCATTCGGTGTGCGAGAACTGTCAGTTTTAAAACATTGGAACAGAGCTTTTTCCAACTGAGTGTTGTAAAACCCAAAACCAAACCAATAACTTACCAGTTATACTTCTCAGCCAGTATCAAACCGTAGTAAGACCAATACCAAAATTTAAAAATCAAAACCTGATTACTTTTGACGCCCAACTGAAAACTACTCTACACAACTTATTCTAATTCATCAACACAACCGTTAACAGCAAACTGGTCAGCTTCCTGCCCCCTAGGGTACTTCCTATAATGACCTACACGGGAAGGGCATTTGAAAAGGTAGGTAAATCTATCATTTAGCTATTTTAAAGGGCCTTTAATTAAAATACTTCGAACAGACGCACCTTATGGCTGCATCGTTTCATTTATTTGGCACTACATGAAAATGGCAAGAAGACTTCCGTTTGTGGCAATTTATTCATAATACGGGCCAGTTATGAAAGCATGTAAAGGGGGTACCCTTTCTCAGTTTCAGGTATAAGAAAGGGGTACCTTTTCTATCAAAATGGAATACAAAAGAGTATAGGGTTGGACCTCAGGGCGGTTCCTCCCTGTACAGAACTTTGTAGAGAGCCCCGTCTCCCCCGGGATTCCTGCCAGTTGAGATTCATAATATTTTTCTTGCAAATTTAAAACAGTTGGAATATGCCACTCACCCTAAATCATCCACACTACATTCAACACCATGAGCTGTCTTCAACTTCAGCTCCGATATTCTGGCTTTCTTCTGATTAGTCGTCAGCAAATCGTCTTTAAGAATGTCATTTTTCCTGGCCACCAACTCTTGGAGTTGTTTTAGAAAAGTCGCTCTATGCGGATCCACAATTTCCATATCACTCTCATCCAAGATGCTCGCAAACCAAGACTTCGTTGACGGTGTTAAAGGTACGTCTTCAACACTTTCTTTAGTTTTACTCAGTTCAGAATTCTCTTCTTTTGAGAGTTCCTCTTCCTCTTCGATAAGTTCTCTTTCTTTGCTGGATTCCCAGTCCAATTTATTGATTGCGTTTTCGTTCTCCTCCAAGCTCGGCTGAGGTTGATCGAGCTCGTTCATCGTGTCCGAGCACTCGACTATATCATCGAGCGAACACGAAGCGTCATCGATTACTTGCAAAGTGCTGCGACTATGGGAAAGCGTGTTGTTGCCGCTTGATGACAGCGAACTACAAGACAAGAGTTTTAGAAACGATAGCGACAGAGGGATGTCTACTAATCGACTGTCCTGCAAGCTCTTTGCCAGGAAAACACCAAGGATATAGAACAGCTTTGCTACCCTCTCAGTATCAGGGGCATCCTGAGGGAGGGGCGCTGGAAAGAGGCCTCCAGCGCGTTGAACGTAATAGCCCCTTGGACGAATTCCATGTCCAATGTCCACCTGAAAGTCAAAATAAAAGAACTTATCCTCTGACGGTATGCGCATGGCAAAATGGCAAAACTGATTCCGAAGAACAGTTCTCTTCAACAAACCTCTCTCGCAGTCTCATCCACTATGACGTCATCGCAAATCCACATACCCAGACCCTTGCGTTGAAGCTCGGCCGCCACAAGTGCGTAAAACTCAAGTGATGGCCCCAACCCTGTGCCTTCCTCGTCCTCAAACTCGACCTAGAATAAGAGATTGCGTTATTCGACAATCACGTTTTTATCCGTCACGCAACGATATTCTTCTACATTGCGAGAAAGCCCGAAGTTTCCAGTGCAGTTTTCATACATTGCCTATTGTTATCTTCGGTAGAATTAAGCTGTGAATCTATAACTTTTTGTTATACCTCCCAACTCAAATACGTTTTCCGATTGGAGGAGAACGTGTCATGGGTCAAAACTCACTTAGGGTTAGGGTTAGCCACTTAAGTATTCTCTACGTTTTTTTTTATTAGCTGCGAAGAAAAAGACAATTGCAAGTGAATATATGAAAGATCATATATTTGAACTGCGGAGAAAGATAGGAAGGCACGATTGATCATCGCAGTTATACACATAACTTAAGCAGTTGTGAAATTAAAGCCTGGAAAAAATTCAGGCCTGAACGGGATTCGAACCCACGACCTCTGCGATACCGGTGCAGTGCTCTACCAACTGAGCTATCAAGCCACTGGGCGCTGGTCACGTTGTGAGTTCGTAATATACCCGTAGATGATGACGAATGCAAGTGAATATATGAAAGATCATATATTATCGTGTCGTTTCGGTAGGACAGCTCGGTTTCGACTGCCGCTCGCACTGCCGGCACAACCACCGCAGGCGTCAAGCAAAACATTTTTTCGCAGTTTGTAATTTCTAGTTTTGAGTCGGGAGGTATAACAAAACACTTAATGACTGGCCCCAAGAGAAACAGTGAGTTTTGTTTCCTCTCTACCCTCAATGTTCCCCTCGTCTTCGCCTCGGGGAACATTGAGGTTCTCGGGAAAACAAAATTCAGTGTTTCCCTTGGGGCCAGTCATTAAGTGCTTAATGTCTGTATGAGATGATTAGGTCCTTTTGTCTCATGAACTGCTTGGTTGCCTTTAGTATAAGACCTTGAGAGACGAACAAACCTCCAACACAGACTTGCGTTCAGCATGGAACTTCAGCACACTCATTGCCCAGTCTAGCAACTGCAAGGAAACCAAGGACGAGATAAGTTAGTCAGAACGAGGAACCAAAACAAGCTTCATTAAGTGGACCCCGTTAGTCCGGTCACCAAAGGGCCACAAAATTCTGGCCGTATTAACGGGATGGCCGTATTAAAGATTTTTTTCTAAAAACAAAAATACGAAAACGGCTGACTGAACTTTTGTTCGGACCAGGATAAAATGGCCGTAATAAGGAGGTGGTTGTATTAAGGGGTTTTCGCACGGCGGGGTTCCACTGTACAATCTCAGTAAGTTTCATGAGCGCTGTCGGTTCTATTATCCAATCAGATTACTGCACGACCAATCGCGAGCACACCGGAAGTCGTCAGGTCAGCATGACGTCATAAAGTTACGTCACGTTACTGAGCAGCCTCTCCTGCTATTTTGATACTTTTTTGAAGCACTACAGTAGAAAACTCGTGATCTTGAACTCGGTCATCTCGAACTCCCCGACGTATCCAACTCACATTTTTTCCCTTGGATATACTTTTTTAGTCGTTTACTATCGGGAAATAGTGGGGTTCAACTCAACTTGTCTCATACCCTTATTTACCTCATCTCCTCGTGGTACTTTCACTCTCTCGTGTTTTAGTCGGCCTACTCGGAATTCATGTTGTTCTTCTCGCCTGTGACTCGGAGGACGGCTTCGTTCCAGCGCTACGTCGCGTTTGTTTTGCAGCCAAACGATTGCCCTAATGACACAGATCACACGGCTTAGACACGTGTGTAGAATACAACAGCATATTATACGAAACACGCAAACAAACAATCACGGAAGCCGAAAACAGTGTTCTGAAATGAAATGAGATTTCCCACTAACAATAAAATTAAAAACAAAACACTTGGTTTTGGTTGTGGGACGTTTCACGAAGCTTTGAACAAATAACCCAAAGCATGAAATGAAAGTATAATAAACACAATTGCTTTCGAAAGTCGCAAGAAAATCCGTAAGATAAAGAACATTTCGACTAAACCTATCCTGATCTACAAAATCCAGACATCGTACATACGAAACACTTTCAAGCGGATATGTGAAAACGCCACCGCTCTGCACTACGCAACGGAAACTACAGCTTAGAACGAAACTTGTAGAGCACAAAAACAAGCGCGCGGCTGTCAGAGAGGTGGTGTTCGTGTCTCTCTTACCGTGAGCTTCCAAAAGCCGTGCACGAAAAGTAAAGCTGTCTTGTTTCAAAAGGAAATAAGAATGGAAACGTGCTGGTCAAGACTCCACTCCACTCTGGTAAAGCGTTACTGGACAGCACTAATGGATCCTGCAAAACAAGCAAGAAGAGAACATGCAGTTTTAAAGTGCAACTAACACCCCCCCCCCCCCCCTTCTTTTTTTTGGCTTATATAAATCACCTTATTTTTCTGATCACCACTGCGAAAAAAATGTCGTTGTAGCTTTTTTGGAAGAGACTGGTTACGAACGCAAAGCACAAGGAACCATGGGAAGGGAAAAGACAAGATGCGAAATGCCTGTGAAATCACGTTTTAAAAGCAATTTTATCGTTTTCTTGTTATCGTCGTTTTAAGTTTTTTTAGCTTTGGAAGTAATCCGTTTCCTAAGAATACCCTTCGCGCCTTCATTTTCTATCGTGAAATAGAAGAGACAACTGGGTACGAGGCCGTCTCTCCTCTGCGACAGCGAAACCAAAGCGCTAACACAATTCTTAAATGCGCACCAACAATAGATGAGCAGATTACTACTGGGGAATAAATAAGAAATAAATGGGGTGCCTCAACAAAGAAATGCACATATTGAGGTCGGGACAAAGAATTAAGGTGGTATTGCGGGTTAAATGTCCTTCTGACCAAGACCCTTTTGATGGTCCA
Organism: Micromussa lordhowensis; assembly: GCA_964020085.1. Classification (NCBI taxonomy): domain Eukaryota; kingdom Metazoa; phylum Cnidaria; class Anthozoa; order Scleractinia; family Lobophylliidae; genus Micromussa; species Micromussa lordhowensis. The sequence goes on along the minus strand of OZ026600.1, from coordinate 24,926,302 downwards.
GTAGTGAATATAGCCTATCTCTTACCTGAATCTGTTGCATTAGTTTGGTTGTGAGCTTTTTACTTGTAAAATCATCATTGCTTACGATGAATCCGTACTTCTCATTACCTGAATAGAGAAAAGGCAAAAACAAAATTATTTCAAGGTTTTCTTTTACTCAAGGGTTAATAAAGTAACCCAAAGGAAGGCCTAATTGAAACTTCTGACTTCTGACTTTTCCTAGCATACCAACTTTGAAAGGAAATAAAAAAAACACCCAAAAAGACCCAGACAAAAATGTGAAAACGTTCAAAGCCTACGTCGTTTTAAATAAAACTTTACAACCTAAAACATGACAACAACAAGTTTATTCTCTCACTTTGAAAAGTTACGTATAAATACATTTATTAATTACAAAAATAAAATAGTTAATAATGATAGGCAGCCAGTTTGTATATATGTTAACTACTAGTTTAAATACTTACCACCTCCAAAGTCGTAGGCAGAACTGGTGGATACACTGTAGAGGACTTTCAGGAGCTGCAGAATGTCTTGAATAGCGCACATGTCATTAACAGCAACCGGCGTGGGGACGGTCGAACTCTTGTCCTTTGGCACTTCCGGTTTTACCTGCTGTTTGACTTCCGGTTGGTCAAGATTAGGGGAGGTGGGTGGGGAGGAGTCTAGAGTATTGCAAAACTCCTGTTGAAGGAAAGAAAAACAGGGTTGTGATATGAAAACGGAGTAAAGGAAAGCCTCGCAGAAAGTTTAAGAAAGAAATATTTTGAACTGACAGAATACTAAGACATCACACTCAGTTTCGTATTTCAAGAAAATTGCGAGAAGTGAAATGTGGCGAGTAAGATGCATGTAGATTTAAGTAGGATGTGCTGATAATTCAATAAGCTCATTTAATTTGAATGTTTTAAAAGTCGTCCATCACGTGTTTTAATGTGAATGTAATTAGACATTTTGAATTTACTCTGATTCCTTTTTCAGTACTCAATGTAAATTATTTCTGAAAAACCGATTTGGGAGAATTAATAAATGCATTGAATTGTGTAATACAGGCATCGCATATCGGGCAACAGACCATCAAGACACCCGGGAATTCACAGATCGCTCGTCAGGGTCTGGTGAAGTCGACTGATTAGAGTGTGTTTAAGTACCTTGTAGGCTGCCACGAGTTGAGAGCAGTTTCTGTTTTTTCGTATGCTTTTAGGAACTCCTGATAACTTCCACTTTCTCAAGAATGCAGCATCGGCGTGCCTCTGAAGGAACGAGATCACTTCGGACTTAGGCAGGTCATCTGTTCCTAGATAGCGCTCCACATACGATATAGTCCAGTGAACCTAGCAAATTAATCAATCAATCAAACGATCAGTCAATCAATCAATCAAACGATCAGCCAGTCCATCTGTGCGTCCATCAGTCACTCAAGCTAAGCAAGCAAGCAAGCAAATAAGTATGCAATAGCCTGTCAAGGAGGCAAAACAAGTAAGCAAGCAACGAGGCATCATGAATTCGAGAAATAAGATTACTTCCAAGTTGCACATTACTAAACTTGCAGTGTCATGGTTCATACAGACCTGAGACCTTTCTTTTCAAGGACTTTTCAAGGACTTTTCAAGGACAAATCCTTTTCTTTCAAGGACTTGATTTTCTACTCAATTCGACATACATGTAATAAACCAATCGATATAAACGACTTTTTGTATGGGATGTTGTGCAAGGAAACATGCAATATAAACAGGAAACTTCCATAAATGCAGTACAGGAAATCAAATAACATTAAAACAATCCTCAGAAAATGTTTTGATTGTGTCTATTCTTCCACATTTCCACTAGAACATTTCGAAGTACTAGCACTTGAACCAAACCTAAAAGATGACAGTGTCACTCGCTGTTGACATCGACTGTTTTGCTTGTGCTTCTCGCTTCTTGAGTGCGATTTTAGCGCGCTCTCGCCCATACTTGAGACGTCAATTGTCCGGTCACACCAATGACACAATGCTTTTCGCTTGTCCGCTTTATATGCACTAACCCAGGCTTTGTATTGAGGGTCATGTTCCCATTTCTTATTGTTTAAACACTGGCCTTTCCGCCCTTTTGACTCCATGACGAATTCCATGTGCACGAGACCGATTACATTGTAGGGGGGTACAGGTAATTGCAATACCTTATCCCTGGAAGGCACGGTTCCTAAGGTACGTCACATAACAGCAATGAAGTACACCAGACTCACCGTAAACAGTTTCACGCGATGTTTCATGCAGAAAACTGTGTCTTGTTAGCTTTGAACGTTTTTTGTGCGCAAGAAAACATTGCGTTGATGAAGTTTTGTTTATTCAAGGACCTTTCTATAAGATTCAAGGACTACTGGGGAAAATTCAAGGACTTTTCAAGGACTTGAGCAGATTTTTCAATTTTCAAGGACTTTTCAAGGGGTTGATGCTTTTTCAAGGACTATTCAAGGCCCGTGCGAACCATGAGTGTATAAAAATCAGTTGTAAATGATGCAACAATAACTAGCTAGCTACGGCAAACCACAGAAGTCTCCATTTACCCTGCAATTCTTTCAACTGCTAACGGATTAATCCTGTTTGTGGGTTTAATTATGCACCTAAAGCTGTTCATCTAGACAGTATACGTAATAATAAAAAGAAGCTAAACCGATACCGTTGTTTCTAAGTGTTCCTTCGTTTCACTTGATCGTTCCGCTTGCTCGGGGTCATAGACTTCTCGATAGCTGATACTGAATGAAAGAAAAAAAGCCACAATTTCAATTACGATAACCCTTCCGCATACAATGATGCTGCGACAGAAATAAGGAGGTCTTCATCTTCGAGAACGGTTTGTTTGTTGTGTGAGCAACTGAGGACAAAACTTTGCATCTCATATCCACAGCAAAATCAAAATCTTTTAAATTGCGATTTCGAATAAAGCAGTATTCCTTCAAGAAACTCACTTATAGGTTGGTTCCCAGACTCTTCGCACTCGCTCATTCTTAGATATCCCAGCAGCCAATGCCACTTTTTGCACGTAGGAGAAAATGGTGGCCTTGGGATCATCTAAACACACCTCGACTTCTGACTGCTGATAAAAAAAAACAAAACAAACAAGAAAAAATAAGTTAAGCCATAGTCACAAACGTCTACCTGCCTTGGCTGAGATAACACTTGGCTGACCCCTAAGGACTGATAGTAAATTTAAATAAATTAACATACTTAGAGAGGAAGCCACAGCAGTCTCGGCTGGTTTTCATACGGATCCTCTATCCTGGTCGAATTGGAATTTGGAGATTTTGAACATTTTTGTGGACGGAGGAAAACCGGAGAACCCAGAGAAAAACCGTCGGAGCTAGGGCGAGAACCAACAACAAACTCAACCCACATATGGCACCGGGATGGAATCGAACCGAGGGTCGCAATGGTGGGAGGCGAGTGCTCTCGTCACTCCGCTGTCCCTGCTCTTCTTGAAAATGCTTACTGAGTATGATCATCTCTAAGGCAGAGGGTCTGACAGGTGCGTGACAGTTCATAAGTTGGAAGGATTGGGCAAGTGTTTCCTAGAAGCTTGCGTCACTGATTGTTTAAAATCTCTCAACAATTACTTGAGAATTCTCAATTTCGACAGAACGTTGTCCTGTTACATAAAAACAGAGGAGTTTTCACACTATAAGGAAAACGGATCATTTCTAGCCATACCATGTTCTCTGGAAATCATTGGATCAATCACGTTTGTTATATACAGGGCCGTAGCCAGAAAAAAATTTTGACTGAGGCAATGGCTATGAATAACTTATGACTGAGGCAATCAGTCCATGGTTGAGTTCTCTTCCTAGGTATTAGGTACCATAAACAACAAAAGAAATGACCGAGGCAAGTGCCTCGGTTGGCCTGTTACTAGCTACGGTGCTGATATATTATAGCGGAGCTCCGGCGGCCGAAGGCCGCCAAGCGGAGCCCCATACCCATATTAGCGGAGCTCCGGCGGCCGAAGGCCGCCAAGCGGAGCCCCATACCCATATTAGGAAACTGAAGGGAACCCATGAACTGATTTTCTCATGTGTATCATGGCTAGCGGTATTGCTCGTGGGCGCGTACGCACGACGACGACGACGACGACGACGACGGTGGTGGAGTCGCGCAACATGGCGGCCACAATTGACACGTAAACCAAAACGAGGCTTCAGTTTTCGCGGGCTTTCCTTGTAGGTTGACAGAGCACATGTACCCTTGGTTTAAAGCGTCCTTTGGACATCCATGTTGCAGTCAATTGACACCTGTCAAAACAAGGAATCCGCTGACCAGTATCACGTGACCATATCGCGGGCTCAAGTTCAGGGCTCATCGAGGTCACGTGTTTTTTTAAAGTTGACCGCTGCCCAAGTGCTGCTTTTTTCGATCAGATCGCGGGCTCATGTCAGGATTAACTTGCTGTAAACAGCGTAGGGTTGGTAGGAAGCCGGTTAACGCTAACCCAGGATTAAAATTTAACCGAATTATAACCTTTTCTTTTGTACAAAGTTTTTTCACTGCTTTTGTTTTGCGTATTTTGCTTTCATTAAAATTCAAAACACAAAAACAATATACAGAAAATCTCACCGCAAAGTTACAAAACTCAAATCAAAATATTCTACTTTATCCTCGGCTAGTTTGATCGGGCTCTGAACAACCCGGCCCAGGAGCTACGCTTTTAGGCTGGCCTAAATCTATATATTAGGAAACTGAAGGGAACCCATGAACTGATTTTCTCATGTGTATCATGGCTAGCGGTATTGCTCGTGGGCGCGTACGCACGACGACGACGACGACGGTGGTGGAGTCGCGCAACATGGCGGCCACAATTGACACGTAAACCAAAACGAGGCTTCAGTTTTCGCGGGCTTTCCTTGTAGGTTGACAGAGCACATGTACCCTTGGTTTAAAGCGTCCTTTGGACATCCATGTTGCAGTCAATTGACACCTGTCAAAACAAGGAATCCGCTGACCAGTATCACGTGACCATATCGCGGGCTCAAGTTCAGGGCTCATCGAGGTCACGTGTTTTTTTAAAGTTGACCGCTGCCCAAGTGCTGCTTTTTTCGATTAGATCGCGGGCTCATGTCAGGATTAACTTGCTGTAAACAGCGTAGGGTTGGTAGGAAGCCGGTTAACGCTAACCCAGGATTAAAATTTAACCGAATTATAACCTTTTCTTTTGTACAAAGTTTTTTCACTGCTTTTGTTTTGCGTATTTTGCTTTCATTAAAATTCAAAACACAAAAACAATATACAGAAAATCTCACCGCAAAGTTACAAAACTCAAATCAAAATTCTACTTTATCCTCGGCTAGTTTGATCGGGCTCTGAACAACCCGGCCCAGGAGCTACGCTTTTAGGCTGGCCTAAATCTATATATTAAAAGTTAAACAACAGCTAACAATATGTACCGTAAGCGATGCAGGTCCCTTCAGAGTCAACACAAGGTGAGGTTCGAGTGATGTAGTGGTCATTTCCGATGAAGAGCTCTCTAAAGATCCTATCAAAAAAAGAGAGAGGGGTGCTTGAAGTACTAAAACAAAAAAAGAACTTCCAGTACAAAAGGAACTGGACTAGCCCTGTCTAGTCCAATTCAAACACCAACTAAGACACAAACTGTACTTCAACGCCACTTTCACTTATGAAATATCTATATTTTACTTCGTTCAAAGTTTTTCAGTTTATATTCATGAGATTTTAACACTTTCTGAAAGTCTGATGATCATGGTTAAGCCCACAATGTGGGTGGCATGGTGGAGAGAGCTTCAAATTTTCATTTTTTACTCAAAATGGCTAAGGTTAGTGGAACAACATTTACAACACTTTTTGGTAGAAACGGTAATTGTAGTTACGATTCGTGAAAATGTGTGAATAGTACACTTGGAATTTCACCAGAACACCTTACCTGGCGCAGGAATAACAATGTCCTGGGTTTGAGCAATGTTGGTTCTTCCTGGTCTCGGATCAAACGCAGGTACCAGGGCAGAGAACTGTCTCTTTAGCACGTGTTCGTCATCCCACGTGCGGCGACGCCCACCACGTGACTCGGGTTCCTCCTCCACCTGAATATCGAGAAACCATGGAAACACAGAGTCAGACAAAAGCAGGACACTTACACTTACAGAGCGAGTACAGTGTACTTTGTTATAGTATACACCAGAGACGGTGTTTCATCACACTTCCAAACACCTCGAAGTTCGTCACAATACTCCGCTGCTCGTCAAATGGTTCAGCTCTCTTGTCGGTGTTCTCTCTGGCAATGTGTGACGAAACCGTCTCTCTCGTTTGATGTATTACAGGGCCAGTAGCGGCTTAGTAAGGCTTGTTGCGGCTTAGCGAGTCATTACTTCTTTAGTCTTTTTCTACCTTTGATAACTATCGTTTTGCCATCTTCCATCATTTATCTCCAGGCTACCTATGCAGGACGCCTGTGACATGAACCTAGTAAATGGACCTAGCACGCATTGAGTCGCTCTGTAGCTAACTGATTAGAGCGCCTAACCGCTATCCGAGGCGCCATGGGTTCGAATCCCATAAGGGATTAATATCTTTTTTCTTTGTTCTACGCTCGCGACAATTATTTTGAGGCTTGCTTAATTAAAGCGTAACTTTGCACATCGTAAAACAACCCCTCTAATCAACCGTCATTGCACCCACCTCGTAATCATCTTCGTTCTCTTCGTCGTTCTCGTCATCATCATCGTCGTCGTCATCGTCATCATCATCGTCAGAAGGTTCAGGAAGGTCGTAATCATCCTCCAGTCCCGTCAGCAGTCCCGAGCCTCTCATGGCCACGTACATATCCAGGTCAGACGCTCTGGTCAGTCTGCTGCCTGGTGAGTTGGCCGCGTTCACGGCTGAGCTTAACAACCTGTTGGAAACATGCAGACGTCATTGACAGGGATCTCTCGGACCTAATTTAAACGCTTTGTTCTGTTGCGAGGCAGTAAGGACACGAGGTGAGCCTAAAACACGTGCAGGGAAAACCACGAGTTGTAGGTGGGGTGGGGGGGAGGACGGGGGCCTGTTTCCTCAAACTTCCTCCCCAAAAAGCGTTTCTTCCGAAGAGCTTTATAACAGAGCCAAACGCGGTCAAGCCGCTTTTATCTTAAGAAACTCTCTTCTGTTTTGCGAGATTAACGATGGTGACCAGCTTTCGATCACGCGCATTTCTGAAAAATAAACTATACTGAAATTCAATGTTATTCAATGCATTTCTGAAAAATAAACCACCCTAAAATTCAATGTTATTAGAACGGCGAATACAGAGACACAAGAAACAGTGAAAACTCTGTCCTGGTCTCATGATATGACAAAGCTCACGCATGCGCAGAATGATGTCATGGCCGAGCTTCAATGCGCCACTACTGAAGCCATATAGCAAACTTTGATTGAGTAAATCAGAAACCGCAGAGCATAGTGCCTAGTGCCTAGTCTACTGTAAAGGAGAGCACTAGATATGTGACCTTTCCCATGAACTCAGACAAAACAACCCAACTTCAAGTTCCACAACAATGCAATTACCTTCTTGCAGTTTCTCCCACAGAAATGTTTGGGGAGGAGATGTTGGGTCTGGAGGGTGGAAGCGAGGGAGGCCGGGCAGGGGGCAGTCCCTCGTCTTCTGTTACCTCTTCTATTTCACCGACAGTCTCCTTCGGTTCGTCAGTACTCGGCACAACCTCCGTGCTGTCGGCAGCTGTCTCTGATACCACCACCACTGCATTCCCAGACGAGTCAATAATGTCATCGGATGTAAATATACCTTCATCGGGTATCTCCTCAACTCGGACGGCTTCCACTAACACCTCGCTAGACTCGTCAACAGTTTGGGATGCCGAGGAATTCTCCTGCTGAGGTTTCTCCGGTGATACAACTTCAGGCTCCTCTGTCGAGGATCCCTCTCCGGAAGCTCCTTGTTCAGCAGGGCTGGAAGATGAAGGTTCGCCTGCAGCCTCTGAGGAAGGACCTGGTTCGACCACCCTCAAGTCAAACTTGCCATCAGCACCCATACGATAAGAGTTAGAAGTACCATTTGACCATGCCACTTCCACCCAACCTACAATCAACGAGAGCCAGGTCAACATGAAAGTCCTAACGCAGGCTGATGTTAACACAACACCGCTGTGCTGCACCAAATTCCAGTCCTTTAAAAGCAGCTATCCGAAAAGTTTAGCCTAAATTTTTCAAGTTTGTTCGTTTATAATCCGTGTTAATCTTCTCCATCCTTAACCATCCTTGTTCCTTTATAGCTTATTAATATCTCTTTGGTGTTTTTCTATCGTATTAAACTGTTATTTTCAGGGTTCCTTCAAGTTAAAGGCAATTTTGTACCTGGCCAAAGTAACTCAAAATGCCTTGACTGAGTTCCTTTAATAGTTCTATTCTTAGAATACAACTGAGTTGAAGTCTCTTTTTAGACTTGAGATTTATTGGATGCTGAACTGATACAATTCCACTACGGAAACTAAGGTCGTGTTCTATTGGGATCAACCGTTTCAACCGCAACTGGTTTGAGTTGATACGGTTGGCGTTTCTCAATAGAACACTTTCCCAACCGTTTTCGGTTGAAATGCGGCAACTCGTGGGAATAGCGCTTACGCGAGCTACAATCACGCAAATGCTTTTTCAACTGTTTCAACTGTTTCAGCCTGGTTGGAGGCTGGTTGAAAAAGTTGATCAACCAAACCAACCGAAACATTGAGTGTTTATTGAGTGAAAGTCTAGGTATATAACATTAACGTTTTTGTACAGTTTAGAAACACTCTTGCTAATATACGAAGAGCCCTCAACAAAAACACATACCAGCCCCCTGTCCCCTTCCCGAAACTCCACAATCACGTGAGCTCTTATCACCGTTACCGTTCTGTAGCTCCCCAGTGACGAGGCCTTCGCCGGGGGGACTTCCATCCTGGTCTTTCCACTTCCAGTCCATCCCCCGGACCACTTTGCTGCCCATGTTCAGGTTTTTGAGCATCTGCGAGCGGATAAGACGGCGCTGGCGGCGCAAGGCAGCTTCCACCTCACGAGCAGCTTTACCAGGACACAGTGACCAGCAGGGTTTCAGTGACTTGGCGAGCTTCTCGCCAGCAGTGACACCCTTGGAGGACGACTGCTCTGGACCTGTAGGGTTAGAGTTGATATATAAATATTTACTACAAGTTCGGTGATCCTGGTCAACACGACCTTCTCCTTGATCAATTCTTTGTTATTTTTTCCCCGTAGGAAACTGTTAAGAGATCGAGTGTGTCTTTGATTTGGAGGCAATTTTGTACTTTTCATGACAAAGGCTTGTAATCTGGAGAGGCAATTCCAGGTTAAAGCGGAGAGCAGTGAAAAGATGTTCGAGTCTTTGATCTTGTATTTGTCTACTTGACCGGCTCCTAATAGCGTCAAAGACCCCAAAAGAGGAAAAATAATATTTTAAGCTAGGCAATTAAGAGCGAGAGACTATTACATGTAGAGATTTAGGCTGAGCATCTTAGAGAGAAAGTCATTCTCAATGGACCTTTTTAGATAATCAAGGGGTAAATTAGTATGCATTTGCTCCTAAGCATCTCATAATAGCTATTAGTAGAATTCTACTAGTATACTAATGCAAATTCTGCAATCTGATTGGCTGAGCTACTCGTATACTATCAGCCATTAGAGTACAGTTGGCCGCCGGTCGTCCAAGAAATGCGATGTTTTTATAGTTTTTCCGAAGTTTTGGAAGGAATTTTAGATGTAAACGGGTAATTAAATTCTTAGGAAGATTAAAAGAAGCACTTTTAAGGTTTCTTGACTTTAAAAACTTGAAAATATTGAAAAAGCGGGTACGCGCGTAATAAACTGCAAATTTGCCAAGGACAGTTCGATACGTTCAACTTTGTTTATGGGTAAAGTTCAATAATGCGTGGGAAAATCATTGGAAGCCGTTATTTGCGTTAATTTCAGTTAGAATTCTACCTTCGGCCTCATCAACTATCACCTCATAGAAATCTCGAGCTCATAATCTAATTGTTAATTAGTATAAATTTACAATGGTCTATTGTGAATCTGTGAATCTGATTGGCTCTTTCGCTGTTTTCTATCTGCTGATAGACAACAGTTGTGAATACACGTGAACACGTGATGCTTGTTTCAGTGCACATCGCGCGCAGTGTTTGAAACCTTTGAATTGCCGATGTAAACACAATAAAACATTTTTTCCTAAGCGTTACTTTACATTTTTATGCAATGAGACCATTGTAAATTTATACTAAAACAATTACACTGCTCGCCCTCGTTTTCTACGAGCGATAGTCAGCTCGGATGCGCCTCGTTGACTATCTGCTCGAAGAAAACTCTAGGCTCGATTTCCAGCCGCTGTTCGGGAACCGAGCCCGCGCTCCTCCCCCGAACTCTTTTCGGGGAGGAACGTAGACCGGACACGAGAGAGCGGCGGAAATCGAGCCTAAGAAAACTCGGGCTCGTAGAAAAAATAGAATTCAAAATGGCCGTCGTATTGCCAAAATGGTCCATTGTAGTCTGAGGTTTTCCTCTGAAGCCAGCTTACTTGATCAGTGATCCTTATTTGAAATACACTAAAAGGTACATAACGACACAAATATCGCTGTTGAATACCGCAGGCTAGTGGTTCTTGTCCCTCCATAGTAACATTTAAGAATAGACAGCAACTTACCTAAGGGTTCATCTACAGCTGCTACTACTGTTCCATACACTTCAAATCCTGACAGAGACAGATAATGGGTCTGACCACTGGCGTTCTTGCCAGCTTGCTGCAAACGCACATAGCGCCATCCCTCTTGGTCTGAGGGAGGCTCTAACGGCCAGGAAGCAGTGGACCTGAGGATGAAAACGTTTGCACAATTAAAAATCCTTGAAAATTTTCATGTCTCTAGGCAACTTGGCCAAGTGGTTCAGGACAATGGACTTGGGAAACACCGGCCAGAAGTGAATGACCGGGGCCTGGGGCGGATACAGGATTTTAAAGAAGGGGATTCGAGATACTGTAGCAGGGTCCGGGATTATCCTTCCCGGAAAAGTTATTTTTTTAAATTACGGTTTTCTGGCATTCTGAGGCCAAGTCAGCTTGTTATAATGTCTCATTTTTTTTTACGACCGAACCCCATAACAATCCCCTTCCCCACCCCCCCACAGGATCCACCCCAGCCGGAGTATTTCAAACCCTTGGAGCCTGTCTTGGTGTATAGGGACCATAGATACTATTTCACAGAAGTAAATATAACTTCCTGAAGGAAACAGTGCATACCCGGGTTCATTGAGAGAGTTGTCGTCTGTATGTGTGTACAGTGTTGTCCAATTCTTTCCATCCTTGCTTACTTGAAAAAGCCAGTTACGAAGAGCGGACCTATATGAAGATGAAGAAAAGTCAACAAAAACGGAAGTTGTAAAATCACGCAACAATTTAACAGTTCACGCTTTCCTTGGAACATGACCTTCGCTGGTAGCAAGATTAAGTATCGTGATTTTTCTTCCCGCGATAGGCAATGTCACCATTTTGTTTTGTTTTTTTTTTTTTCACATTTTCCGTTCACTGGTCTTTCTTAATAATACGGAATTGTATCAAAATTAAAGAAGATGTAAACAACATCAACTCTCCATGGGTTCATATTCTGTAAGATGTCAAGAGGACACAAGCATTTTCATACGATATAGACATTTTCACAAACAGTGCGAGTAACTCTCAGTTCTCAGTGAATCCTTTAACTTAGATTCATTAGGCCTTAGGCTCAGACAGCGTGGTTGCTATAACATGTCCACTTGCTGTTTCCTTACTACTCTTGGCGTGCTCGTGCTACTTCTGACTGGGCAATAAAAATCGGAATTGTTCGGATGCGCCGACGAAGTGTGCCGAAAACAGCGCTTGTTGGCACTTCGGCAAACTAAACCTTGCATATGAATCCTACAAAACAGCTGTTCTGTAGGCTAGATAAAAGTGACACGCCTTAAAACTCTAGCTTTCCTTAGATAGGATTTTAACCTTTGAATGGGGCGAAGTCAAGAACTTTTGAGGTGTTGCGAAGAAATTTACCTTCCATAGCCTCGAGCATGTCTGAGAGTGTAACAGGATGGAATAAACCACAAACCAAGATCAATAGCAAACCACGCATTTCTGCAAAAGGACACAACCGAAAATGAGAAAATGGTTAAATCTATACGTTGAACAATGAACACAAAATTTCACCAAATGCAGCAATATGCAAGTTTCTGACGCACGTTTAAACCCCTCATTCTGTTTTGTTTGTTTGTATTCTGTTGCATGCATGAGTTGCATGCATAATGCCAGGCGCAATCTTCATGTCGCGTTTTAGTGTGTGTTCAGAAAACCAGCTCAAAAACGCCTCGTGTATTGCAACATAGTGGAACAAGTAATACCATAGAGATTTGTGCGACTTGAATTACACTTGACGGAACTTAAATGTGGGTTCATTAATTACGGCTTAAAAACGTTTAAAAATTGTGACCTATGAAACGAGAAGGCGAAGTTTCTACAACGTCAAGGAGATCTACGCTATCCGTTACACGAACGTGATATCCGTTTCATCCGTTATCCGTTACACGGATAACGTCATATCCGTTACATCAGTTATATGTCATCTGTTATATTCGTTATAGGTTATTATTATATTTTGGTCAGTTGGCGCTATGTTCACGTACTTATCATCATTGGTGTGGCAGTTCAGTGCTGCAGCGTCTCTGCTCAGAATGTCCTCAACTTTTCCATACGGCAGCCCTCTGCCTTCTGAGGTACTAACTGACACAATTCCCACCGAGCCCGGGTTGACCCAGTCTGGAATAGACTTGCCGTTTGTACCGAGCCAGTACAGGATGCCATTCTCGTCAAAGTCCTGCATGTGTGTGAAGGTGATCTTGTTGCCTCCTCTGAGAAGACGAACAAAGTGGTAGCTACCTCTCTCGTAGTCGTACCACTGTTTGGCAACCTGCGGAAAATGGCGAAATAAAATGAGCACTTGTCACAGCATTTCTTTCTCTCACTACCGATCAAAGACATCTTTGTTTACGTCCATGCGTGGTCATTGGTGGGAGGGGGGTATCGTATAGATTTAGTCGTTTGAGATTTGGGGAGATGGTATTTTTATTCTTGTAACTTATTTTTCAGTTGTTAATGCCATGGCAAAACCAATGCAAGTAGACATGTGCAAGGCAACGGAAGAAACACGTGAGAAACACGTGAGAGACACGTGCAAGGCAGTAAAACTCTGTAAAATTTTGATCAGGACACTTCTAACAGTATCATTGCGATGTAAAGCTGGGCCATACTGCACTCGTAATAGACAAGCCTTGAAAATATTGTGAAGTGCAGGAAAACAACCCATGAATTTCTTTTGTTTTGACCTCCACAACAAAAGAGGATCCGGAAGTCGAATACCCTAAGGTCCTCCATTCCCTTTTTGGGATTAACGTTCAGAAGAAGATTAGCTGCAGGGTTATTTTTCCAGGAGTTTAAATGACTCGGAAGTAATTTTCCAATTTCCAGCTGTGTACTTTCTGTCAGACTTTGTCAGTGGAAACTGAGTTGTGTAGCATCAGTGGCTCAGCTCAGTGTACAATACAAACAAACTCACCATTTTCAGCAGATATCGTTCTAAATCCCCAACAGTTGCCAATGGCTCCATTTTCAAAGTTCTCCCAGTCCTATCAATCAGAGAACTCTCTCCTGGAGCTCGTTCTAACTGGAACCTCAGTCGCCTCGCCAACACCTGCAAACAAACAAAATGGTTCAGAGCAGGGCAGTTAACTTATTTCAGCTTTATCCCAGCTCGGGAGCTTTACAGTGTGATTACCTAAACCAGGCCAGTTACGACAAAATGAACCGATAAAACGCCGCCTTTTTCACAATCGAATCAGCAACGTTTCGCCCGCCAGGCACGTTCTATCATTATATTTTTCCTTACAAACAAACTGTGACGGGTATTTCCTTTCTCCATGTGCGAAATAAAAAAAATCGTCAGACGTCATGAAAAGCTGCCCGTGTATAACACTCTTATTTATGAGGCTAGCTCCTTGAGCAGGAAAGATGAACCGAATCCTGCGCTGTGATTGGCTTCCCGAGAGGGCAAGATGGCGCTTTTTTGCCATATCGGGACTACCCGCTGTCCCGCAAGAAAAAATTTCCCCGAAAGCCATATAAACCCTATTCATAAATTGCTGCCAATATCAAATTCTTTTGTATGCATTTAAATTAGCCCAACTAACCTCGTTTGAGAGTAAAAATTCTTTTGAATTATCGACTCAAAAACGAGGTTAGTTGGGCTAATTTATGAATAGGGTCTATAATAAATCCTTTACTGATCAAGTAAGATGGCTGGATATTGGCCTCGTTCTTTCCTTTCGAGTTTATGGACCTCTATTCCGTCTCGGTCCATAAACACGCAACTGCTTGGCCGATACCAGCCATCTTGACCTCACACTTGTTACAGTGAAGACACACTAGTTCGCAGTCAACTGATACCGGTTAGCTCAGTAGGTAAAGTTCTGGACTAGCGTGCAGGAGGTCGCAGGTTCAAACCCCGGCCGGTCAACACTCAGGGTCTTTAAATAAACGAGGAGAAAGTGCTGTCTTTGTTATGACATCTGCAAATGGTTAGACTTTCTAGTCTTCTCGGATAAGGACGATAAACCGTAGGCCTCGTCTCACAACCTCTTCACAATTAATTCTGTGGGACGTAAAAGGACCCACACACTGTTCGAAAAGAGTAGGGGACGTAGTTCCCGGTGTGGTGGTCTATTTCTCATCTGATGGTTAAATGCTCGGAGATATTAGCTGCATAAGCTGCTCTAGAATCCGGGGGTAAATAAAGTAATGTATGTATGTAGCACACTGATTTGTTTTCTTGGCGACATTCAAAAACGTTTCGACATGTAGTGTATCAAACAGATTACATGTACTTTACGCCGTTAAATATTTCCATTTGATACACACCTGAAGACCTGAACCAGGGCATTCGTAAGTGAAAACAGGCAGCTTCTCCGTTGACTCTAGAACAGCCACAAGCTTTTTAACAAGGATAGTGGCAGACGTGACTTCACCGCTCCTGTAACAAAAACAAAACCTGAAGTCAGTGAACGCTTGCTTTGTTACTTTTGCTGGGTTGCTTGGCTTTCCATCTTCTTTTATAGTGTGTGTTTCTGGAATATGTCCAAACCCACCCAAAAGAGAGCCACTGGAAATTTCAATGGAGAGGACAGATCTCAAACTTGAGGAGAAAACTCAGAGGATTTCATGAGGGGTTGGTGAGTGGGTCCAAACTGAAACCACGATGTGTAGGGGAGAAAAGATATTGTTTGTAGAAACAATGAAGTACATGTACATGTTATGTTGGTGTCAGGTTCATTTGAAGGTGTCAGCTTTCTTTTTTCTCTGCTTTTTTAAAATTTAATTTTAACGCGCAATTTACTCTAAGAGCATAACCTGCTCATCGAGAGAGCTTATGCCGTTTCAACTCTTATTTAAAAAAAAAGACAATATCAAGGACAAAAGGAAACCATAACTACAATAGGTACAAAAAAAGCAAAACAATTTGCTCGTTTTTACTTCTCTCCTAAAATGGTCTAAAGCTAAGTTTATTTCTGAACATACCAGTGACCCAAATTGTTTTTGCCTGAGAGGAAATAAGATTTTGATAACTGCTAAGTCACATACTTTTCTTGGTTCAGTTGTTCTTCAGTTTCACCAAAAGCAGACTTGAAGACTTCGATTCTTTCAGCAATGCACTCTTCAGCTCGGTTGCTGCTATTTTCATTTTCAGATGATATCGCCTTACCAGTCTGCGAGAAGGAGAGAAAGTCTATAATTATCACTCACTCAATAAATAAATGGTACTTTGATACCTTTGGAGATACCCTCTGGACCAGAAAAAGTGTCCACTTATGGGAGGTTAAAAATTAATGCAATGTTTATACTGTATTTTACTAATTGTCTGCTTACAGGAGGTGTCCCGCTAACGGGGTGATCGTTAGTGGAGGTTTCATTGTAAGAATGTTGACAGTGAAAGAGATTAATTTGTGACTGTAGGCCCGCAATGGGTGCAAAAGGCTACATACATTGCCTGCTTATGATGATTCTAGATACATGTACAAATATATCTAAATACCTACATGTACATGTATGTACATGTAGCATCTGAGGCCAAAAATGCAAAGACCTACAGCTGTGGTTAGCCTTCTGTTAGCTGGGTTATGGTGTTTTAGCTTAAAAATGGCAAGGGGAATGTAAATGAAAAAAAATACTTATTATATTATTTCTCATTAAGGCATCCTTCTCTTTTTCAAGTCTAAGAATACGAAACTCAACCAAAAAGGCTGATACAAGGTTCATAACAGAATTCATGTAGAAGAGGTGCTTACATTGCTGGGTCACCAATGCTGATGCTATTGTATGCACTCAGTAAAGTAAATCAAGCTCATATTAATATCATAATTGAATGGCTTGGTGGAAGACAGGCGTAAGTGACTTTTTCGGGTAAAATGTTTTTTCCTTCTAAAGTGCCTGAATTTTCGCATGTGCTTTTCAATTAAGTAGTAAACATTCCCTTGTATTTTTTTCGGCTGGTTTGCACTTTGCTTCTGCGAATAACCTAGTCAAAATATTGAAACATGCACACTGAACGCATTACAAAGCGGAACAAGAGCATTTCAGCCAAAAAAAAAAGATACAGGAGAATGTTTTTCTACTAAATTGAAAAGCACATGCAGAAATTCAGGCACTTTTGAAGGAAAAAAAAATTTACCCGAAAAAGTCACTTATGCCACAGGCGGCCCAGACATGCTGTTAGTGAAATTAATTTATAAACAACAGAGCCGAATATGTATGTGAAGTTACAAGCAAAATTAACTGCAAAGGAGTCAAAATATTTATCAAATAATTCAAAATAAATGTTGGTTTGCCCTAATACATTTGTCTATTTCTTTGTCCTGGTCAATATCTGGTCTATTTTACTGCATTTTCTCAGTTAGTTCGCTTGCCATCATGGCTGCGTGGGAGCTATTATCTTAAAATTATATTAAGGGTCCAAAGAGTGTTTAAAAATCGAAATATTGTAAGACAAAACCTGCATACCTTTAGCTGAATGCCTCCTTGTTCATCCTGGCTGGTTTAAACGGCATTTTTTCGCTTTTTACAATATGAGGTATCTTCCACTATAAAAGAAGTAAAGGCTGGCTACATGGTCAATGGACCATCTCCACGCGAAGCTCAATAAATTCCCGAATAATCGACGGATCCGCTCCAAATTACGATCAGCTGAACCATATATTCCGTGGTTTCTTGGATAGTGCTCGCTGGCTTCCCAAACCCATCGGAACTGCTTGAGAGCCACTCATTTATCAGCATATACTTGACCTTTTCGCTCCGCCATGAACCGTGTACCCGACGGTTTTACTACGCATTTTGAATTTCAAGCTTAGCGACCGCGCCCGCCCGACAAAATAACACTTGCCAAGGGAGGGACCGTACTATTTGAGACTCGTTCGAACGAGTCTCAAATAGTACGGTCCCTCCCTTGGCAAGTGTCATTTTGTCGGGCGGGCGCGGTCGCTAAGCTTGAAATTCAAAATGCGTAGTAAAACCGTCGGGTACACGGTTCATGGCGGAGCGAAAAGGTCAAGTATATGCTGATAAATGAGTGGCTCTCAAGCAGTTCCGATGGGTTTGGGAAGCCAGCGAGCACTATCCAGGAAACCACGGAATATATGGTTCAGCTGATCGTAATTTGGAGCGGATCCGTCGATTATTCGGGAATTTATTGAGCTTCGCGTGGAGATGGTCCGTTGACCATGTAGCCAGCCTTTACTTCTTTTATAGTGGAAGATACCTCATATTGTAAAAAGCGAAAAAATGCCGTTTAAACCAGCCAGGATGAACAAGGAGGCATTCAGCTAAAGGTATGCAGGTTGTGTCTTACAATATTTCGATTTTTAAACACTCTTTGGACCCTTAATATAATTTTAAGATAATAGCTCCCACGCAGCCATGTTGGCAAGCGAACTAACTGAGAAAATGCAGTAAAATAGACCAGATATTGACCAGGACAAAGAAATAGACAAATGTATTATGGCAAACCAACATTTATTTTGAATTATTTGATAAATATTTTGACTCCTTTGCAGTTAATTTTGCTTGTAACTTCACATACATATTCGGCTCTGTTGTTTATAAATTAATTTCACTAACAGCACGTCTGGGCCGCCTGTGCTTATGCCTGTCTTGCACCAAGCCATTCAATTTATTATTATGCAGCGCACCTGGTGTAGGCAGTGTAAAAGAGCTGTCACCAGTCCAGTGGATTGTAGTTCATATGAGGAAACTGTGGCATCATCCTGTAGAACTTGAAGTAAGCCTTTCAATGCGCCAAACATTTCTTCCTTCCAAGATTCTTTACTTTCTCCCTATTATGACAAACAATAATTTGTCATCACAAACAGTCGGTAAATAAACCTATCTTTGCCTTACTTTCTTAATACAGATTTTATAAAATGGATATGTGACAATGCTGTAACAGCAACATGGAGGCTAATGAAATGACAATGAACAACAAAACTTGTACTGAAATTCCGACCACATGGTAAGAACCTTCAGGCAACATGAAAAGGCCTGACTCCTCAAAATCCCTCTAAAAGAACCCCAATACAGCGTACATGTAGAATATACTTGTAATCACTGGTCCTGAAGGAAACAGTTAGTTTTCTCTTTTTCCAAGAATCTGGATATTCAAAGGAAAACAAAACTAACTCTTTCCCAAGGGACAAGTGATCACATGTTTTGTTATAAGTGGAGTTTATGGTAAAGTTATAAGTCAAGGAGAAGTTAAAGTAACCTAAGGTCAGTGGGAGAGTGGGTGACAATTGCTTACCGGAAATTGTTGCCTACATTTAGTAGTGAACATTAGGTTCAACCGAACTCCAGCTATGTAACAATAAGGACTTACTACATTCTGTAGAACAAATTCAAAAACTCAGCATACCTTGGTAAGATTTTCCTGAGATAAACAAGCTGAATGCAGTTGTGTGACAATTTCCTGCAACTTGGCCACAACTTCACGAGGTGCAGCCTGCGCAGCAAGAAGATACTTCTCCTGAATCTCGGTGGCCAAGTTCCTGATCTTCAGCTTCTGTGCCTCGACCTTCGACACAAACCGCTTTCCTCTCTTTCCCATCCAGCCTGCGGCAAACTCTGGTCCCAAGGATGTCTCTGCGTTAAAGGTGTGCTTTGTCCCTCTGTTTGATTCAAAGACAAATCCCGCTAGATCTTCACGAAGAATGGTCGCTTGCTGTCCATCAGCATTGTGCACAGACACCTCTTTGTCTTTGGTGCATGTGAGAGACCAGTTACCTACAGAGAGACGAGTGGAGCCTGGTGAAGACAGCAGTGGTTGGCTTGGGGTTCCAAGCTTCACCTGACCACGTGCCCTTTGGAGTTTTTCAAGGAATTCTCCTCTGCTCTCTAGAAAGGAAAGAAAAAACAAATATTCAGTGAAGAATGCGTACATGCACATACAGTGTATGTAAAAAAGTTGGTGCTATCATGGGGATCAAGCTACGGTGTAAATCTAGTGTGTACAGACTTTACAGCAGTGTGTACATTGTACACACTGCTGTAAGTGGGATGCAGGCGAGGCAACTATTGCAAAGGCTCTTTTAGTCAGGAGAGCCTTGAGCCTAACAAGTTTTAGATAAAAGGGAGTTTAAGCTACCACTACTGTGATGCAGAGGACAGTCAAGAGGCAATTTGCAGGATGGCGTCATTTGACTACAACTACCGGAATCCTTTCTTGTGCTAATTAGGGCAATTGTTATTTAAACAATTATTGTGGTTTGCTTAAACTCCTTATTGTCAGCTTCCCTGTAGTATGTATAACTCTAGATTTATAGATTTCAAAATGGCCCTACTTCCTTCCTAAAATTCAACTGAGTCCAAAAGATGTGCTTGATGTAGATGAAAGCTTGAACACAGAAGTCAGAGAAGTTACAAATTCAGTGTCACTTGGTGTCTAAAACAATGATGAATGGTTTCCTCACCAGATGAGTCTGATCCGCCTTCAGGACTGCCACTAGAGTACATGGTGGCAAGTTTCCCATCCAAAATAAACCTAAACCAACCATTGCTACCATTAGAAAGCTCCAAAGCACAAGACTCATTCCACAGATAGAGGCAGTCCCTACTCCGTACAATGCACCAGTCATGCCAGTGATATGGCTTGCCTTGCTCTACATCGCCTGCATCCTCTTGGACAGTTTCTTCATCCTAAAATTACAGACCAGTTAATAACGTATCACTACACAATTACAATTTGTTCTACGCAAATTCTCACATAATTCCAGTCTTAGACTGGCTCGAGCTGGTGAGCAGATTCAACTTGTTTTCTATATCTAGACAACAAGGACAGTTGAAAATATGACGTGTACCGCAGAGTATCTTTTATGAACTTCAAGGTGTTTGGGAATGTGGTCAAACACTGTCTTGAGTGTTTTATGTATCTTCTCAGTCAAAACTTATACTAAGGAGGAAACGAAGAAAGACAATCGCAAAAAATCTTTGCTATCTAAGATCAGATATCCAAACACCGTCATGGTCATGATTTCCTTTGTTTAACCCATTGTCTCCCGTGCCGGCCGTAACCGGCCGTGCAAAAACCCACCCCCAATTTCCCGTGCCGGCCGTAACCGGTCATAACCGGCCGTAAAAAAGCATGTCAGGACAATTGCCCCTCCTACCCTCCCTGAAGATATTTTGCTCCTCCTATTGTTCTATTGTTGTTAAGGACAAATAAACCAATGAGAATGGACCTTCTGAGCATATTTTTAGACGACTTTAGGGGTCCTAGAAAGATGGTTTTTCGTCTTAAAATCATGCGCTCGAAAAGCACTGGTAATCATGGCGCGTTGCACGACAAATCTACAAACTTTCAGGGTCTTGTTTTCATTCCTAAAACGGAGAAATTGCTTTTTTGGCATTTAAAATGAAAAGGAAAAACATAAATCAATGTTTTGGTGGTCTCAGAATGGAAGACCAAGGTGAATGGAGTCCTCAAACCTTTCTGGAGGAAAATTTTTCCTTCCTTCAACCGCGGCGAAAACAAGACGATCGTTGCGCTTTCAAGTGAGTTTTGAATACAGATCGCGGATTTAAAGCAGCTGCCTGGACTTAAGAAAACAAAAATGGTAATGTAGAGTATTAGTTCTAAGTCAAATTTAGCGTTTAGCACGAATGGCAAAGCCACGGCCGATAAAATAACTTCAAAACTTGTAGGGAAAAACTCACGCTTTCGCTTTAGCGTGAATAATTAATTCGAACACGCGGTCATGCGGTAAATCACGTCCGTGAAATTTTGAACATTTTGTGCTTTTAGATAAGTTTTTTTGCCTTATGTTGAATGAAAATTTATTGTTATTGAACTCCCTGTCATGTTTCTTTCATTTGGTCGGCTTTATTTTGGAATTTTAGGTTTTAAAAGTGAACAGTATTTTGTCACGCTGAATTTCTGCATATTTAATTTACGGCGACTGCCGTGGTTTGTTTGTCTTGTGTATTCGCTTCCCTGAAAATATATTTTATTGAGCCTTGTTCAGCTTCTACAGAACTTTTTAGGAAAGAACTAGGTGGGCACTAAATTTATACAGTTGAAAAACGATTTATCTCAAGATAATTGGCTTGTTTTTGTTGTGTTTTTGATGTACAACTTTCATCTTTCTTTGGCCGCACTGTATAATTTTGTCGGGCGGTGAAAAAATTTTCTGAATTTCTTCTTTTAAATATGTTTTTACTTGTGTTTTTCACCTTAATGGTCTGGTGTTTTCTTAAATGTTATACGTTACAGTAAAATAATGAAAATTCTGTTTTATTCGGTTTCGCTTTGTCCTCAAAGTCAAAAATTAACTCATTTTTGGGTATTCAATTTTCTCGGGTTTGGACGCGCGGCAAAGGAAAAAATATAATTTATTGTTTTCTTACAAGTTAAAGACATCAAGTTAAGTTCTTCCTGTTGATATTTTTTAATATTTTGGCTGTTCAGTTATTGAACTTTCAATAAACAAAGTCTTGAAACCTGACCTTGTGTCTGTGGTTACTGCGCATATGGTTTATTTTTTTGCTTTCGCTCACTCTGAAATATTCCAAAAAACGCCAGGAAATTAAGGGTCGCGGACAGTTTGATGCGGGGGTCAATGGGTTAAACTTGACGCATTATCAATGAGTTTGAGAAAGTAATATACCATACCTTTTTCTCAGTCTCCTCTTCATTCCCTTTCACCTCTGGTTCTTCTTGTACAGCTTCCACCTCCTGCAGTGGTCCTGCCAGGTCTGCCACATGACTTATGACCCCCAGACGAGCCAAATGACTGATATATGTCTCCTGGCACTTCTCTAACAAGTCCTCAATGACCTGCAGAGCTGTTAAATGACCATCATCATCATCCTACGAGGAACAAATTCATAAATTACACTTCCAGTGAGGTCTGTTACACAAGACACTTTTATCTTGCCTCCTTCCATGCAAGGCTGATTAATAATTAATAATTAATTAACAATAATTATTATTGTTGAATATTTTATTACATTAATGGTGATTTGCACTCTGACCTCATGATCCAAGACCACTGATAGAACCTCAACTATGACTGAGGCAAATGTTGAATTCTGCGACAGCTCTTCCAACTGAGCTTGAGACGCATAGTGGATCATCTTGCGCATCAACGCTAAGGTCGCCTTCCTGATGCTTGGCATCATTGTCTCTTTATAATTCTTGGCAAACAGCGGCAGGAGGTTCTTGAGGTAGACAGGAGCCATTTCTGGGTCTCCCTTGACATCCTCTGGCTCTTCTTTCTTTTCCTCGGCACTGGTGGAATCTTGAGCGGAAGCTGGCTGTGCTGGTACTGAGGATGAAGCAGAACTGTTTCCAACAGGTACCATCCATTCACCTTGAAAATCAAAACAGCATGTTAGTTATGTGACTGACTGGCCAGATATACTGCAATTGCAAGGCTAGCAGAACCCATACCTGGTGATTGTAGAATATGTACAACTTCTCTGTGACCTTCATCATTGCGCTCCCTGGCTTTGTCCATGGGTGTTTTACCATCTTCGTCTCTTAAATCTGGGTTGGCACCATGTCGAAGCAAAGTCTGAAAACAACCACAACAAAGTTAAATGCTTCTACAAGTTTCTGATCAGTACTTGTAGTTAAAATGAAACGTTTCTATGCACCTCATATCACAATTACTATGGCAAACAGACATGTAGTATTTTATCTCATTTTGAGAAGAATTCTACAGACTTCAAAAAAAATTGACATTACAATTTGGATACCCCTATATGAAGGTACATGTAAATGTAAATGTAATTTGTTTACCCATGGAGCACCAAGGGGTTCACAAGAACTCCTTCAGAAATACCCTTGCATTCCAGGATAGAATTGGAATTTGGAAATGTTGGTTTTTGAGGAGAGGGGAAACCGGAGTACCCGGAGAAAAACCTCTCGGAGCAGAGTAGAGAACCAACAACAAACTCAACCCACATATGACGCCGGGTCTGGGAATCGAACCAGGGAAACATTGGAGGGCGGTGAGTGCTCTCACCACTGCGCAATCCCTGCTCCCCCTAATGTAAGGGGCACTCTAAGAGAGGTGCCCTGTGAACAGTATTTAAACTACATGTAAATAAGCTTCAACTCTCAATAGGCTACTGCAAAAGATTCATTGACTTCTATTCCAAATGCAAGAATGGCCCACAGACCTTAAATAATTACAATGTACATGTACATGTAAGTTGTAAACAAACAAAGTCATCCCAACTGGTGCATATTCACTGCACACTTCTGTCCAACTTACTTTTGCCACAGCTGGTCTTCCAAAGCAAGCTGCATAATGTAGAGACGAGGACCTTTGACCTCTGTTGACATCTGCCCCTCGCTCACAAAGATATTCCACCTACAAGATAACGTTAATCACAAAATGTCAGCACAAAAATGAATCATTGTAACTGCCGACAGAGCTGACTGACTGAAAGCACATGTAAGCTACAGGCAGATATCAAGTGGCCTACCATCTCTAAGGTTCCAAATGCAGATGCCCAGTTCAGTAAAGTCTGCCCAACGTCATCCATAAAGTTTACCTCAAATCCACCTGCAATGTCAAGACATTTGATTTTGTGTCAAATTGGTTTAAATTTGTTCTTGGTCAAGGCTGCTGCCTAAGAAAATTTTAAAGGGGCCCTCAGAGCTAAACGCTGAGAACTTAGGAGCCCAACATACAGTACATGTATGAAGTGAAAGGTGTTGCTGTGAAAAATTAAGGCGCCCAGAGCTATTCTTTGAGAGCCCCAGGCTACCGGGCTCCTGTTAGGCAACAGCCTTGTTGGTACATGAATATTTTTTTATCCAAATTAACTTTGTGTTAAAGGGGTTCAAGGGTGAGCCTGGGACCAAATTTGAAAATTTGCAATGATTGCTAAGGTTGCCTACTTCCGCTAGTTATGAAAGTGGACAACACAGTCTGAGATCATGTGTTCAAATCTACAGGTACTAAGAAAACAACTGGTTTGAAAAACTTAACCTAGGTTGAAATAAATCAATCTTGGTTTAACTCATTCTGACCTAAGGAACAAATTGACCTAAAGTTCACATAACAATATAACAATAACAATACCCTGGCAGACTTAACCGTTTCAGTTTATAAATCTCACCATTTTCAATAGCATCTATCACTGCATCAGTATCCTTGCTTCTGATGCAGTCAATAAGCTGTCGATGTGACCTCTCATTTGAACTGTCAAACCTTCGAAGACCTGAAATTCCTCCCTTGGGGATGCTGACACAGGACTTGGGCAAGGCTCTTCGCCCTTCAAACAACAGAACCAAGAGCAGATCTACCAGCCTCATGGTGTCCAGAACGCATCTCTCGTCACCTTGGAGGGCTTTCTGGATCGCATCAGGCAGTCCAGCTCGTAATAAATCCTGTCAGTGAACAAACATGTACATGTAAATGCAATGTTAAGAAGAAGATAGCCGGGCCTTACTGCATACTGACCACAAGTTAAGGTGGCTCAAAGCATTTTCCAGCACTTTCTAAGACGTAAATTTTATTGGTCATTATAACCACTCTATATCGGTTGGTGCCAAATTCATGGTATCAAAAAACTGCCCAATCATTGATGAACATGTTGCTGTCAATTGTGTGGCACAATAGGTTACCATAGCAACAATAGGACCTGCTAAAAACACCCTTAATTTTAGCTTCAAGCTCTTATAACTCAAAAACAAGCTCAGTGACCCCAATTAATTATTATCAAATTGTGATAAGCATGATAAGATGCAACTTTTTGCAAAGTTAATAAAAAATGCTAAGGTAACCTGTTATATAAAAAAAATGACCGCATCTTGTTTACCGATGATTGAGCATTTGTATGATACCTTTTGTATCATCACCAGGGTTCGTACTCTTTTTGGGGCTAAAACTTCAAGGACTTTCCAAGGACATTCCAGGGCGCAATTCCAATTTTTCAAGCACTCCATCTAGTAAAACATTCCTTTAGAATGTGATACTAGATGATCGAGTTTAAGTGATAACTGCCAGATTTGTTCAAGTGTCAGTCTTTTCTAATTCTTCCACTAAGTGAAAACAGTCAAACAGCTAAATTTCAAGGTTTTTCAAGGACCCAATGTACTTTTCACGGACTTTCAAGGCCTTGAATTTTGAATTTCAAATTCGAGGACTTTCAAGGTGCGTGCGAACCCTGCATCACTTATTGAACAGTGGCAGTATTCATTCTTCAAAGTGTAGCTGTTAGAAAAGCTGGATACTGTTGCCAGAACTGAAATAAATGTACATATATTCATTGGTGTATATGTAGTTCTAAATGATGGGATATTGACCAGATAAAATTGATGTACTTGCAAGGAACTGAAATTGAGCTACATGTACAAGCACACTGCTTGTAAATACTTTAATATTTCCACCAATCCAGCAAGGCTATTTCCAGTAGTCAGAGCAGAACACAGCCAGACATCCATATTTAATGTCATGTCAGTTTAATGACCACTTGTCTTTACCACAGGTTGCTTGTGCCAAATTAAAATTTTCTCACATGAACAGAACGTGTTTGATAGAAGAAAAACATTGTACATGTAAATTTCACAACATAAACCATCAAAGTTTCATTGGTCAAAAGTGGCACATCACAGAAAAAAACATCAATGTTTGAAAAGTATGTACAGTATGTACTAAATTCATCACACTTCATGGATGGATGCAAATAGTAGTACATGTCCCCTACAATGTATATATTACAAGGAAAGTCTCATACTTCATGTACGAATTTACTCCCTAATGTTGTTGGGAAACCCATAACTACAAAAACAAAAAAGGCTGTCAGATAGCTGGCATGCTTACATACATGAGTAACACTGGGCGATCCTCTGCACAGTGTTGATAAGAGACTAACAATAGTGGACACTGATGTACTGTTGCTTTTAGAGTCTGGCGTGGCTCCACTACTTCCTGTTTTTTCACCGGCAGAAGCTGCGGCACTTGCTAGCCTCTCCAGCAACTCACTACTAAGTCCATGTTCAGCCAAGGGGGCAGGATCAACACCACGGCGGGTAAACCGATCAGCAAGGGATGCAAAGCAGCGAAGAGCACCATCAGATACCTGTAAACATGAGGAAGAGTACAGTTCCTGTTAAACTTGGATTTTGATACATATATATGGGGTTGATTTTGGAAGATTCAACTGTAGTGGCAAAAAAAAAGATACCTACATATGTATGCAGTATGAATGAAGACACATTTCACCCCACATACCAACATCAGGCAGGCTACAGAATAGAAAACCCTCAGACTAGTTCTTTTGTGGAGACAATTTATGCTACACAACACAGTGAATATTGATTGAGGAAGTTTTCCTTTGGTAGAAATTGCGTGAGCAGAGTCCAAACACATGAATGCCACTAGCCCAAAGACAGATTTTTTTTTAAAAAAGAAAAAATTCAGAGGATTTAACTACAGTGTAAGAAACACAAATATGAACATTGTCATAGATACTCTGCACCTACGTCAAATAACTGTAAGGTCTAAACTTTAGAAGGGTTTAACTGAAACTCTCCTCACAGACCTCCAGAAAACAGACACTGATTTCTGCTCTTTGGTGCCCTTATTGACTAGGTTTTACCGCAATCAAACACTGAAAGTTAATATGTTCTTCGTACTTACATATGGGTCTTCATGCTTTAGTAAAGTTGACAGTGATTTGACACAAGTTTCCAGGTTGGTGTCCTGTGGTTCCATCCTGCCACATAATCTGGTTACAACATTCATAGCAGAATGAAGGGTGTCCTTGTGCACTGCACTCCCAAACTCACGGATAAATGTTAGTGAACACTGAAGGCCACCTGCCTCAAACACTGCCCCTGCCTCGCGAGTGCATATCAGTTCCAGAACCTGAAATCACAACATTTCCTCTTGTCTATAAAATAATACATGTATTCCATCAAGTTGACTACCTTATTAATTTTCTTATTACTTTTTTAGCCTTTTCAGTCCAGGCCTTAAGCATCAAATTACTTTTTTGTTCTGATTGCCATAATAGTAAATGATATGTCACAAATTTAGCTAACAAAAGACAGTCTTAACAGGTGAACATGACCAAACAACTGGCAAACAGCTGACAACTTCACTCTTGACAAACAACCTCACTCTGGAAAAGATTTTGACCATTTACATGGTTACAAAGGCCAGTCATTAGCAAATGCCTTTTCACTAACGACTTAGTACAGGTGTACAATGTACCTGTATGTCGAACAAGATAACAGTTAGGTTGTAATTGATTATATACATGTAGACAACCACACTACACAAACTACTGATTACCACACATTTACAAAATACATACAATGTACATGTACTGGTAATATTTTACAGTACACATGTAGCTCTAATATGGTTAGTATTTTAAGGATGGTGTATGCATGTGGAATTCTGATCTCCTTGTTTGTGAAACATGATTCAGTGTAACTACACACAGTTTCCATTATATTAATGTACATACTTTAACACATTGTTCTCCTAAGTCTTTACTAGTCCTTGATGATAAATCAACCACTACCAGCCGACTGCAAAGAGCCTTGATGGCTCCCTCCACAGCTACAATTCGTCTAGTACACTCCGCTGACACATCAAGGTAATACGTAATGGCTCTCGCAGTTACTTCAAGTACATTTTCAGGAGCACACTCATCCAAGAAGATACGGCACAAGGCTGGAAGGAATGTCCGTGGAGGGCAACTGTAATAAGAGATCAGTTATAGGTTTCAGTGATGAGAAATCACTATATCTTTTGAGGTAAAATGTAGCAGTAAAATGATGCCGATCTTCATGGGCACAACGCAATCCTTAAAATGTAAATAATCTTTTTTCCCCGAACAATCTAGGGGTGGAAAATTCATCTTTTCAGCAGTAGCCACCACATCATGAATCTGTTCCTCAGTAGATTAATTTCGATATATTAAAATTCAGCCTAGAACAATAGACCTCACCACGAGACTCGGGGGAATGAACACCACAAACTCTGTAGTTATTCCAGAGATCATTGTACTGACTGAGGTCTCAGGGGAATGAACACCACAAACTCTGTAGTTATTCCACAGATCATTGTACTGACTGAGGTCTCAGGGGAATGAACACCACAAACTCTGTAGTTATTCCAGAGATCATTGTACTGACTGAGGTCTGAGGGGAATGAACACCACAAACTCTGTAGTTATTCCAGAGATCATTGTACTGACTGAGGTCTCAGGGGAATGAACACCACAAACTCTGTAGTTATTCCAGAGATCACTGTACTGACTGAGGTCTCAGGGGAATGAACACCACAAACTCTGTAGTTATTCCACAGATCATTGTACTGACTGAGGTCTCAGGGGAATGAACACCACAAACTCTGATTTTATTCCACAGATCATTGTACTGACTGAGGTCTCAGGGGAATGAACACCACAAACTCTGAAGTTATTCCACAGATCATTGTACTGACTGAGGTCTCAGGGGAATGAATACCACAAACTCTGTAGTTATTCCAGAGATCATTGAACTGACTGAGGTCTCAGGGGAATGAATACCACAAACTCTGTAGTTATTCCAGAGATCATTGAACTGACTGTGGTCTCAGGGGAATGAATACCACAAACTCTGTAGTTATTCCAGAGATCATTGTACTGACTGAGGTCTCAGGGGAATGAACACCACAAACTCTGCAGTTATTCCACAGATCATTGTACTGACTGAGGTCTCAGGGGAATGAACACCACAAACTCTGCAGTTATTCCACAGATCATTGTACTGACTGAGGTCTCAGGGGAATGAACACCACAAACTCTGCAGTTATTCCACAGATCATTGTACTGACTGAGGTCTCAGGGGAATGAACACCACAAACTCTGTAGTTATTCCACAGATCATTGTACTGACTGAGGTCTCAGGGGAATGAACACCACAAACTCTGCAGTTATTCCACAGATCATTGTACTGACTGAGGTCTCAGGGGAATGAACACCACAAACTCTGAAGTTATTCCACAGATCATTGTACTGACTGAGGTCTCAGGGGAATGAACACCACAAACTCTGCAGTTATTCCACAGATCATTGTACTGACTGAGGTCTCAGGGGAATGAACACCACAAACTCTGCAGTTATTCCACAGATCATTGTACTGACTGAGGTCTCAGGGGAATGAACACCACAAACTCTGTAGTTATTCCACAGATCATTGTACTGACTGAGGTCTATTGTTTTAGGCTAAAATTTAATATATCAAAATTGGTCTATTTAAACTTCTTCAACTATATAATTTAATAGGCCATTTCTGAGTTCCCTTTTGCCTCCGTGTCAAAATGAGTCTAAGTGCGAAACCATTCATATGAAAATGAGTTCTGTCTACAAGTTCATTTTCATGCAAATCAAACTCATTATCATTTGAATGGTTTTGCACTTAGACTCATTTTAAGACAGAGACACAAGGGAACCCGGAATTGGCCTATTAGTGTACTTTAAGGTGTCTCCATAGGGTTTTAAGAGCGCGCGCACCGATGATGCGAGCTTTAGTAATGTGCGCACGCTAACTGACGCAAGCTCATGCAAAGCAGCGAACAAGTCAACAATATAGCTCAAATTACAGCCCAGAAGAAGAAACAGAGAAACCATTTAAAAGAAAACGTAGAGGAAACGATTTGGACGAAAAGGTCTTGTGTGTATTTTGATGACACCGCCATTGTCGAGTCGCTTATCGAAAAAACCGCGTGGTTCGAAAACTCGCGCATGCTCACATAGCGATCTTGGCGAGTTCCTATTCTGATGACGTAATTCCCATTGAGGTGAAAAAATAGAAAAATCCTTATCAGATTTCTCGAATTTCCTTCGGTGAAATTCCTCAAGATTTGGCAGAGAAGTTATTCCTTATTAGCTTTCCTTGCTTTCAATTTATCAGAAAAATTTGTAAGACAAGGTTCTCGCTTAGCCTAAAAAACACAAAAATGCAAAAAACGAAAAAACTACCTTGACAACCCCTACTTTTTTTGATTTTAAAAGTTTCTTCTTGCCAGACTCTACCCGGTTTGAGCATATCAGAAAATTTTACCGAAGGAAATTGAAGAAAATTGAAATCAAAGCCAAACAAACGTCAAAAAATGGCGATGTTTGAGTAGTTTTAATTTGATACTAAAAGCTGACATCAGACTGGTGACTGTTGAACAGCAAATTTTGGCCCTTGTTTGTTATGTTTCAGTAGCCTTGATTAGGAAAATAGCAAACAGAACGAGAATATCAACTTTCGATTGAGGTCACTGGCGCGCGCTTCGTGATCTTGCAATAACCCTATTGAGCCACCTTAAACGCTAACACAGTTAAGCCGGAATTTACATGTAGTTTTTTGCAATATTATGACTTATTATTTACTCATTTTTTAATCTTCACAATAGTTAATTGCGTAGTTTTCTTATGAAGTAATTTTGTGGCTATATTGAGATGTATATTAAGTACCTATATGTGTAGCTTAAGGCGCTGACCTGTGTCACTGCCAGATTAGGTCTCTAGTGGGAATTATTACAACTAAGGATGCATAATTTATATATCTTTCTAACAAAGCTACATGAAATGTAAACTCTGGTCATGGTTACGGTAAACCAGAGACACACCCAGGTAGTACATGTAGGCCAGCATTGTTTCTGGAAAGTCAGATTCTCCTAACAATTACCAGTTTATATGCACATGTATATGTTCATGGGTACAGCTCGAGGCATTGTGAGAGTAAAATGTCTTGAGCAAGAACACAACAAGACAATGCCAGCTAAAGCTTGATCCTGAATTGCTTGAGTCCAACATGCTGTATCTCCTACCGTATGTCAGATAAGGGGAAACTACATGTGCTGGATACAATGTACAAAATGTACATGCAAACATACATGATCAGCAGTCAATCAAAGGTGTTACATGACACAGCACCTGCTGATGGACTAGAAGTCTACACCACTAACCCCAGCTATGAAAGCAAGATGAGTTTTGTTGCACTCATAAAGGAATCAGTGTCAAGCCTTTAACTTACATGTAACTTGCTAATATCATGGGTGACAAATTATGTACTTATTGACTGAGTGGGAGGGCTGGACGGGAAAATATTTGGCTCCAGGTCCGTACGTCCTGACCGAGAGCCAAATATTTTCCCGTCCGGCCCGAA
Source organism: Micromussa lordhowensis (assembly GCA_964020085.1). Taxonomy (NCBI): domain Eukaryota; kingdom Metazoa; phylum Cnidaria; class Anthozoa; order Scleractinia; family Lobophylliidae; genus Micromussa; species Micromussa lordhowensis. Next base: position 24,894,561 of record OZ026600.1, on the reverse strand, counting down.
GTTTCTGAGTCAACAAGCACTTTATCATATGACCACTTACTGTTGAAAATTTTGAAAATTCTGTTCGAGCCTAAATAGGACGCGATTACATAAGATCAGACGGCTGCGCGCGCGGAACAATTACATGAAAGTTTCTACAACAAAACTTTGTCATTTATCAGTTTCTTCGCGTCGAACAAGAAACTCACAATTCATCGAAAAACACAATTTACGTTCTCTTTTTGTCCATGCTAAAAAGCCAACAGAAAGTTGACATAAAGCTGTCAAAAATATGTCAAGCCATCAAAAACTTAGCAAGTGACAAAAGGTCGCTTCACGCTTCACTGAAATTGTTTACAAATCTTCATCTGAAGACTCACGAAAATGTCGGCGTCATTTCAAGCTATTTGTCGACCTCTTGGATTGTCTAAAACAAGGGACAACCGGGCAACTGAATATTTATGACACATGTTGGCTCCTGCAAACAGTATCTGGGTTTGCTGACTTTGCTGGCGTAGTGGAAATTACACGGTTAAACACAAGCGAGTTTTTATATTTACCTGGATAAACCGTGCGGTAATGGACTTGTATTCGCATTCAGTTTTGTCTCTTCAAATAACACTGATGTAGAAACTACAGAGCAGTTTATCCTACTGCACACAGGGTATGTTTGTGATTTTTCTGGTTCAACCAACTTCTCCCAGAAACTCTGAAACTCGAAGAAAACATTTATATCGTACTTTGTTTACTTCTTCGGTTTTTTTCTTTTGACCCACAATGAATTCTTTGATGGCTTTGAAGGAAAGAAGTTTCGCCAACTGTTTGCTTATTTGAAAGGTTAATTATTGGACAGTTTATCCGGTAAAGTTATTTCCTTGACCGCCTGTTTGCTTGTTGGTTTCTGAGAAAGTTGTGAGCTTTTTCATTTGCGAGGAGTGTTAAACTTCTTTCTTTGCTTTCGGAGAGAGTTGACAACTGAAGTAGTTCTGCATGGGACAATTCGCCTGGATAGTAAAATTCGCTCTCAGAATGTTCACTTTCATGACTCATTGTGGAGAGAACAAACTTTGGCAGCACTAAAATATTGTTTTTGCCATTAACACGCATCGATTTTGCCGCACTCATTTCTAGTAGGGCCGTACGCATTTCTAGTAGGGCCGTACGCGTTTTTCAGGCCCTATCACTTCGACGCGTACGGCCCTCATACAGGACCTTTTCTCTTATGGTTTTGCAAGGAAATTGCATGCAGGGCTGTACGGGTCATATGATAATACTCCTTAGTTTTAGCATGTGAAAATACAAAACTGCCCTGGCAACATTTGGAGCAAAGTTTTTCAAAACAATAAACAAGTCAAAAGCCTACAATTGTAAGTACAATTTGTCACCCATGATATTTAAAGGTAATGAAATGGTAAAATTTCACTTGAGTTTTGTCAAAATTCTAATCATTTGTCTTGGCTAAAGCTTGGGAAATTACTACAATTTTGACAAAACACACATGAAACAATTTCCTACTTTCACTCGTCACCATTTGATTAGCCATACAAATTTAATGAAAAGTGAATTAAATTACAAAGCACTTTTCATGCTTATTTATGACAAATAATGATGATGCTGATGAAGAAATAAGAAGTTGATGACTCTTGGAAGCAAAATTATTCACAGTTCCACTTTATGAACGTTAAAAAAAAATCACATAACAATATTGGAAGAAATTAGACAACATAATGCGAAATTGCAGTGTAGCAATATAAACAACATTCCTCTAAAATTGTGATGTACAGTACGCATTTAAAAAGATATATTACCCACTTTAAAAGAAAACATTGTAGAAAAAACACTATCCATTCTTTTTTTGTATTGAAAATAAAAATACAATGTGAGTTTAAAAAAAATCACTTCACATTATTTCAATAAATGTCATGAACAAAAAAACAAATTCTCGGTTCTTTACAACGTCAGTGATTTTTCAGATCATCGCTTCTTTTGACACAACACAAATTACACGTTAGAAAGCCATTTCACAGCACGACTTTCGTCACAAAAAGAGAAAATAGTCAGCTTAAGTTCATCTTAAAAGAATTTGGGAGAGAACATTTGAGAGTTATTTGCTTTGCTATTCAATTAATTCGCAGAAATGTCAAGCGAACAAATCTGGGACCACAACATCAGACAATTCGGTCTTATTAGATATGATACATACGATTTGTCTTACTTTTGAAGATTTAATTCACCCTGAATATTTCACTTCTTTTCTTTTCAAAAACTTTTCCCAACGATAGGTTAGTAAGCAGCAACGCTAGAAGCACTTAAAAATCAAATAACAAATAGATTGAATGTCATTTATAAGCCTACTAACCTTTCGAAACACCGGTCTATATTGTCCGACATCAGCAGCAACATACACAACTGCTCCAAAGCGATGAGTTGCATGTCTCGTTCGTCTCCCTGTCCCATACTTAGCCATTCTAACAG
>OZ026600.1:24874607-24887107 GCA_964020085.1 Micromussa lordhowensis | reverse complement strand
ATGGATGTTACGTAACATCCATGAGCTTAGGGGGCAATCGGATGGCACTCGATCACTCACTCACTCACTCACTCACTCACTCACTCACTCACTCACTCACTCACACACTCACTCACTCACTCACTCACTCACTCACTCACTCACTCACTCACTCACTCACTCACTCACTCACTCACTCACTCACTCACTCACTCACTCACTCACTCACTCACTCACTCACTCACTCACTCACTCACTCACTCACTCACTCACTCACTCACTCACTCACTCACTCACTCACTCGATTCTGATTAATTTATTCATTAAAACCGGATTAAATCGTTTCTCCCAACCCTCCCCTGCTTAGTATGGTTCTTGTCCTAGGCAATTCATGGTGTAGGTTCAACAGGTTTTAGCGGGGTACTAGAAAGACGAATTTTTTGCCCGACAACATGGAGTTCATACATATGGCGGCTAACGCGGCACGAAGATGGTTTTTGGTTCAACTCGTGGAGTTGTAAAATTGAAATTTGTCAAGCTAAGCAGTAGCTGTAACAAATGGACATGGAAAGACAAGAAGACGTGCGGCAGCATAGCGTATCGCAGCAACGAAGAGACCTTTCGCGGAGTGCTATAATTGAAAATTATAAAGCTAAGGAACATTAGCTTCGGCAATATGGACTTTGAAATCCTGAAAGCTGCGATGCTCGCTTCGAAATCTACGATGCTAAAAGGCGACGATGTCACGACCGAAAAAATGCCTTGTAAAATGTTACCTGGAGGAGGAAACAATGCAAAGGTGAATGAATGGAGTTTTTACGGGTGAAGGAGATTAAAGGGTATTGCTTATAGGAAACAGTCTGTTTCTCGCTATAGGTCAGTGTCTCTTGCCTTTTCAGTTCTTCACATTTTTGGCCCTCGTGCTACCCTTTCCTCGTTTATTCCTGCAAGGCAGGGCATATTTGTTAGGGATACACTTGGCCTTGTTTTAGGAAAGTGTTGTAAAGTTCATAGTGTGACAAAGCAAGCTTGGTGACGTATTACAGTCGGAAATATAACCTATGTATATAAAGCCTTGTTGACTTAACGTAGCCATGTAAATATCTCTACTACGTGTCGCTTGGAATATAGAAAACTAGTTCTTGATATCCGTTTTAAAACATGTGGGAATATTAGTTCCTCGCTCACGGCTTCTTGAGGGGCGCAGGGGTAGACTGATGAATTCGAGGGTGTAAAATATCAAGTCTTTATCAAAGCTAACGGAGCTCGGGAGAAATTCCGGTGAATAGAAGGGTTGTAATGTTGTATTTTGCACGAACTAACAACCTACCCCATAACAATTTAAATTAATTTCCCCCCATAAAGTTTCAGATATGTATTAAATACAAAGCAGTTATTCATCGTACAGTTTTGACATACTTTAAAAACAGTTCTCCCCTTCGGCAGTTAAGCCACTGCTGTTGAATTAAATTTGATAACATGTTCTAAGAAATACCATAATTTAAAAGCAACGCAAGTGTTGCAGCTCTGAGCATTTGTTGAAACAAGACAATATAGTTATTTTCGTAACCACGCCAAAGTAATATTATGTCGTGTTTGGAGTTATCTTTTTAGCGTGAGTATTTCTGCTATGCTCTAATGTCACGGTGCAGAGAACGGCATGTAGGTGTGTTTTTGGCTAGATAAACGCATCACGTTTAACCCGAGACAATATGTTATTGTATTTAGCACCATTGTTAGATCTTTTTCATAGGAGTAATATGCAAGAAGTGGAGTTCTTTTGTATTTGGTGAAATAAGGTAATTGATGAAACAGAGATGTTTGAGAAGAACGCATGTGTTGTTGTGTTATATAATTTTATGGGGGATAACAAGTTGTTAAGAGAATTTGTCATCATATGTCACAGATGAAATCATGCGATTGTAAAACATGTAAGCTTAAAGTTGACCTTTTAATGAAAGGGATAAGATTTGCTAGGGCTATCGAATGGTATTCGCGAGAATGTGAGCGTTTCTTTTACTTTTGCGAGGAAGAGCTGACATGACATAGTTTATCTTGAGAGCAGCCGGAGCACTTTAGAAAGTATATGTAGAAGACTTGTAGAGATGGCGAGCAGCGAAAAGATTTTTAAATTTTTCTTTAGCTGATTTTTTTTTCTTTAATACAAAGAAAACGTTTTGCACACATTCCAGTAGCTTACAGCTAAAGCCTTAATTGTTTGATGCCAAATTACTTCAGGTGGCTTCACGAGAGCTTCAGTGTTGATAAAGGGTCGTGATGCGGGATTAGCTCATTCTATTTTCCGTGAAACGTGAATTTAGGAAATTATTCTTCCTGATTCGTGACCTGAAGGTTTTGCGTGATCCGTGAAGAACCTGAATTATTAACCGATATTCGTGATTTTACCACACAACTCTACGTGATTTTGAGACACAAGTTCTCCGAATAGTTACAGTGGTCTATCGAGAGTGCCTTAGCCATGCAATATGCAATGCGAAGCCTTGATTTAGCCATTCGCGATTCTGCTTCCTACAAACACTGTTTTTAATGTAAGAACAGGTCCTTAAAAAGAGTATCTTACTTTCTTATTTTCGTAATTCGGGAAAATGAAATTTTTTTATTCGTGAACCGTGATCCTCTGTATTTTAAGTTCGTAAACCGTGCCAGAGACTTCCCTGTACGACCCTCTTGATATCTAAAGCTTTTAATCGGACATTGTAAACAGACCACGAGAAGATGGTAAATTGTGTTTTGTTAGATTATTTTTTATCAGTGCTGGCCTGATGGGCCGCTTCGCACATATGTAGACTTTGACTTCCACCGTCTGAGTTTCTATTTGCAGAACGAGTGCTTGTGCCAAACGTTTCCCATGAAAATGACCGTGCAGGTGACATATATTTTCATACCAATAGTTTCGCTCAAAGACTCGTTTTGCCACAGGGACAAAAGTAAACTTGGCATTGGGCTATTCATCCATGAGCTGCTCAGGGAGCCTTTGATTATAGTCTAGCGATGACGTCATGGGGATTATCCCCCCACCTATCGGATGACGTTGAATTCTTTCAGTTACATACATAATGGCAAACCCTTGCAAGATAAATAAACTTGGCATTTTGAATTGTCACGTCCCTCTTGAGAGTAAACTTCAGCATCATTTCCAGAGAAAAAAGTACAACTCATTGCTTAGAAATTGAGACAATTTTTATCATACAACCTCCAAGTAGACAACCTACCACAATGTGCTACTGCCACATGTTCTCATTTTCAAAGCAATTGGCGTTTAACCTCCACCTTTGCATGCTTGCACCCCCTGCTTACGTCATTATCTTGTGGTTTTATTGTCGTTTCACCTCCACCTTTACACGCTTGCACCCCCTGCTTACATCATTTTTTATTAACGTTTTATTAACGTTTCACCTCCACCTTTACATGCTTGCAATCCCTGCTTACATCATTTTCACACTCCACCCACCACCCAAGCACTGAAGAAGCTCTCGAGTCATTCCTTGATAGTCATTTATTTTTGACTTGACGTAAAATGACAAAACCTTTCCTTCTCTTTAATTAAACAAGCTGTTACAGGAAAAGAAAACTCCTGGGGAATCCCCTTTGCTAAAAGTTCTGACAACTGTGCTCACTTCTTCTTAGCATTGTATGAGGGAGTAAATGCTAACACGCGTAACTGTCTGGCGGGACACGTGAGCTGCCAGTGAAGGATTCTGGTTCAAATTCATTCACAACTCCGATCTTTTATGGAAGAAAATATGTAGATGTATGGAACTGGACAAAAACAAGGCCTGCTACGGCGATTACATGACCTATCAAGTCATAGATTCAGCCTGTTGTAACTGTAACATTACTGGGCTTTGAAAATGTCTTTTAAAGTGCACCTAACCCCAAAATATTTTTTTCGCTTAAATAAATCTTTGCACCTGTTCGAAACGCAGTGCGCCTTTTGAAACTAAATCTTTACTTTTTTATAGGCTGTAAAAGTTACGAAATCTAGCCATCATCTGTTGCACGACGGAGCTAGTAAGGGGCATGGGTCTATTCCTGGGTTGACGTCACAGACTGATTTGCATCATATTAAGTCTTTGTAAACATGCATGCAAAGAAGTTTGTGACATCAACCCAGGAATAGACCCATACCCTTACTTGCTGGGTCGTGGAACAAACGATGGCCAGATTTCTTAACTTTTACCACCTGTAAAAATCAAGATTAGGGCTAGAAAAGGGCAAAAAGGCACAATGCATTTCAAACAAAGAGTTATTTAAGCGAAAAAAATATTTTGGGGTTAGGTGCACTTAAGGTTTAGTTTAGAACAATCCACAAATCAGGGCGACTAACAGTTGCTTGAACGTGGGGATGTGCTGTTCTATGAACACCCACTGTCTATGGCGCCTATCAGGCTCCCACAGAAGCGCATTTTGCATGATCGCCATGTGAGCAATGAAATAATACAAGTAAAAGGCAGGTTTTCCACTTGATAATTGAAAATCGTGTCAGGATCCAACTCATCCACCTTGTATCCATCGCATACGTGGCTGAATTTTTCTGCTATGGCCCTGTTTCCCCAAAGCTGCCTCCATAACCAGTCTTTAACAATCTCAGTCATGTTCTAAGTTAATCTATTTGTCATCGAGGGGCTTTATAGCATCATAGAGTCTATGAACCCAAAAAACAGGACCTTAGCTTTTTATGTGTGCCCCAGCACGGGGTGGCTACCCCCTCCAATCCTCTCCATTTTCCTAACCCTCTCAAACCCCCTCAATCCCCCTCAAACTCCCTCAAACTCCCCCCCCCCCAAACCCCTTATTACATCACCATGAACCCCCTCATGACGTCACCAGGAACTCCAACCCGTCCTCTCACACACACACACCCACCTGCTCCTTCGGAGGGTTTGGCCCACTCTGCCCTACCTGTGACGTCATTGAGACATCACCATTTCTTGATTTTTTGTTGGTGGCCATCTTGAATAAATTAAAAATGGGGAGGGTACCGGTAACTTAGCACCCTATATACTACTTACACTACAAAGTTGCATTATGCACATTGGGGAGGCTTTGCCCCGAGGCCCAACCCTGTACCCTTTTGTATACAACCTTGACAGAAAAGTTACCCCTGTCACATACCTACGTGTGAAAACTGCATCCTTTCTTATTATGAGCAGACTTTCTGATAGGCTGTGAAAAAAATAAAACGAAAATTATTCACATATTCATAGTCTTCTTTGCAGTGATTGTCATGCAATGCTTCTCCCCCGGGGAGAGGTGTTGCGTGACAACCCTAATAATGGCTATGAAGGAGACTAACATTTTTGTGGTAGATTATACAATAAGAATGTGTATGTAGCATTTCTCTTTAAATAAATATCTGGTAACTTACCAGTGATATTTTGTAACCATACAGGTTGTGCATTTGAAATGCTAATGAACAGTCAAAGAAACCAAACAGATGTTGCCCAATCTCCTGCTTCACCAACAACACCTATCGCTTCATCTCCATGCTGGGTTTGTCATCAACAAAGGGAAGCTATGCCGTGTGCATTTTGTGAGCACAATGTGTGTGAAATGTGTGTGCGACAGTGTGTCAGGTGCCTTGGAGTGTTCTGCGCTTTCTGTTCAACAATCAACTATGATAATCATGAGGATCGCCCCTTATGTCTAACTTGTCACCACGAAGAGTTGCGACAACGAAGAAACAGAGCTGTTCAAACAGCTCCTGTACAGCAGCAGTCAATGACCTGGAATGGACAAGGAGGACTTGAGGGGTACATGCCACTTACAACATAAGGAAAAAGGAGCATTCATGTGTGAATTTTGGAAAACTCCAGCTTTTTCCCACTTACCTATTGGGTTGAACCATCAGTACTGTACATTTGAACATAGAGATGCAAATGGTTTAAGTTTGGTTGTCATCAAAGAGAATTGCAATAAACTCTCTCTTAGACTGAAACATTCAGGTGTGGCTCATACTGTTGATTCTAGGGAAAGTTCAGCCTTAAACAGAGTTCAGTAAGAGAAGTGTCGGCACAGGCTATATCCCACTTTTGTGTGGGATCTGGGGTAATAAGGGTTACTGTTTTTCTAGTATCTAGAACGGAAAGTCACTCAGTCGCTTGCTACATTTGTAGCTGCTTACTCAACTACACGCAGGGAAGCCAGCCATTATGTACCCTCTTTGGTAGTTCAGATAAGCATGTTAATTGGTGAGTATTTTTTTTTAGTTGATGCTGATGTAACCTGTACATGTATCTATAGTTGAAACACATTCATATCCAACTCTGGGGTAACTCTGTGTATTTGAGCTATGGACAACATTCAATGGTGTGCCTTAAACACTAGAGGTTCTTCACTGTAGTACCAAACGTTGTTGACCTTTTAATACTGTTAATAGTTATTTATTTATTATAGATATTTGAGACAACTTGTTGCCAGCATAGTTCACAGTAATGTAAATAACTTTTACTTGTATGTTTTGAAAGGTTATATACCATACATATTTTATTATTATTATTATTATTATTATTATTATTAAATCCATTGTCATGTGTCTTTCATACTCCATTGTTCATGTATCCTGCTATTACAGTACACTTTGGCACTGTACAAATTTTCAACGTACTGTATATACTTAGACTTGATACATGTAGTTAGAATAGTTCTCTGATTCTTATTCCAGTAAAGATTATACAATGAATTCATAAATGGCGGCCACTCGGGTAAGCCTCTGTAAGAGAGCATGGAAACGAGGCAGGTGAGGATAGGAGTGGTTCGTCATTTATGAATTTGGTATATGAAGAGAGGTTTGGGTCAAGTGCAAGATATGCCACCCCACTCTTCTCCTCCTGTACCCCCTCCCGAGAATTCCTGCTTTGGGTTAATAGGAGACACTCTTCAGGTGGCTTATTGCTTGATAAGACTCATGCAATGAATCCTAATCGACTGATGCAGAGTAAATGTTGTGTAGTCTTCTCAGTAACTCAAGTCCATGAGTGAGGGCTATTCCCAAACGTTTGGTGTGTTTGTCAGCACACACCAGCGGACATGTTATAGGTACATAAAGCGAGGACATAAAGTGAGGACATACAGCGAGGACAAAAAAAGGAAACATAAAGCGGGGACATCAAGTGAGGGCATAAAGTGGGGACATTAAGCAGGGACATAAAGCGAGGACATTAAGTGGGGGCATAAAGCAGGGACATAAAGTGGGAACATAAATTAGGGACTTAAAGGGGGATATAAAATGGGGACATACAGCGAGGACACAAAAAGGAAGCAAAAAGCGGAAACATCAAGTGAGGGCATAAAGTTGGGACATTTTAGCGGGGACATAAAGCGAGGACATAAAGTGGGGGCATAAAGCAGGGACATAAAGTGGGAACATCAAGTGAGGGCATAAAATGGGGACATAAGCGGGAACATAAAGCGAGGACATACAGCGAGGGCATAAAGTGGGGACATAAAGCAGGGACATTAAGTGGGAACAAACAACTTCAAATTCTAGAAAGGGCCAATGGACAAGTCAAAAGTACCGGAACCTGGTAGGTTCTGACCAGCAAATGCAAAGGCTTGAAAAAACTGAACTCGGAAAGGCTGACCGTACGGTTGGGGTTAACTGTATATAATTTCCAATATTTCGTCAGGCACGGCCTGACTTCTTCAGGGAAACATTAAGTGGGAACATCAAGTGAGGGCATAAAGTGGGGACAAAGTGGGAACATAAAATGGGGACATACAGCGAGGATACAAAAAGAAAATAAAGCGGGGACATCAAGTGAGGGCATAAAGTTGGGACATTAAGCGGGGACATAAAGGGAGGACATAAACTGAGGGCATAAAGCAGGGACACAAAGTGGGAACATAAAGTAGGGACATAAAGTGGGGACATAAAGCAGGGACATAAAGTGGGGACATACAGCGAGGACACAAAAAGGAAGCGAGGGCATAAAGCGAAGACAAAAAGTGAGGGCATATAGTGAGGACATAATGCGAGGAAATAAAGCGGGGACATAAAGCGAGGACAAAAAGCGAGCACAAAAAGCGGGGACATCAAGCGAGGACAAAGTGGGGACATCGACTGAGGACATAAAGCGGGGACATAAAGGATGGACAAAAAGCGGGGAACCTCAAGCGAGGACATAAAGTGGGGATATAAAGCGCGGACAAAATGCGGGAACATCAAGCAAGGACAAAGTGGGGACATCAAACGACGACATAAAATGGGGGCATAAAGCAGGGACAATGTGAGGACATGTTTCAGCCACAGTTTTCCTCGTGTGACATGCCCGTTTCTGCGAAAACGTTAAGATTCCGGGGACAGAATTCTGTCCCGGCAGCATGATGCAGGAAATTCAGCTGGTTTGAGTTTGTGCGTCTTGAAGCAGGGACAAAATGACCTCAATTTCATATCGTATCAGACAATGACAATGACAATGACGTCAATGTCATATCGTGTGCACTGCTTATGCAAACTGTCCCTGTAGACATGAACCACTGTCGGCTTCGTGTGTACAACCTTGCGCACTGTATATACGAAAGGGCTTGTCCACACAACATGTCCCCTAGTGTGTCCGACTTTTAACCTTTTCAGGCCAAATTATGGAATTGCAAAGTCCCATACTCGATCAAATTTGCAATTTCGACCTGACAGCTCCGCCCTATATAATTCAGACCTTCAAAATGCCGGTTGTTTTGATCGCACGTCCTTTCTCATTATGAAGTAGAGATTTATAATAGTCACAAAATACATTCCTGGTCTGAAATGTAATTGATACATCTATCACTGTATCTATCAATTGATACATCTATCTAAAAATCTACACCGTATTTAAACGAAAAACGCTGCCCTCGTATCAGCGCTGCACGTTAATAAGCGCCACACCCCTGAACACAGCGTGGCGTTCAAAAGCTGGGGTTATAAAGTCTCACGCTATTTTATGATTATAGTGGAACCCCGCCTCTCCGTCACCTCGTTATAACGGCCACTTTGTTTTGTCCCGGCGAAACGCTCATACATTTTCTTATAAGAAAACTCAGTTAATGCCCCCCCCCCCCCCCCCCGTAAATACGGGCAACGGCCGCATTCTGAAATCCCAACCTGTATAATCCTTTCTTATTTTAGACCGCTTATAAGGCCACCCAAACCAGTTATGTTCATCTTTCCATTGTTAATATTGTTGTCGGTAGTGATGGAAGTTTTAATTTTTGTTACATTATATCTGCATTCTGGATGCACAGCAAAGAACAGTTGTTTAGAAGTGCAATTGTGATATATCTGTTAAGGCGTTGCTCAATTTGGGCCAGTCATGAAATTTGACCCTACCTCGTTAATACGGTCAAATATTATTGGCTCGTTGGGGTGCCACTGTATATAAAACAAAACAGCCTCGAGTACTGAAGTGCTGCATCAAAACGTCGAAGGATGTAATGAGCACTTTCTTTTTTGAATTTTCGTACCTTTTTCAGACGGCCAAAACAGCTTATGATCAAATAACATGCCCAGTTTGTCCCCGCATATATGTATAAAGGTAAAAAACCTTCAAAACTTCGTAAGGCAACGCAGTGAACTAAATTAAAGCTTACTTTAGTGATGTACCTGTGTCATAGCGAATGGAGCGGAAAGGGTGGATTTTGCCTGTTTATTATTCAGATATTTCTCCCAAACCATTCAGATTTCTATTCTGTTCTATTCTATTTACCTTCTTTATGATTAATGGAGAGTTACGCAGGAGAAATTTGAAAACACTGGCTTTTCGTTTTCGTATGGACGGAAAACATTTTGTAAATGCAGCTTTTCGAAAGCGATGGCGTCACGATAATCTTGTGAATTCCCTGACCGAGGTTTCGTCTAACATAAATCCAAAATGATCGGTGATTGTTACGTTTTTAAATTGCTCTGACGTGGTGTGGACGGAAAACATTTGATGCGTTTTCAGAGTGAAACCTCCGTTTTCAAATTCCTCTAACATAGTGTGCACGGGACGTAAAGATTCTCGCGTGCGCTTCCAGCGAGCACGTCCTAACAATTTTCCACCCCCTATTATTGCAGATAATGACGAAGGACTGATACTGCTTAACTTCGATCACGTCAATGGCATCGATATTACATACGAGATTAATCAGCAGATCACTGAAAGTTCATTCAAGGTTTCCTCCTGTTTCCGACCGACGTGAAACTTTTTTCACAGCCTTTGCTGTTACGTCAAGATATACGTCAGTGCTTGCAGACTCGTGACAGACTGAGGTGGCTTCTGAATTTCTTTTAGCCATCACGGTTCCTGTTCCTCATCTATCACTGTCGAATTCGAAATGGAGCCATTGAACCGAGATTGTCATGTTGAAAACATTACTTTTCTTAAATTTAAAAAAAAAAATGAGATTCTCAGTTTTTTTAAGAATAAGAATATCATTGAGGAGAAACTAGCTAGGCTCAACATCGTGGAAAAACAAAAAGATCTGACTAATTTTTATTAATATTATTTATCTATTTTTTTAGAGTTAGACAGCTGACTTATGGAGCGTCAAGTGTTGTGTCATGAAAGCTCGTGATCATAATTAACCTGGTATATCGTGATGCTTCGAAGTGGGCGACTATACAGGTAATGTAACTATTTTTATATAAATAGGCTCACTAACGTGCGTCTTACACGTATATTGACGTTGGATGCCCGGATGTTCGCATCAAGTGCAAATTTCCTACAATAACTGAGTAATGTAACTATCAATAGAATATCGAGGATCTGCGAAGCCTCCATTTCTGTCGCTATATTGTGATACGGGACATATTCGGCTAACGATCAATTTGGTGACGTCAGAAGAGAGAACAATTTATGTTATGTGTTTTAAACCTTAACTTTGACGGCGAAAATGAGCTTTTGAATGTGGTTTATTAAGCAGTCAGCGAGCCAAAATTATCTCAAACCCTATCTATTGATGCAAATATTACTCCGCACAGAGCTTTTTAAATACTTCTAATCCAATGCCCACATTAAACTGACGAAATGAGGCATACTTATTTCATACACCACGATATTGCACACACACACACACTGATTGGCTAAAAACTGACTGGTCTTAATTTATCACTGTATATATAACAAAGAGCGTAATTTACTGATTCAGTTTCGTGCTTAGTGTTATGCATTAATATCTTAAACACGATCATTCTAAACCATAAAATTGCCGGAGCAATTTCGCTTAGCTCCCATGGCCCACAAGTCCAGCTTGGGCACTCGAGAAAATGCACTTGGAGTTTCCGTTACAATGTGCCTTCCTCAGCTTTGGACCGACGAGTTCTGTATAGCGCGGTTAAATATCCTAAGACCCGAGTGAAATTCACGTGCCTTGCAAGGTTTAGCATACATTCTAATATAAAGGTGAATGCAACGGATGGCTGAGAAATAAAGCGAGCAGGCTAATACAGGCTAAACCAAGTAACATTTTATAATTACCTGTTTAATATCCTGAAACATGAAAGCTAGGGAGTCCGATTGTACTAGAGAACACGTTTCAATCGGTTTCGAAGGCAAAATAATATCTCCATAAGCATTATATAACTTTGCTCAAGCCGTGTCAAATCTGTGTTTGCTGTGTGCCGGCATGTGCTAGCGAGATAGTCGCGGAAAACATGGACTCGTACTGTATAGCGGTAGTTTAATTAACTGTACATACTCTTTATCATGAAAAACATTTGATGGTACCCTGTTGAAGTGCCGGCCAGCTGTGATTTGCACGGTGGAGCAAGCGATTTTTCACTGACAGAGAAACTAGTCGTAGCACGTTTTTTTTTTTACCGGAACTAATTAGAAAATTCTCACGTGAAACCACAAGGATGTCTAGTACTTCCGATCGAAACTCCGCGCTTTGAATTTTTTTTATAAAAGACAGATTGCCATCAAAGACGACAGGAACAAAAAGGTTTCGAGGGATTGACCGTGGAGGTGTTTCCTGACAAAGTTCGTGCTGCGCTCACTGGCTGATCAAAACACGGGAAACGCTACATTGAACAACGGTAAATTTACATCAATTCCAGGATGTGACGTCACAAGCTAAAGAGCTAAATAAAAATATATGCCTTGATTCAAATCTCATTGCATAGACATAGATAATCTTGGGACAGTGCTCATTTACTATTAATAACTAAGCTGAAGAAAGCGTTCTTAGTAAATACTGAGTTAAAGTCTAGTTACAGACCTGGCGATACATACACTACAATCAACACCGACTGCAACAGGGAAGTTTGTTGATACATAGACAAGGCACGTAGCCAAATCAAATACAAACAACCTGTCAATGTATTACGTCTGAAACGATTGTTTGAGGACTGAGGGGTAAGATCCAAGGTTAAACTCAGCATTTCCTGGTTTCTTACAATCATGCACGGATGCGTGTGGGAAAGCTGGTCGTTGCAGCAGAGAATCAGCGAAGGATTAATGAGATGGGAAAGTTTTGTAACCGTTGACTTCGGTAATATTTGAATCCTCGATATTTTATTCATTCACATTGCTGTCAGATTT
>OZ026600.1:24809607-24869607 GCA_964020085.1 Micromussa lordhowensis | reverse complement strand
TCATGCCAGAAAAGTTATTTTCATTTGAAATTGACACGTTGTTTCAGGCGTAGATTGCACGGATTCTACTCGTCACTTGGAAATTCTTCTTCGGGAAAGTTGCTCCACTCAATGGTTAGTTATCAAATGTCCTTCTTATATTTCTAGGAAGCTTGTCTTGAGCCTGCAGCCCCCGCTGTCTTCAGCAGGCGGCTGTAGACAGAGTAATTATATCCTATATTCCTCCTTGAAAAGAACTTCTCAGCAGGACATATATATTTCGAAACGTGTTGAATTGCGGAAAACCGACAACCGGAGAAAATAAGTGCTATTTATTTCTTTATCCTCGCTCCTCAAACAGTCAAGGCAAGCCGACATGTAACTTTTTTCTAGATAATCTAGTATGGCCTAGCACTTTGAAAACCGTCTGTAAACGAGTTGTGTTTCTGAAAATTTATGCGTGACTACTGACATTGACCAAAGCCGCAAACAATTAGCCAGATTCGAAAGCCTGATAGAAACATGTTGTAGTAGTGTTAAGTTTATCAGAGGGAAGATAAGAACTCACGAGGAACGAAACTCCATTGATGAAATGTTCAGCAAATTAAACAGGAAATTACGTCATAAGTGAGCACAGTTTACCCTGTGTGGGCGATAGATTGATAACTTGTGTTATTATGCTTTGAAATCGGCCTAATTGCATGAGTTTATCCACCAACACGTTTTGCTAAGGTTTGTGAATGACGTCAATGAGCGAAACTCAAAGCTTTCAGAAACTGCGACTTTGATAAGTCTCATCAAGATTGCACAACAAGAGACTCCACACTTTAGTACTCAAATACAATAACAACAATAACAATTTATTTAGGTATTTCCATATCTATACATGGCATTACCTTATACAAACTAGAAAATTATATAGTTGTGTAAACTTCTAATACAATTTCATAATCTATATAACTTCTTATATCTAGAGTTCATGATTTCATAAACAAAAGCAGCAACTGATCTACAAATAAATGGGTCAATGCTATTAAAGAGGAACAAAATTTTTGAATTAATATCTAGTTGTTCAAAAAATTGCTATTTTCTAGTGATTTCATCAAAAATTTTGTTTCGAAAACCATCATAAAATGTGCAAAAGAATAAAGCGTGAGACTCGTTTTCAACATCATTAACTTGGCACAAAGTACAAATTCTTAAATTTTCAGGCTTTGGGACAGTATATCTACCAGTTTCAATATGAAGTTGATGGTTTCCTAAGCGAAATTTATTTACTGCGGTCCTATGGAGAGGGTTTATAATAGCATCTAAAAAAACAGATTGTTTTATGTCAGTTTTAAAAAGGTTGTAAAAGCTCAATTTTCTGTTCGAGTTAAGAAGTGAGAATTGATGGTTAATCAATGCTTTGCGTATATTATGATTGACGTGATTTACAAACGCTTTACAGTTATTATTATTTAAAACCATGGAATTGGAAGTATACTCTTTGAATAGCACTTTAATTTTCTGTGACAAACCTGGCTGGTTTTTGTCAGCCATTTCGGTAGAAATCTGTAAACATTGTTTTGCAATGTTATTTTCTGGTAGAGTTTGTAAATGTATCCAGAATTTGAGAATGGCAGTGTCAATATTCAATTTCAGAGATAATCTTCCTAGTTCATTTCTAGCTGCAACGTTTGGGCATCGTTTATTTACCCCTAGGGATTGCATACTGAACAGGTCTGAAACGCTTAACGATAATTTACGCGTTATCGACACATTTTGCGGTCGACGCAATGACCTCGCGTAGTTTCAGCGACTGATAAATAATTATTCAAAAAGAGATGATAACTTCTGCAACGATGCTATAATTAGTTTTCACAAAAAAGATCCCGGAATTGAAATGTGTGAACGCTTACTGCAACGTGCAACGCTTACTGCAACAGACCAGTTTGTTTAAACTACCCCTTGTTTCGCTCTTGACTACTTTTTACTAGTATAGTAAAAATTATAGAATTATCTCTACAAAGCTTCTCATGACTCGTTTGCCCTTGCTTGTAATGTCATTCCCGAACTCTGAAACCGGCACCATACATTTCCGAATGATATCTTAGTAAACCAGTGTCTTTGCCGGAGCTTTCAGATCGAAATGAAATCGCAGAATAGGGAATATTAGATATAAGGTCGACGTGCACCGAACCTATATTTTGATTTCGTCGCCATTCATGGACACAAATCCCTCCGAGAGCAAACCTGTCTTCACCCGTTAGACACCCGTATGATCCATATGGCACCCACGCTTACAAGCGTGACTTTACCCCGGAACAAAGAATATCAATTTTATTGCGTATTTATCCGTTTCAATTACTTCCTTGTAAAGAGGCACTGACAACAATGTTTGCTTTGTTGGATGGGATTTCACTGAGCAGTGTCCTTGATGAAACAACTTCAAATCGTTCAGAAAGAGATCTGAATGAGGGTTTCTTTCAACTCAGCGGCGCACACTGCTCAGGCTGACATTTCGGTTATTTCTGTCATCCATGCATAACAACACCTACTATTCATTTGACTTCGCTGATTACGCCGTTTCTCCGTTTATCCACGTGAAAAGCCTAACTGTCACTGCCATCTGCAATAAAACCTAGCGAAAAGACAGATAACAGCGCTTGAGCGAAATCTGCGAGCAGGCCACAACTTTCTTAACTCTTGAGAAAATACAGTTTTGTTAGCAACTTGGAATTGGGAAATAACTAGCTGTCATGATATTTTGACTTCAGCAGGCCTTTGTATCGTGTTATTTTCGTGATTTCAGTGCCAGAAATTGTAATGTACGTAACTTTTGGTGATTGGTGGGATAACAACTGACGAATCGGCATGACAGTGCAAAGATTTTCTTCCAAATTTAATTGCTGACGACTCCGTCACAAGATAAAACATTAAAAGCAATAAATAATATAGCTATTAATAGATTTGAAATCGTTAATCATATGACATCAGGGGTTAGTTGCAGTCTATGTTCAATCACGTGAGTCCCCGCACGAGATGATACGTCAATCAAAATGATCTGATGACGTCACAAAAGTGATAGAGTTGAGAAATCTGGGGAATCCAAACAGTAGTCCATACGTAATGTGCACAATCTTTCACATTGTTAATGGATTTCAGTTCGAGCGTTAAGTTTTGCGTTGTTCTGACGTGCATGCAGCTCAGACAACGAAAATATGCGTTAGGCATGATGATCAAGTGAGAAATTGCAGGAAATCTTACTAAGCTGGTTTTAAGCTTTGACTCACACTGTATTTTTCCTTCAGTCCGGCGGGAACTGCATACAGTATAACTAGTTAACATCCTCTCATCTACCCCTGAACTCTTATTAAACTTTGGCGATTCAGTGCTTTCGCTATATTTAGAAGAGAGGGAAGGATTGAATTATGTAGCTTGTAGCTTTCAGAAATTTCAAGCTGAGACTCTTTTGCAAATCCGGCAAGCGAATGACTTCTTATTTCTCAGACGATCATGAAACCTTGAATGACCCATGGCATTGACGTATTCAACGCCTGGATTTAACGTATGTTGCTGATACGATGGGTTACAGAAACTGGAACTTACGCAATTACTGTTGTTAGTTTGACATTTGTTTATTGTAAACCTGAAACATATCACTGGTCACGCAATCAACGCGTTATTCTTGCCATTTCACACACAAACTCAAACTCAAAGCTTTCAGAAACTGCGACTTTGATAAGCCTCATCAAGATTGCACAACAAGAGACTCCACACTTTAGTACTCAAATACAACAAGTGCATACTGAACATGTCTGAAACGCTTAAAGATAATTAACGTGTTATCGACACATTTTGCGGTCGACCGCAACGACCTCGCGTAGTTTCAGCGACTGATGAATAATTATTCAAAAAGAGATGATAACTTCTGCAACAATGCTATAATTAGTTTTCACATGAAAAGTCCCGGGATTGAAATGTGTGAACGCTTACTGCAACGCATACTATAACAGTCCAGTTTGTTTAAATTACCCCTTGTTTCGGTCTTGATTATGCCTAATTTTCACTAGTATAGAATTATCTCTACAAAGCTTCTCATGGCTCGTTTCCCCTTGCTTGTAATGTCATTCCCGAACTCTGAAACCGGCACCATACATTTCCGGATGATATCTTAGTAAAACCAGTGTCTTTGCAGGAGCTCTTAGATTGAAATGAAATCGCAGAAAAGGGAATATCAGATATATGGTCCCTATACTTCAATTTCGTCGCCTTTCATGGACACAAGCCCTCTAATAGCAAACCTGTCTTCACCCATTACACAGCCGCATGATGCATATGGCACCCACGCTTACAAGCGTGACTTTACCCCGGAACAAAGAGTATCAATTTTATTGCGATTTATCCGTTTCAATTACTTCCTTGTAAAGAGGCACTGACAACAATGTTTGCTTTGTTGGATGGGATTTCACTGAGCAGTGTCCTTGATGAAACAACTTCATTTCGTTCAGAAAGAGATCTGAATGAGGGGTGCTTTCGACTCAGCAGCGCACACTGCTCAGGCTGACATTTCGGTTATTTCTGTCATCCATGCATAACAACACCTACTATTCATTTGACTTCGCTGATTACGCCGTTTCTCCGTTTCTCCACGTGAAAAGCCTAACTGTCACTGCCATCTGCAATAAAACCTAGCGAAAAGACAGATAACAGCGCTTGAGTGCGAAATCTGCGAGCAGGCCACAACTTTCTTAGCAACTTGGAATTGGGAAATAACTAGCTATCATGATATTTTGACTTCAACAGGCCTTTGTATCGTGTTATTTTCGTGATTTCAGTGCCAGAAATTGTAATGTACGTAACTTCTAGTGATTGGTGGGATAACAACTGACGAATCGGCATGACAGTGCAAAGATTTTCTTCCAAATTTAATTGCTGACGACTCCGTCACAAGATAAAACATTAAAAGCAATAAATAATATAGCTATTAATAGATTTGAAATCGTTAATCATATGACATCAGGGGTTAGTTGCAGTCTATGTTCAATCTCGTGAGGTCCCCGCACGAGATGATACGTCAATCAAAATGATCTGATGACGTCACAAAAGTTATAGAGTTGAGAAATCTGGGGAATCCAAACAGTAGTCCATACGTAATGTGCACAATCTTTCACATTGTTAATGGATTTCAGTTCGAGCGTTAAGTTTTGCGTTGTTCTGACGTGCATGCAGCTCAGACAACGAAAATATGCGTTAGGCATGATGATCAAGTTACAAATTGCAGGAAATCTTACTAGGCTGGTTTTAAGCTTTGACTCACACTGTATTTTCCCTTCAGTCCGGCGGGAACTGCATACAGTATAACTAGTTAACATCCTCTCATCTACCCCTGAACTCTTATTAAACTTTGGCGATTCAGTGCTTTTCGCAATATTTAGAAGAGAAGGAAGGATTGAATTACGTAGCTTGTAGCTTTCAGAAATTTCTTTTGTAAATCCAGCGAATGACTTCTTATTTCTCAGACGATCATGCACCTTGAATGACCCATGGCATTGACGTATTCAACGCCTGGATTTAACGTATGTTGCTGATACGATGGGTTACAGAAACTGGAACTTACGCAATTACTGTTGTTGGTTTGACATTTGTTTATTGTAAACCTTAACATATCGTTGTATTGGTCACGCAATCAACGCGTTATTCTTGCCATTTCACAAACAAAAAAGCTTAAAAGCAGGAACAACTGTTGAAATAAGAGATCGAAACGATGCTGAAACACACGGAAAGATTGTAAATGTTAGGACTTTTACGAAGAGCTGCCATGGCGAGGTAAAAGCTGGTTCTTCTTGATTGCCATCAGGTGTCAGATCATGCAAACCATGCAAACACCACAAGACTTGCTAAAAATAGCGTCAAGTGATAGCGTGACTCGAATTGGTTGTGCGGCCCGCTGTCTGTGATAGATCTTTTTCTTATTATATCTTTATTGTTTGTGTGCAAACACAGCTAGTTGTACGCTTGGCGAAACTAGAAACGTTTAGCCTTTTTACGCTTATGTAACATCTTAAAATCATTGCACTACTTGCACTCAAAACACAGTACTTTTAAAGTCTGAAAACCGCTGGGGGCTGCCAGACTGTCTAAATTAAGAGGCACGTCATTTTCATCAGTTTCTACGTTTGCAAACAAGATTTCGCAATGACGAAACTTCTATCCAGTCATGAACTGGCTAAATGACATCAAACCGTGTCTAGCAAACAAACTGCGCAATCCAGCCATATATGAACCTCAGTGAAGGCTGATCATCACCTTCAAACTGTCATTTTGGATGGACTTGACGTATATATCGACATCCACGTGAATGGAAAATTCCAAAAGTACACTGAAATAACGTATTACAGCGTGTGTTTTTTACGTTACCGTCCTCTGGCCTCGGCAATTTGGTCGATGCTGACACGTAGGTGAATGCCCGGGCTGAATCGTTGCAGCATGTTGAAATGTCAAGGCTAATGTGAGGGGTTTTGAAGTCTCGCTATTTTCGTAAGCCGGTTCCGGGTTAGTCCCTGATCTCAAGGAATCCCCGCGTCCTCAGTGATATGGAATAGAAGACATTTATTCTCCATGCCTTCATTCCCCTGCCTTATTACGAGAAGATAGCTGACCATTTGCGTTAAAGTTCACCGGCGATATTTGCAAGAAGACGGACTTCTTGTTTTCTCAAAACACG
The DNA here is from genome assembly GCA_964020085.1 of Micromussa lordhowensis. Classification (NCBI taxonomy): domain Eukaryota; kingdom Metazoa; phylum Cnidaria; class Anthozoa; order Scleractinia; family Lobophylliidae; genus Micromussa; species Micromussa lordhowensis. Next base: position 24,862,919 of record OZ026600.1, on the reverse strand, counting down.
ATAAAACGTTGTACAATTTACATGCAGACCGAATGTTGCAGTGTGTCTGGTGTAAGTGTTCTTTTTCAATACAAAATCGGCATCTGTCCTTCTTCACAAATCGCATTTAAGAAGGGTTTTCGGACTCCTTAGCTGTATAACAGCTTTTTTTGCTACCACAATCTATTATTCTCTAACCAATTTATTTAACAGCTTTCTTGATATTTCGTCTCAGCTCGACAGACTTCAGTTTCGTGTTTACACTCTTGCTTCGGTTAAAATCTCTACTTTTGAAAATTTCAAAGCAGAAGAGTGCCGTAAAAGTATTCTCTGGAAAGATTAAAAAAAAACAACCGAAAGAAAAGAAGAAAATCGACAATTCGAAGGCAGATCGTGCCTAGAATTGAATTCTTCTTGATACATTATTTCGCAATTTACGCGGCCGCGATATGCATAATTAATTACGTCACGCGTCTTCTAGAATGTTCAATCTAACGCATGCAAATCGCTGAAACTTGACTAAAACCGAAAGAAAAGTTGTCGAAACGCTTTAATTTGTAAGCACGAAGAAATCATACGATGTTAAGACAGAAAACTGAGCCATCGACCTCCAAAACGTAAAAACTTGAGCATTCGTCGCATCGTCGTCTATAAACAGATCGTGTTACTAGTAGATTCCAGCTCTTTGTCTTGGTTTCTTTTGTTGATGTTACCCGTAGCAACAAAAATAAACGAACCTTGTGATTGGCCCGTGAAGCTTGCTGACGCGTTAGACGTTTTGCTAATTTTAGATGGTACGTAATGCTTTATATGCTAATGTACCCCATATCGAATAATATATATCTGCGTTTCGCTGGGGCTTTCCCAGAATAACGGTGATCTCAACAAGGACAACAAGTCATATCGGGGAAAGAACCACTGCCGGGACACGCGCGAAAAGCGAACCATTGTTTGATGCTCGATTACACCCACGTGCTGGATTTGAATAAGACCTCAGCTTCGGAGATGTTGATGCGACATTTGAATTTGCCACTGCCTATGGACACAAACTCTAGCGACGAGCGAAATTTTCTCTCTGGAGCTGCGAAAATGCCAGTCCCTTATCGTTTAGATGAATCAGACAGCGATTCCATCGTAAGCAGACAATTTTCATTTAATTTTTATTTTCTCAGTATGCGTGTTTACCAAAACGAATGCTCGCATTGAGATTCGAACGACGCTAGAGAGTGATTTAAATTTGTCATGCTCTCAGGATCACTTAGATATAGTCACGTTCGTCATATTCGCAATTCGGGTTTAGTTTTATTGCAGTAGGGTAAAAATCAGGTTTTTGAAACAGTTCCTTTAATTTCAGCCAATGTTACATGTAATATCATGATTTATAAAAAACGCACTGAATCGATCGATGTAAATAATGTCACATTTCTATAATTGGTGTGCAACGAATATCTGACTCGACAAATTCAAGTTCCACTATAAAATTATCTCTTGGACCAGGTTTTTTTTAAGTTTAGATTTTCGCATTACGTTTGCAGAACGAGAACATTTTATAAGTGAATGGTAATGGTTTTATAACACTTAATTTATACGACGGTGAATTTCGTAACGTTATAGGCATGAGACATGTTTATTGCGCCCGTTGTAATATAATAAACAAGCTCGCTCTGGTTGACGTTATCAACATTAATGAAAACGTTTTTCTTTCGATCTTGATAAAAACAGGTTTCGAGCGAGGATGCTGCGAGCTACACCGAGCTTGTTCCTTTGACAAGCGGCGCGAACGAAGAAGTCAAAATGGGTCTTCGAAACGCGATAAAAACAAGACGAGTCGCCCAGGGATTGCAAGGAGTGCCTCATCTCGAACCAAAAAGACCCAAGGTTGAAGTGGTAAGTCGATCGATCGAACAACCTTATGCCTAGAAAATTTATTTCCAATTTTATTGCATTATCCAGAGCGCGCATTTTGAATAGAACGTTATTGTTTGCGGTTTTGTAAAACAATAAGTGTATGCTAATACGTTGAGAGTGTCACCCAAGGTCACCGGCAGAAATGACATTATTTTTCTCCTATTGTTATTTCTCTCAGCTCTCCTTCGAGGAAGAAGAAAAAAGAAGGATACGTAGAGAGCGAAACAAGGTCGCGGCTTTCAAATGTAGACAGCGGAGGAAAGAGCACATGCAGAAACTTCAAGACGTAAGTATTTCAAGCCATCAAATATTGTTGTCGACAGTATACTCGTCTTGTGATTCCTGTCACGCATCCGACGGGAAGTAATCTGACCAGGCGAAAAGTCACGCGCGGCACATGATGAGTACACTTCCGTTCTGGTTCCGTTTGAGCAGAGATCTTAAATTGTTTTTCAAAAAAACAAGGGAACGGATTTGCTTGTCTGAGAGTACACCCACGAATACGTTTCCGATTATTTGAAGCTTGCATGGCAGTATCGTTCCGCTCCAAGACCAAATTTGGTGAGACTGTTGTCCTGTGGGCGTGACCTGGCTGTAAACGCGAGGAAAGGCGTGGCCGCTCTATACTCGAAAAATTCTTTACAAAATTATTTAGAGAGGAAATTTAGTAATTTGGTTCCGAACTATCACGAGAAAAATAGAGGCATGAATCGCGGTTAACTTTTCAGATTAGAACAATGACAATACTGTTAAAATTTAAGGGAGTGCTGCCACTGTTATTGAGCAATTTGTTTTTTCGTTTCAAACAACGAGTTTTTTTAGCGATAAACCAAACACATAGGGTCATTTCTCTGATTATTAGCATGCTTTCAAATGGCTTTAGTTAAAAATTATGACTCTCAGTGTGTCGCGCTTGTTTCTTAGAATGTCGTTTTCGTTTTACTAACATTTCAAGCCACATTTTTTGAAGTTTTATTAGTATTGACATTTATCAAATCTTTATAACGTGATGCCACTTCTACAAACCAATATAGCTGACGAAGTGTTATCTGTTTCGTTTTGTAGGAAAGCGATGACTTGAACTCTGAAAATAGTTCTCTGGAAAGGGAATTAGAGGCTCTCAAAGCACAAAAAGAACAGCTGGAAAAAATGTTCCGAAGCCATGTGTGCGTCTTAAGGGACGCGAAATCAAACGAAAACAAAACAACATCGGCGGAACACTCGTGCGAAGCCAAATCACCACAGCCGTGTTCATCAGAGGTAGTAAAATCCAACGAGGCCTCTAGTCCAACAAGCCCTGTTGGAGATTCCGTGAAAGCTTGAGTTGTTAAGTTGCTTTTTAGCTAAAACAGTGTGGAATCATAGTCCCGTGCGACCTTCGTTCAAGTTCCATTTCCGAGAGATGTTCTAACCATGTGGTTGACAAAGACATCGTCAAAGTTTCGTTGGTTCACCCAAGCAATGGGTCAAGAATATATATATATCCATTCAGTACTCCTATAACACGGCTTATGGAGTGCAGAAACAGACATCTTAAGATATTATTATTTCGTATTTACATGTGTTTGTTGAAGCAGTCTAAAGTAGAGTTAAGTTTTAATTTTCACTTGCATGTAAATCGCTGGAGAACTGTCAAACGTTCCCCGTAAATTTACATTTAGGCAGAGTGATAGTCGAGCGATAAAAGATTTGAACTGGAAACAAGTGTTGTAGTTATTTTAACGTAATTCTTTTTTCTCAACTAAATTAGAAGTTTCGAATGAAATCTATTAACGTATTTATACAACAGAGGAGAACAGTTAATATATGGTAGATTTTTGGGTATTTTTGAAAGTTCTAGTGCAGTTTGTAGCGAAACTTTTTAGCTAAGTTATTCCGTTAATATAATTTTTTGCTTTTTATGATGGAGAAAAATTTCTTTCGGGCTGAGATATACCCCATGTTACTGTAGCAGTTTTTTCGTTTCGCTGTTGTTCCCTGGTTACCAACCGGTGAAAAACAGAAAGATCGAAAAACAAGGCGATTGAAAATCGTTAGAGAGTTTCAGATTAAGGGAACATATTGTTTGTTTAGTAAAACATATCTAGAGGAAGATAAAGTCAGTCCATAAAGAAGAGAAGACATTCTCCACGAGTGTAAGCTTTTCAGCGTATTTGACAAGACCACGTTTTCTGTTAACAAGATATATTAAAACATACAAGTATTTATTTGGTAATTTCACTGAAGAATGCCTTGCAGGACCGAGTAAAAAGGAAAAATGTAGAAACCACAAACTAATCAGAGTGTACATAGATAAATTGTCATATTCATATAAAGTTGTTTCAGTTCACGCATGGTTAAGGTACTTCCGTTCAAGTACCAGAAAATTGAAGTAAGTTATTGAGAGTTCAAGTTTGTGGAAGTTTTTTTCAGGCTGTCCGTTTGAGTGATACGACCTTTGTAGTATAGCCAGACATAGAAAATGTTAATTTATTTGAGCGCTACAGCGTGGATGAAAATAATAAAGAAATGATGTTAAAATTGTTTGGTCTCAGTTTTTGGAGAATTGTAAAACCACAATTGGACGTGACTCGTAGGAAGTTTACATTCTTTCGCTGTGACGTAGTTGGTTTTAAAATCCTTTTTTTCTGGCAGTTACAACACTGTTTCATGTGTATTTACATCCTTCGTAGTTCGTTTTAAACAATTAAACAAAACGTAGCTGGTTTCCAAATTCCAGCACGTCCAACTGATGTTTTAACATATCCTGTTGATCGATGATATCAGCATAATAATAGTTATTTGTTACCAGGAAACGCCATTCATCAATAAATGCCTGCTATAATCTGAGTAATTCCTGGCAAGATGACGCAGAAACGAGAAAAGAATTCCAACTAAGACTGTTGATCGATATGATTAGAGTTTTAAAGTAGGCGTCGATCACGCACTTTTCAAAACGCTCAACAGGAATGGTGATGAAAACAAGAGAACTTTCTCTTAAAACAATCAGAGGGGGTGAAAAAGAGAGCGGGTAAAATGAAAGATTCTGAAGAGGTGCGCGCCTTCTGATAATTTAATCCAAAAATATAATAATATTCATTGCGATGGTACTTAAATACGAGTGGAGGTGGAGAATTGAGAAGTGCTAAATTTGAATTGGTAAGAGAGTTAATTATATCTAAACAAGTTATGTAATAAATTTAGTGATTTTAAAATGCTTATTCCCAGTAGCCAATATTCAACCGCGGACAGAATGGTCCGTTTCCTGCCTCTTGAAATTCCACTAATGGCAAAAAAAACGTAGTAACATTCGAGAACGAAGCCAAGGAGGAGACATTTTCAGCTAATCCTGGATCTAATCGTTAAGTTTCGAAAGCGGGTCAGTTGTAATGCGCTGATAAACTATGAAAACTGCTTTTCCATAGCGAATTCCACCTACAATCAGTGAAAACGTGTCCAAAAAGAAGAGCCTCTTCGTTTGCTTGCTTTAAACCACCCTCCGCATTTCAAATGTGTGAGACACATTATACTTTTTTCTGACAAAATTATCTAATTCAAACATATTTTTCTACTCTAAGTCGCTTCCTGGTTACATGACGATATTCGCACGAGAATATAAAGAAAACTATTTCCTCAGTTGCCTTCGTTCCAGTTTTAATGTTTTTCCTAGGAAATATTTACTCATCTTTAAACATACAATCCTCACTGAACCCAGCGTAACTTCCGAAAATAGATCTTTGGATATTTGTTTTTTAGATTAAGCTTGTCAAAGTTACCATTCAGACAGTTTGCGGACGGAGTTTCTGTGGGCTAAAATATAGAATCGAGATTTGTCGGCTTAGTTCCGCCTTGCAGAATTCTGTGTTTCGTCGCTGGTTTCAAAGCCTTTTCTTTGTCACGTTCAGCGCTTTTGTTTATTCACTGTTAAGTAGTTGATTTTAAAACGTTATTTCATTCGTCGGGTATGTACATCCTTTTCCGCAAGTACCACGAAAACAGGGAGGTTACTGTTGAAGTTTCAGATGTTCTATTGTCACCAATAATTGCCTAAGATTCGGTGATGAAACCAAGAAAAATGCAGTTTACAGATTCGAGATAGGAATTATAGACGAATTTAGCCGGGATTAAATTCAATGCGAAGCGTTAAATATTAGAAAGTAGCGCGTTTTTAAGCTGTTAAACTTAAATGTAGAATCGCTGACATGTGAATAAATTTAGTGATTTAAAAATGTCGCTATTGTCTACCATATAACTCCGGGCGCCCTATTAAAATAACCCAAATTTTCTGCATCCTTACAGCTGGCAAAGGTAAGTAGTGATATTTATGTATAGATTAAATTTATTAGCGACAGTAAACTGGGATGGCCATGGAAACAGGGAATTTCCGAGTGTGAGCAAAATTCTGTTTTTTTTTGGTAACGGTATTCTGAAGTAATGTCAAATCTTATCGTGGAGGGTCCGAAAGCGGTCAGTTTTTTAATCATTCAAAGCTTGTAAAAACAGCTCCCAGTTTATACAAACTGAACCGATCTAGCCTGCGGAAACAGAAGGACCGCTGTTTTCGCAGGCTAACTGAAATCGGCCTCATGTTGTATATTCACACAAACTCACAAAATGTAATTCCATCTATTGTCGGTTCAAGTGTTCAAGTCCGGAAAATAAGTAAATTATTGAGAGAAGAAGAAGTAGAAGAAGGCCCTGCTCGTTTGCTGGCTTCAAAACCAGCTTCCGCGTATCAAATATATGAGACACGTAGACTTTTTTCTGACAAAATGATCTCATTTAAAAATCTTCTGCTCTAACTCGCTTCCTGGTTACCTGACGACATTCGCACGAGAATATAAAGGGAACTATTTCCTTTGTCTTCGTTCAAGATTTAATTTAAGACCAGAATATTTTCTATGTTTGTAGTCATTCATAAACATACAGTCCTCACTGAACCTAGCGCAACTTCCGAAAATAGATCTTTGGATAATTCCTTTTTTTTAGATTAGGCCTGTCATAGGTACCTTCAGACAGTCTGCGAACGAGCATGAATGCAAGGAGTTTCTGAACTAAAATATATCCGACGTAGACAATATTACTGATATATTTCACTGAGCCATACAGAATGGAGATTTGTGGGCTTGATTCTGCCTTTCAGTGTAATGTCGCTGGTTTTTGAGTCAAAACCTTGTTTCATTCGCCGGGTATGAGGCCTGGGATTCTGAATAATCCATAATCCTGGGTAAATTTTGGAAATAATCCATATCCCAATTGTGTGAAAAGAAGTATTCCTAAAACAAATTTCTATAATACCCCCAATTAACATTTTGTGTCACATTTCCTGGATACTTGTTTCTACAAAGTTAGGGCGGATAGCAGATTGAAGGGGGTTCGAGAAGGGGACTGCCGGAGGTGACCTATGTAAGGAAATGGGATTTCCGGCAATCTGAGGCCAAGTCAGCGGGTTATAATGTCTCATTTTCTTAATTAAGGGAATCCGACCAAACCCACCGAACCACCCTTAATCCGCCCCAGCACAGGCAAAAGATTTAAAAATACATCTATCTTTTGACGTGCGCACTAGCTACAATTAAGCGGACAGAAATATTTCTGTACAGTCAGTCATATCTCTTCCCACCACCCACCAAGGGTCAGTAAAGGCTTCATCAAATGCGAATCACTCAGTTTGCTTTGAACGAACTCTTCAAAACTAACTTGAATCAAGAGAAAATGAGGGAACAGAGAAGGAGGCTCCCTGTACAGCACTTTGCGATATGTCATGTCCACGAAAGTTATTTTTAGACGAGCGGAAGTCTTTTTTCTAGCGGAAGTCTGTCTTCCGAGACGTCCGCATGCAGGCCAACCTCGGTCTGATTGAAAGAAAAGCAAAGATTTCATGTAATGGCGGACGAAGTGTCACTAACAACCTGAAAGCGAGGCAAGACTACATGCGAATGTCTTGGAAAACAGACTTGGTCACGTGTTCAACGCTTTTGTTTATTCACTGTCAAGTAGTTGATTTCAAAACATTATTTCATTCGTCGGGTATGTACATCCTTTTCCGCAAGTACCACGAAAACAGGGAGGTTACTGTTGAAGTTTCAGATGTTCTATTGTCACTAATAATTGCCTAAGATTCGATAATGAAACAAGAAAAATGCAGTTTACAGATTCGAGATAGGAATTATAGACGAATTTAGAATGAAATTCAATGCGAAGCGTTAAATATTAAAAAAGGTAGTGCATTTTTACGCTGTTAAACTTAGGGCCTGTTTACATGGAGGTGGGGGACCCCAGGTAGGTGAGGTAACCCGCCTAGGTGGGGTAACCCGCCTCTCCATATAATCTCTCATTTTTATTTGATCATGTTTACATGATAGGTGGGGTAACCCGCCTAGGCGGGTTGCCCGGTCTGCCAGGTAGGGTAACCCGCCTAGCCGGGGTCGCATTTTGCCATGTAAACGACTCGAGGTGGGGTAACCCGCCTAGCCGGGGTCGAGTCATGTTACATTTGCAAGCGCGCCAAAGCGCGTAAAAATTTGAACCAGAACAATATGGCCGTTAACTGCCTCTGGCGGAGGCTTTGTATCATCAAAAGTGACAGTAAAACGCCACAGCATTGAAATGCTGCAGCGCGAGAGCAGAAAATAAAGATAAAATAACACTGACCGCCATTTTCAATGTTTACATGCCTAGCGACCACGCAACAACGTCAAGTAAAGTCACCCCGGGACCCCGGGGTTGTAAGTTTGCATGTAAACGCTGGCCATTTTTCGACCACGGCTAGGCGGGTCACCTCACCTACCTGGGGTCCCCCACCTCCATGTAAACAGGCCCTTAAATGTAGAATCACTGACATATCAGTGTATAAATTTAGCGATTCAAAAATGTTGACTTCTTGAGTATTCTTCTTTTCTCGGAAATTGTAATTTTTACGATTAATAACTACTTACTAGTAATAACCACAGGTTAGGAAGTGCGGGCGAGGGCTATGCATGATTTGTTTCACGGAGGTTAACGAATTCATTGTAAAACAGTGGCGTTGTGTTCTTTTTCCATTTTGGGCATTTATATTTGCAGGGCAATAAACGGTTGCATAGGGAAGATATTTGTTTACAAACATTGTTTTTGTTATTTAAATGTACAAAGCGTTAAACAAAAGAGCTCTTTGTCTCACCAGCCAATAGGCCGTTCCGAAATTCAACAGGGAACTGGGGCGAGTTTCAAATTTTAACCAATCGATAAACTGACACCACCACATGAAAGATCATGTCGAGATTGATCATTTGACCAAATATGATGCTTTAAGGATGAAAAGAGACCAAGTTATGGACCTTGAAATATGGCTCAAAATCCATACAAATGTCTCTAATATTGACTATAAAATCTTTAAAAAGCAAGCAACCGGAACGATGATCCTGCTCGTATACGTTGGATCAATAGTGATCTAATCGGCTTCACAAATAAAATGAAGAATATAAAGGCAGAAACCGACACAACGTAGAATGTTTTTTAGAGAACGTGTACTATATTTCGGCTGGCCAAACCAGCCTTCTTCAGGTACAATGGAAAATTTTCCATTGTACCTGAAGAAGGCTGGTTTGGCCAGCCGAAATATAGTACACGTTCTCTAAAAAACATTCTACGTTGTGTCGGTTTCTGCCTTTATATTCTTCATCTAATATTGAGACAGCGTCCCCCAAAACCATATAAACTCTTAAAATTTTTCATGATTTCCGTGATACTCTTTAAAATGGGCAAACATAGTGATTTTCATCTCAGCTTCTTTCAAATAATAGGTGCATGACGGAATTTTACAGTTGTCACAAAACTGATGAAAAATTTTAAGAGTTTATATGGTTTTGGGGGACGCTGTCTCAAAATTAGAGACGTTTGTATGGATTTTGAGCCATATTTCAAGGCCCATAACTTGGTCTCTGTTCCCCCTAAAAGCATCATACTTGGTCAAATAATCAATCTCGACATGATCCTTTCATGTGATGGTGTCAGTTTATCGATTGGTTAATATTTGAAACTCGCCCCAGTTCCCTGTTGAATTTCGGAACGGCCTATAGTTCTCTGGTTGGCACATTAATAACAATACGTGACGTCACTGATATCTTTGCTATAGTGTGGGTGATTGTTTTCCCTAAAACGAGACAAAGGGACCTAAGAGTGGTTTTACTGACCTTGTGAAACAGTAACACCAGTTTGATTATACACTAGTTCTATTTTGTGTTGGGTTTGACAAAATGGTTATTTTTTCACGTTGTAAATAAAAACACGGTTGATTATAAAATGGACATATTGATTTAGTCAAGGTCATTTGATGTAACCCGACAACAACAGACACGGACAGGAAACGTTCCGATCACAAGTTCACACGCTCGATTTTGATTGGACGGCGCGCCAGCTATGCATGAGCTGCACGTGATTCTTCGACGAAATAGACGTCGTCCACGTGATAAAATTGTGTTGTGTGCATTCCAATTTATGGACCGCCACTTCTGCATGAACTGCACGTGATTCTTGACATTGTTAGCTTCAAGACGGCGAAATTTACATATTATTTGACCCTTCAACTACATTAAAGATCATTGACTATGGAAGGTGAAACAGCTATGCTTTGGTGAGAATTGTCTTCTGCTTGGTGTTGGTTTCTAGCGGTCAGAACGCCTGTGCTCAAATTACTGCTGCTTCGTGTTTGTCTCGCGTGGTCAAAGCGCCTGTGCTAAAATTACGTCCTTTCATTTCATTGGTTCTTAGTGTCCCTAGGGACAAATATTTGGAAGGACGACTTTTTTTGCTAAATTCGAGTCACTGCAAGGCTATATAACTGCCGCGCATGCGTTTGAAACCAATGTTGAGATTAGGATTGCGGGCTCCGCTGGTCGCCCGCAATTAACCGAGAGTGGCCTTGCCGTATTGACTTGCCTTGCCGTATTGACCTCGCTATCGCTCGGCCAATACGGCAAGGTCTCGGTCCGAGATTTTCCCGTAAAGACCTCACTCTCGGTTAATAAGTTGTTTACTATATGGCTTTTTGCTTGGCTTTTGCAGGCCCGTAATCTGCCCGTGGACATTAGGGGAGAATAATGCCCTAGTAATCAGAACACGCGTTAGATCGGCTACAAACCCAAGTCATATAATAATTGGTAATAAGACTTCGTGTAGTCCAATTCGGTCTGTAATCATACTCGTGATAAACAAATTGGACTCCACTCAGTCCTATTACCATTACTTATTATTATCATTATTATACATTGTAGTTACCATCTGTCTTCTCATTGGCTAAAAGCCTACTGTTAATTCTGGGGAACAGCGCAACCTACAGATTATTCACTAATCTGTACCTACAGATTAGTGAATAATCTGTAGGTTGCGCGCGCAATGCATGATTTCCAAGGGTAATCATGTCAACTTCGCGCGATTCGTGTTGCTTGCCGTCAGTGAAGAAGCAGAAACATGACTTCCAAGTTTTTGCGTTCGTTCAATGTATAATAAAACAATTATTAGATTCGGTTTTTGTGATATCCAGAATAATCAAGGTCTCGGTAAGGGTTATCAGCCTCAGCCTTCGGCTTCGGCTGATAACTCTTACCTCGACCTTGATTATTCTGGATATCACAAAAACCTCATCCAATAATTGTTTATTATTCAAAAAGGGGGAAAACATTATAATAGGAAATTATTATTACAAATTATAATAGGATGTAGGCATTTTATTCATCAAAATTGTATAAGCATACCACTTGTATCTTGACTCCTTAATTTCGTTTTTTTTAATGTGTATTTTTACTGATTATGTAAGACAAATAACATTACTATTGTTATTATTAGTATAATTATTACTATTATTATTGTTTTCCACGTTGTAAGGCTCAACAAAATTAAGATTTTCTATATATTTGGCTATATTGTAAGAGTTCAGGTACCACTCAAATTTAGACGTCAGTGATTATAGTGTGCAAGAAACTTCGCAAACCTTGACTCTCAATAAATTACCGTGCCTTTTTCCGGCACTTGAACGGAAGTCGCTTTCAAGTACTGAGAAGCGAACCAACGTAAGCATTTAAAGGTTGTGCCAGGAAAAAGAAATGAACTTCCTAATGAATCTAACATTTTATGAGTGTGTGTGTGAAAAACAACGTGAGGCCCATTGCAGTTCTGTATTCAGTGCAGATGAACATTTTATGCTAATCTGCGCTTTAAAAGTTTTATTATTATTATTATTAGCTTGTATAAACTAGAAGCTGATTTCACAATCTTTGAATGCTGAAAAAAGTGATCGTATCGGACCTTCTACGATATGATTCGAGATTATATCAGAATACCGTTGCCCAAAAAACATTGTTCTTTCAGGTGTGCACTCACGGAAACACTCCGATTACACTTCCAGTTCACTGTCGCTAATAAATTTAATTAGAAATATCTCTGCTGACTGACTTTTCACAACTGTAATCGATACAGACACTTTGGTTATTTTTGAAAAGGCACCGAGAGTTGTATGTTAGACAATAGCGACATTTTTAAATCGCTAAATTTATACATATCTGAGCGATTCTAACATCAACAGCTTTAAACTGCTCCACTTTCTGTATATTTAGCACTTCGCTTTGAATTTAATTCTTATTTTGTCTTTAATTCCTATCTCGTATGTGTAAACTTCATTTTTCTTGCTTGCATCATCGATCTTAAAAAATATTTTGGTGACCTCGTTGGCCAATTTGAATGTAGAATGATACCAAGGTTGTATATTAAGTTGGTATTAAGCTACAAGACTAACCTCCCTGTTTCATCTTGGTACTTACGGGAAAAGGATGTACATAGCCGAGGCCCAATTAGGATTATGGATTATAAGGCTTTTTAGAGAAGTGATATGGATTATATATTGGCTACCAAATTGGAAGATTACGGATTATTTGTGTGACATTTTAAAATTACAGATTACTATCGACCATTATCGCATAAATTACTTTTTACATAAAATTGTAAATAAAAGGTCATACAGGGGTAAAGTCATGCAAAGAACATCAGGTATTTATCTCAAGTGATCCCTCAAATGCTCCTAGTCAAATTCCAAGCCCGCGATGCCTCGTGATAGCAGTATTCCGGGTAATACATTCAAGCTAGTTTTGAAGAGTTAGTTCAAAGCAAATTAAGTTATTCGCATTTGATGAAGCCTTAACTGACCCTTGGTGGGTGGTGGGAAGAGATATAGTGTACAGAAATATTTCTGTCAGCTTAATTGTAGCTAGTGCGCACGTCAAAAGATAGATGTAGTTTTAAATCTTTTGCCTGTGCTGGGGCGGATCAGGGGCGGTTCGGTGGGCTTGGTCGGATTCTCTTAATTAAGAAAATGAGACATTATAACACGCTGACTTGGCCTCAGATTGCCGGAAATCCCATTTCTGAGAACCTCAATTTTAAAGATTTTCTGGGGTTGGATTCCTATGGACCCCCTTCAGAGGTCGCCTTCGGCAGTCCCCTTCTCGAACCCCCTTCTCTAAAATCTGGTATCCGCCCTAGCTTTGTAGAAACAAGTATCCAGGAAATATGACACAAAATGTTAATCGGGGGTATTATAGAAATTTGTTTTAGGGATACTTCTTTTCTTTTTTGGGGATATGGATTATTTCCAAAATTTACCCAGGATTATGGATTATTCAGAACCCCCTAACAAGGCCTCATACCCGGCGAATGAAACAAGGTTTTGACTAAAAAACCAGCGACAGTACACTGAAAGGCGGAATCAAGCCCACGAATCTCCATTCTTTATACGTATGGATCAGTCAAATATATCAGTATTAGTAAATTCTTAGCTCCGACTATTGAATTTCTAGCTTTTTGATTGGCTAAAAAACTCCGACTATGAGCCAATAGTCGGAGTTTTACGTCATATGGAAAATAGTGCGCCAAGTTTAAAAATTTTCAACTTCAGCCCTCTATAATGGCCGAAATAAAAATCGGCGGCAAAACCCGGTTTGAGAATTTACTAAAACAATTATTCCATTCGCCCTTGTTAGATATGAAGTGATTATAACCAACTCGCGCTACGCGCTCGTTGGTTATTTTATCACTTCATATCCAACTCGGGCTCATGGAATAATTGTTATATTTTGTCTACGTCGGATATATTTTAGTGCAGAAACTCGGTGCATTCATGCTCGTTCGCAATGAGGTACCTATGACAGGCTTAATCTAAAAAAGGAAATTATCCAAAGGTCTATTTTCGGAAGTTGCGCTAGGTTCAGTGAGGACTGTATGTTTATGAATGAGAACAAACATGGAAAATATTCTGGTCTTAAATTAAATCTTGAACGAAGACAAAGGAAATAGTTCCCTTTATATTCTCGTGCGAATATCTTCAGGTAACCAGGAAGCGAGTTAGAGCAGAACAATTTTGAATAAGATCTCATACATTTGATACGCGGAAGCTGGTTTTGAAGCGAGCAAACGAACAGGGCCTTCTTCTACTTCTTCTTCTCTCAATAACTTATTTTCCGGACTTGAACACTTAAACCGATAATAGATGGAATTACATTTTATGAGTTTGTGTGAATATACATCATGAGGCCGACCGACTCAGTTAGCCTGCGAAAACAGCCGTCCTTCTGTTTTCGCAGACTAGATCTCAGAATAGTCATAGCTCAGATTAAGGGAACATATTGTTTGTTTAGTAAAACATATCAAGAGGAAGATAAAATCAGTCCATAAAGAAGGGAAGACATCATGTTCTCCACGAGTGTAAGCTTTTCAGTGTATTTGACACGAAAACATTTTCTGTTAACAAGATATATTAAAACGTACAAGTATTTATTTGGTAATTTCACTGAAGAATGCCTTGCAGGGCCGAGTAAAAAGGAAAAATGTAGAAACCACAAACTAATCAGAGTGTACATAGATAAATTGTCATATTCATATAAAGTTGTTTCAGTTCACGCATGGTTAAGGTACTTCCGTTCAAGTACCAGAAAATTGAGTAAGTTATTGAGAGTAAAAGTTTGTGGAAGTTTTTTTCAGGCTGTCCGTTTGAGTGATACGACCTTTGTAATATAGCCAGACATAGAAAATGTTAATTTATTTGAGCGCTACAGCGTGGATGATATCATTAAAGAAATGATGTTAAAATTGTTTGGTCTCAGTTTTTGGAGAATTGTAAAAACCACAATTGGACGTGACTCGTAGGAAGTTTACATTCTTTCGCTGTGACGTATTGGTTTTAAAATCCTTTTTTTCTGGAAGTTATAATACTGTTTCATGTGTATTTACATCCTTCGTAGTTCGTTTTAAACAATTAAACAAACAGTAGCTGGTTTCCAAATTCCAGCACGTTCAACTGATGTTTTAACAGGTTTAACATATCCTGTTGATCGATGATATCAGCATAATAATAGTTATTTTTTTACCAGGAAACGCCATTCATCAATAAATGCCTGCTATAATCTGAGTAATAATCTGAGTAATTCCTGGCAAGATGACGCAAAATGAGAAAAGAATTCCAACTAAGATATAAAATTGATGAGATAAGAATTTCATAACAGACGCCAGGGAACGCCTAACAGAAGGCAGCGTGGTTTAGGGCGCAGGGGCCCGTTTCTCGAAAGCCCCGGAAACTTTTCGGGCCCGTAAAGCCATTTTTAGTTCATCTGTATCTGAAAACGGAGGAGTGTATAGGCCTGAAACTTTTTGTGTGAAGAGAAACTCTGTTCATATTAAGAATACGTAAATAAAACAGCTCTGTAATAATAAGCTTCGAGATTCTGCTATCTAATTGCTTTCCGGGTGCGAAAACGTTTCGAAACCTTCGAGAAACGGGCCCCTGGTGTTGTAATCCGTTCATTTGAAATATTTGTTTCCTTTGTTTCAGTAACATACCTGTAAACTAGCTAATGCTTAGAGCTAAGCTAAGTGCATGTCCACGATAAATCAGATTTTTTTAACAGGATTGGTCAAAAAAACAATAGAGCTATCTCTTAAAACAGTTAGGGGGTCGTGAAACAATGAGTGAATGATTCTAAAGAGGCGAGTGGCTGTTAATAATGAAGGCCAAAAATAATAACGTTGTTAAATATGAGAGGAGGTGGAGAAAAGGCTACGTTTGATATCTCAATATTCTAACATCGATCCGAGGCTTTCGGGTCAAAATTGCAAATTTTCTAAGTTTTTTTTTTCTCTCAATTCCCAAAAGAGACACCAGATATAGACGTTTGCCCCGAAAGTCTCGGAGCAATGTTAGAATATTGATATATCGAACGTGGCCTATTTAGAAGTGTTACATTTGAATTTGTAAGAGAGTTAATTACTGTGATATCTAAACAAGGTATGTAATAAATTTAATGATTTTAAAGTGCTAATTCCCAGTAGCCAATATTAATATTCAACCGTGGGCAGAATTAAAGTGGTCTGCTTCCTGCCTCTTGGAATTCTAATAATGATTAAAAAAATAAAAAATAAAAAAAACGTTTGTAGCATTCAAGAACGAAACCAAGGAAGAGACATGTTAGCTAATCTTGGATCTAATCGTTAAGGTTCGAAAGCGGGTCAGTTGTAATGCATTGACGAATTATGAAAACTGCTCTTGTATAACGAATTCCATCTAGTATCAGTTAAAAAGGCCCCTCCTCGATTGCTCGCTTTAAAGCTCCCTCCGCATATCAAATGTATGAGACACTTCCTGATTACCTGACCGGATATTCGCACGAGAATGTAAAGAGAACTATTTCCCTTGCCTGCGTTCAAGTTTTGTTTTAAGACCAGCATATTTTTTACGTCTTTCCTCGCAAATACGTACTGACTCACCATAAACATGCAGTCCTCACTGAATCTAGCGTAACTTCCGAAAATAGATTTTATGTTTAAGCTCAGTTGTCGAGGACGAGCATAGATGCACGGAGTTTCTGAGCGCTAAAATATAGAATAGAGATTTGTCGGCGTAATTCCGCCTTGCAAATTTTTTTTTTTTGTCGCAGGTTTCAAAAACATTTTCTTGGTCACGTTCAACGCTTTTGTTTATTCACTGTCAAGTAGTTGGTTTCAAACGTTGTTTCATTCGTCGGGTATGTACATCCTTTTATGCATGTACCCAGAAAACAGGGAGCCGGATTACTCTTGAAGTGTTCAGATGTTCTATTGTCACCAATAATTGCCTAAGATTCGATGATGAAACCAAGAAAAATGCAGTTTACAGATACGAGATACTAGACAAATTTAGAATGAAATTCAATGCGAAGCGTTAAATATTAAAGAAAGTAGCGCATTTTAAGCTGTTAAACTTAAATGTAGAATCACTGACATATGTATAAATTTAGCGATTTAAAAATGTCGCTATTGTCTACCATCCAACTCCCGGTGCCCTATTAAAATAACCAAATTGTCTGCATCCTTACAGCTGGCAAAGGTCAGTAGAGATATATATAGTTTAAGTTTTTTAGCGAGAGTGTATGAACTTGGAGCTAGCGGAAGCGGAGAGTTTCTGAATGTGAACAAAGTTCTTTTCTTTGGCAACGGTATTCTGGAGTAATCTCAAATCTTACCGTAGAGGGTCAGTTGTTTTAATATTCAAAGCTTGTAAAAACAGCTCACAGTTTATACAAACTGAACCGAGATCGGCCTAATGTACGTTTTTTTTTTCACACACACTCATAAAATGTAAGATTCATTAGGAATTTAACATCTTTTTCCTGGCATAACGCTTAATTGCTTGCGTTGGTTCGCTTCCCGGCACATGTACTTGAAGCCGACTTCCTTTCAAGCGCCGGAAAATTGCTGAGAGCCAAGGTTTGTCGAAGTTTCTTTCAGACTAACCACTGACGCCTGAATTTGAACCTTTACAATATAATGAGCCAGATATGCATAAAACGTTAATTTATTTGAGCGTTACATCGTGGTTAATTATACTAATAATGTAAAGATAATACAAAATTTTTATAAAAGACAGAGGATCTTTCAAATGTTCGACAGGTACTGTTGACTTTGCCAGAAAAAGTAAACAATATAGAAGGCAATCTGAATGTTAGAGTGACACATTTCAAAGGAAATTTACAAATGCCTCGCCCTCTCACAGGCCCAAGTACATGTTTCGCAGGTTTAAGTGTTGCAGCAGACTTCCCTTTGCAGTTGTAAGTAGTTTAAGAGCCTTCTTCGCGTCCTTTGACGGCACAGTCGGGTCGGTTTGAGAATTGAGGATAAAACCTTCGTTTTAAGCTCGGCTTTCGCAGCTCGACTCCTGGGTAAGTCTCGGGTTGCAGGGTGTTTGAAAGTCATGAAACGTCGGTTGACAGTTTTTTCCCCAAGGATTTGAGATTGGTGACACAGTTGAACGTTTGTTCAAAGATCATATTGGCCCCGCAGTTAATCTCTGGTTATTTCCCTCATGAGGTAGTTAGCTAATGGTATTAACCTCGTTCAAATACTACTTTCAATGAATTGCTTTATTACATAACTGTGACAGGTTAAAAGACCAATATTTGCAATTAGCCAATCACCGTGCTCAATTGCCTGTGCAATATTTTCACAATAATAGACTAGTTAAGGCTTGAAGGGTTCCGCTTCAATCATTAGTCTTGTGATTAAATTCTTAAATGTTGCTCTGAGAACCATTCTGGCATCCTGTCGGTCCTGGCTTGAATTCATTATACACTGAGCTCGATTCTTCTGTCATGAACCATCAGAACAGATATTCTCCCAGTACACTGCCCCAGAGGTTAATAACATGACGTGTTGCTGAAGTGGTCCAAGACGAAAAAAAAAACGCATTCTGTTTAGTTCTCTAAGCGATAAGATCTTTGCAACATAGACCGTTAGGACAAAGATGAACCGTTCACAAATAAGCTGACCGATTTTGTTTTTCTTTTATGTGACACTGTACAATACAAAACCCGTTTTTTTCTGGCCAACAATTCTAGTTCATATTTGTAGAAAAATGTTTTTCACACACTTGCAATGTCACACTGGCGCATTTTCCGACAGTGAAGGCAGTGTTTATTTACGGTATCACAAAGTGCTGAATAAAATACTACACTGAACTGGCTTGTCGGGCTTGTGTCGTGAGTAGACGATGTAGGCGGTGTTCCTCCGCTCATGTTTATTTGAAGCTTTAACAGTTGGCAAATATTCCTAACCGACATATTATTCACTACTGCACTCAATATACGCTAATTCTCTCCTTCAGTGGTATAAGTTGTCATTAGATTTCTCGCTGACCGTCTGTCTCAGACCCGTCAACTGGGTGCGAGTAATAAACTCACAACATTGTAAGATCTGTAACTTACATTGTAAGATCTGGCTTTGCAGATCTGACCCCAGGTTTTCGAAGGCTGGATAACGCTATCCATCGGATAAATCGCTATGCAGTGGATAAGTGTTAACAAAACAAAACAAAACACGCTATCCGCTGAATGCTGATTTATCGATCCGATGGATAGCGTTATCCACCTTTCGAAAAAACCCGGGACTGATCGATGGAGTGCACGGGAATGGACGTTTGGAGACTAGGAGCGAGAACGATGGGAAGTGTAAAAAGCGTCAACAAACGTAAAGCTGGTACCAGTCATGTAATCACAATGTTCGTTACACTTTCTTGTGGTTGTCACTGGTTGTCCTTTGTTTGATCCTAAAAGAGCTGCAGAACTTTCTAGTTCTTTGTTTGGAAGCTAAGAAATCAAAAGTTCCCTCGAGTTTCGCGTGTTGTGCTCTGCGTTGAAAAGGAAAGCCTCGATTAGATCATCTTGCTAATCTCGTAACCCAACAGTGGAGCAATTATGTAGCGGTAAACGGACCAATCAAAGTACAGTTGACCTTATCAAGGACACTTAGGACATTTCGCGGTGCTTTGATGGGACAACATTGTCGAGTGAGTGGACAAGTTAGCGGTGGGCCTCCGTGTTTCCCTTAGCGGAGGCCTAACAAAGGACTGAGAGCCGTATGGAAGCCAGAGTTCCTGTTGCACCAGGTTTTGACGAGGTACGGTACTTAATTCGCGTTGCAGTTGTCGAAAATAGTAGGGCTAATCAAATGGTACAGAGAACACGCAAACGTCTGTTAGACGTTAAGAGGTTATTCTTGGCTTATGATTAGGTCATATTGTATATGCCGTGCGAACGGACGTCGGAATCGTTGGATTTCCCAGTCGAAAGCGATCTGTTTCACCGTCTCAGGAATTTAACGAAGTTTCTGAATGACATTAACCTGGGTTTTTAATGGGGGAGGCACTAATTACACGGTTGAGTTCACAAAGTGTTCGTTGTTTGACAGAGTGTTGTAGAGGAGTTAGTCACCAGGTACCAGAAAAGATCTTTTCATTATTCATGGAAGTCTTCCCTCAATGAAGTTTAGGACAGGCACACGAAAAAACGCTGATCACAGCGTTTTGCACGGTTGTAGCTAGCGCCTGTTCTTGAAACGATATTTTCCCTCTTATTACAGAATTGCGCGTCTATGACCCATGAGTTCTCTGGAGCACCAAAGGAATTCGGCCCTGGGTTGGTTGACTGCCATCCGCAGACCAATTTCAACTTGTTTGAGATGCAGATTAAGCCGGAGTTAAGATGCGCTCTCGAGGACAGTAGCGAGGATATGGACATGGACTACATGATGGAAATGTCTTTTGAATGCGACAATGGAAATGATGCGGTTTGTGTTTACATTAGAGCAATTTTTGTTGGTTATTTCTCTCAGCTAAAAATTTGTTTACTCGCTCTTTGTTTACTTGTAAATCTCACAACGTTTATCAGTTGTGATTTCCACTTGAATCACGAGTTTGCTTCAGACAAGATCGTTCTTTCGTGAGCACTATATAAGGAATTTAGAAGAGCTTTGGAGGCAGTGCTGTCCAAGGGTTTTTTGGAGTTATAGCTTATTATTTTCCAGGAGGCAGTGACTGAGTATGATCTATTGCTAAGTTCTCTTTTCATCATCCATACACTTTCAAGCAGACTGGTAACAAGAAAAAGTAAAAAGCATCGGTCACGAGATATGGTTTTCTGTGAATTGTTTTAAACAAAGCGTACACGTGTATCAACTGAAAGCTTAATATGACTGTTTACGACCCTGAGTGGTATAGTTCAAAGCTTTCAGTTTCTGTTGCCTAATTTTATCTTTAACGTGCTATGACTAAATACGCTAAGTGTGGACGCGAACTCACAAAATATTCCCCCTCAAAAGTGATGTGAGTGTTAACGTTTATCACAGCGTTTTCAGTAACATGGTAACGGTCATAAAGCCGTAAAGTTTCTAAGCCCACAATTAAAAGAATGAGCTTACTTCGACGTAATCAAAAGGCCATGTTATGGTTGGAGTAGTAATAATAATTGGGTTTCTTAACTTTGAACTTGTTGAAAATTGCTGTAAACCTTTCATCATAGTTTCAGTTTGAATAACAGAAGATCGATAATCCTTACCCAATGCTAGACATTTTTCTACCATTCAGTATTTTCTCCTTGCCTAATTGGTGCAACTTTTATTACTGATTCTAAGCGCTGATATGTTTGCTTGATAATGAAAGCTTAAGGGCCGTTTTGGTCACCGTTCTCTCTTGGGACCTACGGGTTTATAACGAAACCTCTATGCACTCTTCATGGAAAAAAACAACAAAACGAAACAAAAAAACAAAAGCAAAAAAAAAAAAATAATAAATAAATGAATAAAACCAAGCAACAAACAAAGAAACAAAAAAAACCTTTCAGTCCTGGGTTTAACACTTACGCCTCAGAGGAAGACAAGCAATGACCATCAAAGAACATTTAGGGTCTCGGGGAAACAAAACTCACTGTTTCCCTTGGGGCCAGTCATTAACGGTGCTTAACGGCTTCGTCTTCGCGTTTGCAAGGAGGAAAAATGGAAGACTGGGTTTCAAGTTTGGTTCAACCTCCTTCGAAATTTTCTCAAAAGTAGTATCATCGCATTAGATATCATGAAAGTTTTATTGAATTTAGAAGTTGCTTTCCGTCATTCACTTAAGCAATATTTCCAGTGAATTGTGTTTTTCTGGTGTGATCGTCTGTGAGAGAGTAGCGCTGCTTGACTTTAGGCGGTCAACCTGTGCGGCTTAGCCCTCTTCAGAGTCAAATGCAAAATTTTCAGAATCACAATGTTTTCAAGCCTCTTGGCTCTATTTAGCCTCCCTGAGGCCACTGGTCGATAGAAAGATCCTCATTGTGGCCGAAGACGCCAATCCCTTTGTGGCATCCTATCTGTATCACAGGCACTACATACGTTAAAGCCCGTCTCTTTCATATCTCCTGCAAAGCTGGTGCCTTATAGTGGAACCTTTCCTTACGAACACCTCCATAGTACGGACACCTCTGTGTCATTTACAAACAGCTCATTTGGTCCCAGAGAGACCAGAATTCCTATAATCTCTACCTAGCTCTATAAAGACACTTAGATAATACGGACATTTCTATACCAGCAACGAATAAATCATTCGCTCCTGGAGAAGCCAGAATTCATACAATTTCTTCCCAGCTCTAAAATCATGCCGGACACCTTCATGATACTCGGTTCCATCCCTTTGGTGCTCGTTAAAAGAGGTTGGACAGCATTTTGACCGCTTCTTCAATAATTCCTGCTCATCTCAGGCGATGCTGCTAACTGACTCTCATCAGAGTTTACAAGCGGGACAATGACATGCTCGTCGCAATGAGCATCATTATCATAATCATCATCATCATCATCATCATCATCATCATCATCATCATCATCATTATCATTATCATTATCATTATCATTATCATTATCATTATCATTATCATTATCGTAAGTCTTGCCCAAGAACACAACCAATGTCCCAGGACAGGGCTCGAACCCGGAGCGCTCGATCCATAGACGAGCGCACTAACCATGAGGCCACCGCGTCTCTTTCTTAGGAACACCGAAACGACAGAACTGGGCAGTCTGTATTAGAGAGGTGTCGTTATTTTAGAGTTAGAAATTATGTGAATTTCGATTTTTCTGGGTACAAAAAAACCCGTCCGTCTTGATAGAGTTGTCCGTAAGACTAAAGAGATTAGACTGTACGAATAGTCGATTCTAAAATAATCCACTAACTGACTCAAGCAACCTTCCTGAATAAATAGCACTGCTTGAGTGATCTGTGTACATGATAATTCTTAAAAACGTTTTAAACAGATCTAAAAAATGTTCTGCGATCTTCTTCAGCGAAGACCGCGCGTGGAGGGCGCCGTCAAAAATTTAGTTGTTGTTCTGTTTTGAACATTTTTGCTATCTGTTTTGAACATTTTTCAAGAATTATTTCCCTGTTTAAAGTAAACATCTTTTTTGCCAGCCCTTTGGTAATTTTACTTATGAAACATTGACCGACTCAATTTATCTTCACCTATAAACAATCTTCCAGGTGCCAGTTGAACATGGAGATTTTTTCATCGCGTTAAACTTTTTCATCGCGTTAAACCATTTTCAATCTGATTCAGATATAACTACAGGAAAATCGTTGTTTGTAGTCAATTCAATTTCCATTTTCTTGGATTCAAATTAATTCCTTTTTTTTGCTGAAGAAAAAATTTTCATCAACTCACAAACTCTGAACGTAACAAGCAGAAATTGTCACTTAAGGTGTAAAAAGGGAAAGGTACCTATTCCATAATTACATATTCTAAGCTGTAAAGGAAAAGCAGCTGATGGAGGCGACACCACGTAGACAACGTTTTACTAGGTTACAGATGAAGTATATGCCCGACAGAGTTCCGCCGAGTTCTACTAGCGCTCGACAATCCATTTGTTTCTCGATTTAAAGTGCCATGGATTGTATGGTATGACTTTTGACTCCGCATATTATTCTGTGTTTATAATGATTGAAAGTTTGATGGGACCATTTTTCCAATATAGCTTCTTGTTCGTTATTGTGTTACGGCTCGAATGTCATAGGTATCATTGAAAGAAACCAGATGTGAAAGGCAAAGTCCTTGGTCAACAACCATAAATTGTTTTTCTTGTCAACAATATGTCTTCATTGACACTGGACAAACCTTTTACTGCCCAAGTTATTTCATTCCGCTACAATTTGCGTTGTATTATTTCGCTTGACCTGTTTGAAAACTAAGATTAAGATTAAGCATAGAATTCGACATTTGTAGGAAAGCTTGGACTGTTTTGGCCAATTTGGTGTGGAAGGGAAGGCTTTTAATTACCAGATCCAACACACTTTCATATTTATAATTATGACCTAGTATAGTCAAGCAAAATCACTCGCTGGTGTCATGAAAAGAACATTCTGACCTTTGCAACACTCATGTAAGAAAAGGAAAATAAACCTTGAACGCTTTAACAGGCAGATAACAGCTTAAATATAAATAATTAATCAAATGCAAGATTGTTTTTATTTGTAGCCCTAAAGGAAACATGTTTTCGTTTGAAGCCTGAGGTAGTTCCATAGCAAAATTAAAATTTCTCGGTCAATGTTCCAAAAAGATAATTTTGCGTTAAACTTAGCCATCTCATGCCATCTCATGGCCTCGGCTCCAACTTCGATTTTCCCACCCCGCCTTCATCCTGTAGACAACATTAGTTTTCTATGTCACTTGTATTCTTTTCTCAGAGGCATTTTGTTTTCATTGTGCCGTGAAATTGTTTAAACAACGCTGCAAAAACAGTGCGAAATAATTAACCATCAGATTATTTAAAAAACGCTCGAGTTTTGCTGGAACGTCAATAGCAGCTATCAGCTATAGGCCCTCGGCAGAAACGCTCTTTTGTTAAGCACTTATGACCCCAGGGAAACAGTGACTGAGGGGAAACAAAATTCACTGTTTTCCATGGGACGAGTCATTAAGTGTTTTGTTATGCCTCCCAACTGAAAAATAGAACTGAAACTGGGAAAAAAATTATTTGCAAGCACACAAATTTCAAAGATAAACGACCTGATTACGTGCGCGGAGGCAAACGTTCAAGTTGTTGTTTCCCTAGGGACTTAGTGAGTTTTGTTCGCCCTAGGGAGTTAGTGAGTTTTCACCTATGACACTTGACACGTTCTCCCTCCAATCGGAAAACGTATTTGGTTGGTAGGTATAACAATTTTATTTGTTCACCAAAATTGTTTCCAGAAAACGAATTTATATTAGGAAGCTTAAGCAAAGGCGTTTTTGAGCGACTTACGGCAAACGGAAGTGGATGTTTCTCATTTTTGGGCAGCGGATGCGCTCTAATTCGGGTAAGTACTTGGTGTATCCCTTATCATAGTGTATTTAGAACGTAGCATAGTATATTTATCCTTATTATAGTGTATTAGATGCACTATAATATCTGGAAGGGATACATGAAGTACTTAGGCTAATTCGTCTAAATCGTCTCCATAAGAGTAAAGACACTTTGTATTACAAATGCGGTAGCGCCAAGGCGAGTAAAAAGAGAAAACGCCTCATTTCCGGTTGCCGTACGTCGCTCAAAAACGCCTTTGCTAAAGCTCCTTATTATTGAAATTTCCAACCGCTATGGAGCGTTTAACGCTTTCCTATTTTTCAGCGCTCGCTAGGGTTGCTCATCGCTCATCAATGTAATCAACTACGCTACCAAGTACACGACTAAAATGAAAGCAAAATTTTCCTTCTGTTTCCAAATCAAGTTTAATGAACCTGTACTAAAACCACTAACTGTTAACGGCTTCTAGCTGAAAAACTAGCTGTTATCTGTCGAAAATTACACTGAAATCCAACTGTAAACATGTACCTGCAGATGGCGTAGTGCGCGCAATCAATCAATCAATCAATCAATAAACTTTATTCAAATGTCAAAAGACCGCCTAGCCAGGGAGAAATCTCCCTTACTAATATGGGGACATTCTGAAAATTAAATTAAACTAAATAAATAATTACTAGTAATAATTTAAAAAAAAAAAAAAACTATGTACGATAAGATGTCAAAATTATTTACAATAAAATTACAATTTAAACCTAAAAAGCAATAAAATAATAAAATTTCTTTCCTTTAAAATTGTTACTATATTTTAGGAAGAGCACAGGCCGCAACCTCTGCACCCATCGTCAATTAATTCACTTAAGTTAAGATCTCTTATTCGTTTTTTAAAAACATTAAGGGATTCAGCGTCCCTATTATTCTTAGGAAGTTTACTCCATAATTTCGGGCCTAAAAATCTAACAGAATGTTTTCCATGCGTGACAGTTTTGAAACGAGGTAACGTAAAGTCAGATTGTCTTAAGTTATAGGTATTCGATTGTCGGCTAAAGATGTTCCTAATATATGAAGGGCAGAGCTCATGCTTAACCTTGCGCAAAGCAAGTGCGAGAGACGCAAATGCTTTACTTACTGGGGGAAGTGACAGGAAAAGATGTAACGTGCACAGTAAAACTCTTCAAAAAAGATGAATAACTTTAAAAAACCCGCGGTTACCACTACATTTTAAGTTATGAAATGGAAGAGGCAAGCCTATTCAACACGTGATTAGTTTCTGGTTGTGAGGAAAAGCTATTTAGACTCTATTTTAGCTGAACCAAAGGAAGGTTGTCAGAGACACTAAAAACGCTGTTGCAACAGTTTTGTTATTAAAAACATACCAAAAATGGTTTTCATGTTACCATTTACCATGTAGTCTTAAGATCTTTACAAGTGTGCTTACCTTTCTGTATGTAAGGGAAAATTCTAAGGAAATTTGTAAATGAGAAATATAGTTTTCTTCTTTTTTCAGAAAAATACTGATGTCAACATTTTTGCTCAGATCCAAGGCTATTTATCTCGAAAAAATGCGTGGCTAGCCCCATTTGTGGATTCCAATAGCTCTTGTAAAGATCTAATTTTTCCGCATGGTCCTAATCTGGCGCAAAAACCTTTGTATTTAGTAGGCACCGTCCTTGATTAAGTCAATGTTTGACGAAAACGGTCGGTAGTGTGCAAATCGAGCCCGATTTGAAGAAACTAGGCGCGCACGGCGGTCCAGGTTAATTTTTCAGTAAGCTCGCAAGGCAACTCTGGGTAATTCTTGCAGCCACGAGGACGAGGAGAGGTATCGCGTACGCGATAAATTATTTAGCAGTACTGGATAGAATTGTTGCGCACAGAACTTGATTTGTTAGACACAAATCGGCAACGGGGTCGACAGACTCGATCCAAACACCACACGTATAATCAGGATCACAAAGCAAAACTCAAAACCCACTCAAAGAAACAACAACAAAATGTATCCGAAGTAACTGAGTTTAGTTTCCTTTTGTTATCTCAAGGATCAGAAGTTAGTAAAGAATTTATAAACGGTGTCGTTTCAATGATTATTACATAATTCTTGCAGCCACGTGCACGAGTGTAGTCGCGTTGGTTCGCTCTGACACGAGCACGAAGAGTACGAATAACTTTTTAAATCAATCATTACTTACTTGAAATAACAGAGATCTTTGTTCATTTTGTGTGATTTGAAGCATTACAACTAGAGTAAAAGGTCACATCAGCCTGTTATTTCAACGATTCTGGAGAGACGTATTTTGTAATAAACGTTGTACGGTTCATTACATAATAAACGTGATATCCAAGGCGGGGCAGATGTAGTGAGAACT
This sequence comes from Micromussa lordhowensis, assembly GCA_964020085.1. NCBI lineage: Eukaryota > Metazoa > Cnidaria > Anthozoa > Scleractinia > Lobophylliidae > Micromussa > Micromussa lordhowensis. The sequence continues at coordinate 24,835,551 of OZ026600.1, read as the reverse complement.
ATTACTAGTATAGGTAATAAAGAAACAACAACAGAAAACGTTTACCACGTCATCTAGGCGTATTTCCTCCAATTGTTCCTGATAAGTAAGAACCGATAAAAATGAGGAGATAATAGGCCATTTCTGAGTTACCCTGTGCCTTCGAAAACGGAGTCTTCGTGCGCAAAACCTTTCAAATGAAAATGAGTTTGATTTGCATGAAAATCAACATGTAGGCGGAACACAAATCCATATGAATGGTTTTGCACTAGTTGACTAGTAGTCCCCCATTATGATCAATAAACAGTTTGTCGACTTCTGAACACGTTGCTCTTGTCAGGTGACTGCCGATGAACAAGAAAGAAGAAGAATAAGAAGGGAGAGAAACAAAGTGGCTGCCTCTAAATGTCGCAAGAAGAGGAAGGAACACGTGAAAACACTAGTCGAGGTAATCATTCAATTTACACTGTTAACTCTTACCAGTGACCGCAAATCTTGGTATGACAAAAGACGGTTCGCAGGACACATTGCTATGAAATAAAAACAACAACAACAACAATGACAATCCTTTATTTATATATACACGATTTAGTTTAAAACAGTAGGTTTGCTTGTGGGGTCGTGTTAGCACTAAAAAAGAAATATCTACAGAGATATCTAGAATTCTAATAATTGAATCGAGGTCGCATTTAAGTCTAATCGTTTAATAGAAATGTCTTTGAATTGCTTAAAATTGCGTAAAATTATCAGTCTAGTACCTGGGTGGAGTGTTCCAAAATACAGCACCCCGACAGCTTATCGCGTTTTTCATATATATAGCTGTATGTGGACACGTGTTGCCTCGATCACGGTTCAGCCGTGTACATGTCTTGGTCATGAGGCTTTCCTGCTCCTTGTCTTTGGTCATCAGGGTGCCCGTCTTCGCTTTCACATCGGTCAGAACAGACGCAAAATTAATGCAATAGCCTCGGCGCGCAAGTGCTTTGTGTTATCGAGTGGCCCTTTTCTCACCTTCATGGTAAGGCTTTCCAGAGCACTGAGCACTGATGGCATAGAGGTTGGAGCGCTCGCATCCCACCAATGTGGCCTGGAATCGATTCCGGCCCGGTGCCATATGTGGGTTGAGTTTGTTGTTGGATCTCGCCTTGCTCTGAGGGTTTTTCTCCGGGTTCTTCGGTTTTCCTCCCTCCACAAAAACCAACATCTCCAGATTCCAATTCAACGTAACCAGGATAGAGGACGTACCCGCATTAAAACTAGCTAAGGCTGATGTGGCTTCCTGCCTAAATATTGTAGTTTAACTTAATTTACCAAGAATTGTCACAGCTGAATCGAACAAACGATTTGTTTTCTTGTAGGCATCCGAGGAGCTGGAACATCAAAACAACGACCTTCAGGGTCAAATCAGCAAGCTGCAGGCAGAAATCAAGCAACTAGAATTCATGCTAGATTCCCACAGCTGTGCCAAATATTCCCACGGTCAACAGGAGGATCACGAGCTTGGATTAAACGTTAATTAGTGATGAGGGACAAGTTGAGAAAGAACAAAATCTACTGGAGCAATACTCCATTATTATGATTTAAGATGAAGAGCCATAAATACCACGCCTGTGCGCGAGCTTGCGTGTTTGCGTGTGCGAGCGTGGAACGTGTGCCACACCGTGACAAGAAAAAATCCCGCGTGTTCTCACCTGAAGCGCGTAGGTGACAAGCGTGATATCGCGTTATTCTTCGTCATTTGTGCTAACGTAAGAGCTAGAGGCGCTTTTTGAATGCTGTAAGTTGGTGTTCGCTGTATAAGAAAGCTTGCTTGTTTGCAACAAATTCGGTAAAAAAGCCTAAAAAATAAGGAATAACCATCTAACGAAACTTCGAAAAGTTTGTTGTGAATTAAAAGCCTTTTTGAAAGTTAAAACTCGGAGGAAGAATATTACTGAGTCGAGTGTGGTTGTGTTGCTGGTAAAATGAACGTTTTGTTTGTGAATCACACAATTAAATAAGCTTATTTCAAAAGGTATATATTAATTAATGAATTATAGAAACTGGTCTGCTTGAAGATAAACAAATAGTACTGTTTAGGTTTGTCACCTGTATAGATGCTTCGAAAATCAAAGTGATTAAAATTTGCGAAAGTGAAAAATTGAATGTGCCTTTACTGTTAAAACTCCCCCAAAGACGGCTAGATTGCCTAGACTGACTGACGACGGCTAGATTGCCTAGATTAGTTTCTCCCTCCAATGTCAGTTAAAGACAGTACCTACTAAATACAAAGGTATTTTTCCCAGATTAGGACCATGTTGAAAAGTAGATCTTAGCAAAAGGCTATTGGAATCCGCAAAGAAAACAAGGGGCAGCCACCCAGTTTTCGGAAATAATTAGCCTGGAATCTCGAACATAGATGCTGACGACAGCATTGATTAATCGATGTCTGAATTGATTAATTAATTGATTAATTCCTCCATTTTGACTTTAATGAGCCCCCCCCCCCCCCCTAATTTATTTTTCAAATCACTCTGGGTATCGGAACTTTCAGCAGGGTCTAAAAGTAGCCAATCTTTTGCACGCGTTTTACGCACGTAGACAGCCTACAATCAGAGTAAAATAAGAAATAGAACCACCCCTCCCCCCGAATCAATAAGGAGCTTTAGCAAACCACGACGGCAACGCCAAACAAAAAGTTTAATCTGTTTAATGAGCAGAACAATGGTTATGCACGTGCGTTTTGAATCTTGGTACATTTCATACTGTATTTTAGAGAACGTGAACCGCAATAGCTAATTTTTAGTATCTTCCTTTTGAATTGAACGCTTTCATTTCATATTTAGACCGATTGAACAGATCGACACAGTTGCGACACTTGAAGGCAAAGTATAAATCCATTTTTCACCAGGCGTCATCCTCGGCGTCGCCGTCGCCGTCGTCATTATAACTACTATTTTTTTAAGCAACGAAGACGGCGACGCCGAGAACGACGCCTAGTAAAAAAAGAATTTATATTTTACCAGCGAAATTCACAACTGTCAAGATCTCAGGCTAAATACGCAACGACAGCGTTCAATTCCAAATGGAAAAACGAAAAATTAGCCGTCGTCGTTCACGTTCCTCAGACTACGCACAACTTGGTCATTTCACGTTCTTGTTTTGCAGAGGACGGCAAAGAAATGTACAAAGAGTTATAATGCACGTGCACAGCTATTGTTAGACCAATTTATGTCTCAGACATTTATGTCTCAGACATAAATTGTAGTTAATGTGACAACCGTGAGAATCACTTGCGGATTGTGTGACATGCAGAAACACAGGGTAGGTTTTTTCAGGCCAAAGTTCAGTTCTGATCATGTGCGTCCATAGTGCAATCTGCAGGCTGAGCCAATCAGGATAGCTCTTATTCACTGTCAATCAACTCCTAGTGTAGTGAATATAACCCTGGTGTTTATTCATTCCATCACTCTAGCAGGCAAACATCTTCCCTGCTTTAGTTTGCTTTCTAGTACAATTATTTCCCACCCTCCCCCTACCTATGTCATAAGCATGTCAAGCCCTATAGTATACACAATATACGTAACTTCTTATCCAGATTTCTGATACATTATGTTACATATAGGATGTATTGAATATAAAAATGCAATACACAAGAAATTTTGTTATAAGTTAAAATTGTGATGCAAATATATATTTATATAAGTTGTTACAGTTTGCAGTCCACATTGTTTAGACTTGCTGCATATTTACATCATGGACACTTAACAAATAGAGCCATAAAATGCACATCATCCGATTAGCTATGCTTATGATTACAATCTACATGTACAAAAGTGGACTCTAGAGTAAATCTTATGTTTCTCAGGTGAAGATCTTTCCTCTGTTCTATAACGCTGAATTGATAGACAAATAAACTTTGGGTTGGGATGAAGTGCTCCCATACAGGTCACTCTTTGCCCCATAGACTCACAGAATGGATTGGTTGCCATGGTAACCATGAGTCTTAAGCACCTTATCTGACTAAGGACCTCCAGGGTATTGTGACTGCAGCCCTGAGGAGGATTAAGGACCTCTCGCAGGGTATTGTGACCTGTAGCCCTGGAGAGGAGTAAGGACCTCTTTTAGGGTATTGTGAACGGACGGCAGCCCTAAGATTAGGGTATTGTGAACGGACGGCAGCCCTAAAGAGCAGTAAGGAACTCTTGCAGGGTATTGTGATCTGCAGCCCTCAAGAGGAGTAGGACCTCTCTTAGGGGATCGTGACCTGCACCCCTAGAGAGAAAGGAAGTGAGGGGGGTGTTGACCCCTCCCATCTTACCTAGCTAGACTAGTATTCTGTTAGTGATACTGGCCTGTTGGAGTACTTCATTCCCAACCCCTTTTCCCACATTTATTGTTGTCTGTGTTGCTGTCTCTCAGGGGCAAATTTTACATAAATAAAAGTCACAATTGGATTATCCTTCTGCATGAATTTTTTTTCTTTACCTTCTTCTTTGCACGAATTTTTTTTCTTGGCATTATCCCTTGCATGAATTTTTTTTGTTTTTTTCCCCACCCCCCCCCCCCATCACTTTTCTAATGGTCCATCCCTTAATCAAACATGAGGGGCGTATAAGATGGCACAGAAAACAATGTTCAGGGCTATGATGTAATATTCAAAAGCTTTCCTGTCAAGTATAATTAAAGTGTAGCGAATAGGCCCTTTGCAGCTGGGGTCACGTGATCAAATTTTTCCTAAAAAATTTTTATATTATGGGCTATAACTTAAAGAATGCCAGAAATGGAAAGAGCGCATCGAAAATACCAAAATGGCAAAGTTTGAGCCCCCTGGAATGAAAGAGTAAGTTTATACGACAGTTTGAATTTTCGGAAAATTTAGAAGGTTTGTATGGGAAATGTTGCTGGAGAGCAAGGTCTTGCTCTCCAGCAACATTTTCCATACAAACCTCCTTATTTTTTTAAAAATTCAGACTGTCATAAAATCTCATCTTATAATGATGGGGGCCTCAAATTTGGCCGTTTTGATATTCTCGACATGCTTTTTCCATTTCTGGCATTTGTTAAGTTATAGCCCATAATTTTATGAAAAGTAGGTCACGTGACAGCTTAGCTGCAAAGGGCCTATTGAACTATTTTATAAGTACTTTTGGACTGTAAACAACAGTTGCTATCGGCGTTGCTATGTTAAAGTGCCACTATGATCAAAACTCATTCCCTTTTTTCCTTCAGATTTTGAAAGCGTGTTCGCTTGACACTTAACAGGCAAAGTTTTGAGCTTTGAGTTTTATCCAAAGGCTGTTTATTTTGAGTGTAAGTTTTGTATTTCATCGTCCGCCATTACTCACGTTCAAAACTGATCGATTAGACCTCAGAGGGTTGGATCTAGAGAAATTGACGTCATTAACTCGCTAGCTTAAAATTTCAGCGTGTAAACACAATTTATTATACATGCAAAACACGGGTGTAAAAGTCTGAAAACCCAAAACTCCCGTGCTGCATATTAATTCAGCCGCGTACTCATGCATTGCATTCTTAAACTAGTGAGTCGTTGACGTAATTTTCTCCTCGACCCAGCTCTCGCAAGATTTTAAAGTTAGTAATGGCGAAAGAATAAGTAAGAAAATTACAGTTAAAATAAACAGGTGTCTTTTTAAAATCAGAACTTAAAACTTGAGTCAGTTAGTGTTTAGTTAACGTAGTTTTGAAATCCAAAGAATAAAAATAATTGTTTTTTTTGGTCGTAGTAGCACTTTAACATATAGTTACCAATGTGCAGATTTCTTTATTTAAACATAAATCAAGGAGTAATTACAGGAAAATCGTTTCAGAATACGTTTTGCAAATGCTCAGAGATGTTGAATCTTCATGTTTCGAAAGAAATTGCTTCTTGTGAGAAACATTTGGTCTACATTGGTCTAATGGTCTACATTGGGTTTCCATCCACTCTTGCATAATTGGGATAAACAAGAGAATGGTGTCATGGACTATAGGAATTCCTACTGTGATTTCACGGTTATGCCAAGCGAAAGAAACAGTTGTCCCGCACAGTCCCTGAAAACCCTCACTCTCCAGTCATCGTCCCCCTTTGAGCTACTAGACAACTACAGCAACAATCTTTATTAGCACTCTTTCTTGCCTAAAATGTGTAGTTGAATACAAAGTTACAAGAAGTAAAATGGAATAACGACAGCTAGCAGAGCCAGGCAGCCAGTTGATAAAAATGAAATTAGCGCGCAGGAAATCAAATTATGATCAAAGTTTATCATGATGGTGGTACAAAAATGTGAGGATGAATTAATTGCTGCTCTAACTTTATTCTCTTTGGTTACGTTGAGGGTGGAAAATAGAAACACTGGTATAGGCCTACATGTCCGAACGACGATTAGCCAAAAGCCCGATAAATGAAAGTGTTTATAATTTTCAACTATCTCCCATAGAGAAGCGAACTAATTTTTACAGTTTGATCATCACGGATTGATTGAAACCTGTAATCTGTAATTAATGTTTACCTCCTTGATGTTAAAGATTACAAGCTTAAGGTGGTTTGATACAGTTTTTTCTGGACCATACCTAGCATTTTGAATTGGCGTTTCACCAACCTTCCCTTAATCTGATCGCCGTGAACCAGTTTGGTTGGATTTATTTTTTAAAGTAATCGATATTTCCATGGAAAAGATAAACCAAATTAATAAAAATCGGTAAAGCATGAATTTTGTACGAATCAGATCTGTTGTAGAAAAGCTGATGCCAATTTTTGAAATTGCGATGAATGGTTAGGGAAATATGCAAGAATAAAATGTTTCTGTATGTTTGATTCGAATAAATTCCATCCACCCAAACTTCATTCTTTTTGCAAAAACTAGTGTAATTATCAAATCGATCAGATGAAGGGAAGGTAGATAAAACGCATGTATCGAACCACTTTAACAAATCGCATTTTGTGGACGGTTGGCTGGCCAAACCATCGCCCTAATACAGTCTCTCATCTCTTTCTGTCGCCAGCAGTATATCAAAGGGTTTAACAAAGAGTTTAACATGGCGAACGTACGAAACCATGGCAGGAATACGTCGTTTAATCCACCGTAACCCTGCTTTGGCCTGAAGAGCAGAGCCATCGCCATGGGCAGAAAGCTGAACAGTACAGCGCTGACAATGTACACGGTGGTCTTGAATGCCTTGTTTTCTCTGACATGTCTGTCTATTTCACCTTGAGGCAGCTGCTGGGTTTTGATCACTTTTTGGTGGCGACGAATTTCAACAAACAAGATTGCATAAGAAAATACTATAAATAGGATACAGCTCATCAAAAAAAATGCTAGTATAAGGGCAAAATGTGCCGGCAGGCCAGTAAAAGCATAATTAAGAATTTCAAGCAGAGTGGACAACACCCATGTTGTTATCACTCCGAGTCGAATGTTCCTTACGGTGACAACCGTAGGGTAACGCATGGTGTATTTGATGGCAAGGAGTCTTTCGCCGGTCACCAGTGACAAATTGCACAACGACACAAGCGACTGATATCCAAGTAGATCGTTCTGGATTGCGCGAAGCAGGCAGTTATTAGGGGTACCACTGAGTTGAAATGCCTTCCAGGCCACGAACGTTGGCTGCACAGCGACACCGCAAAGCAAATCGGTCCCAGCTAAACTGGCCAATAGGATATTAGTGTTGTTCTGTAGTCTTGGTCTTCTTTTCACTGCCACTATCACCAGAATGTTCAGTGTTGTTGTACAGAGGCAGGCCACGCTGTTGATGATTATGGCGAAGACATAACTCATTTCGGTCAGAACTGTTAACTCGCCATTGTCGATGCCGTAATGATATCGATCTAAGCATGAGCTTTGAGATTCCGTTGAGCCACTGGGGACGAAGTCCTTTGCATCGTTTGCTGTGAAGTTAGCCATTGCTGTCGAATGACCTGTTTGGAAATCAGCTTTTTGAGGGATTTCGCAGTTTGTTCTTGATACTGATCCAGAGAACTTGATGGGAAGTAAAGCCAGCTTTAAACTAAATTGTGGCACCAGATGCAAGACTATATACCGCCAAGTTATGTAAATACTAATCGGGGGGGTGGGGGGCAATTTTCAAAGTTTGTTCTTAGAAAAGCCGTTCCTGCAGACGGCAAAGGTTTTTCATCAAGAATTTAATAAGATCTAATGAAGCTTAATAAGGTTCCGCTATAAAAGAAAACCACTTAACTTGCCGACTTTAATCAGATTCGTTCTCGTAACATTTATATGAAGCGCGTCACTGGGTATCCATTGTTTTTCGACTCTCACGAAAATCATGAAATAGCACGAACTGTTTTGCTGTTTAATTTTCTCGCTGGAAAAGTGTTGTAATTAAAGCAAACGTTTCAAAACTTGCTGGAAATTCTTTATAAAACCGCTCAGCATACATTGTACATCTTGCCTACTGGCGAGATTTCGTGGATGGTGCTTCCGCGTAAATTGTCTCTAATATTAATTTTTTTCAGTGTTGCAACGCGATCAAACACAAAGATATTTTGGCGGCATCAGCATCGTCGCTTTTCTCCTTTTCAGTCGAAAATTGCGTAGCTTTCGCCCTTGTCTTGCACCGAGTTGGACATTAATGCCCGGTTCAGACTACCCCGGAGAAATTTGAAAACTCGGGCAAAGTAATCACAATATCTTCGTTTTCGAAATGTTTTCCGTCCATATCAAAACGCAAAGCCCGCGTTTTCAAATTCCTTCGGTTTGACGAGCATTTTCGAAAAGCTCCGTTTTCGTGACGGACTAGTGTGGACGGTGGAACTGAACGTGGACATATTTCTCTGGCGTAGTGGGGACGGTTTCCAATATCTTTTCCATTCTTGTAACGGCTAACAAGTTGCCACTAATTTAAAGATTTGTTTAATTAACGAAATTGTTTCTCAGTTGCCTGATTTTAAGGCTATGTGTGACATTTTCGTTTGTAATAACAATTTATCGGCTACCATACATACATACATATATACATTCTTTTATTTTCTACAGGTAGCTAGCTAATCTAGGTGGGTCATGTCTTAACTAAAAAGAAAAAGATAAGTATAGAAGTTAACAGAAATCAGAAAATTAACTAGAGAGAGTACGTATACAAGTTAACAGAAATCACTGAAAGATTTGGAAGTTAACTAAAAAGAGTAGGTATAGAAACAAAAATACAACAATATTACAATTAAGACTATGCTTGTTATTCTGAAAATACATAAAAACCTTAAGAAAATTTGACCTTTTGAATAACGTTTCGTATGTCAAGATAGGAGTCTTCAGAAGACAGAATATTGAAAAGTACTCTTTTAATTTTTCTTTTAAAGTCATGTTTTGAAAGATTCCCTGCTCGTTTTCGTTGCGTAGAGCTTTCACTTTATCCTTGTCTCCCATTTCTTAATTTGTTAAGTTGTTACAATAAACAAATATTCAATATTGTTGCGACAAAACTAGATTTGGCCGGAGCGCTCGCTGAAGCGTCCGACCACCACCCAGACAGCACTACCCAGACAGCTGGTTGAATTGTCCGCCTGTTAAAATCTTTCTGAGCTTGTGAAGATATAGAAAAATATCCAGATTTTTATGTTTGTCCCTTCCGACCTTAACAACTTTATTTAAATGATCAGAAACTAATTCCTGACGGATTTGATCAAAGTAAATGGATCTTACGCAATTAATTTCTTTCGCTCTGAAGTTCGCGTTAAAGTTAATTAGTCAACTTTGTGAGCCGACCGCGACAAAGGTGCACTGATATCAATAAAACACTTGGACCCAAGTTATAAACGTTCTTTCCTTTTCCAGATAAGAAATGAGAAATCGCTACAAAATGTTGTTCTCAGCCTTCAAATTAGACCAAAACTGATAACAATTTTTAGGTGTCGACGCATAATTATTGGCTGTGAAAAATTTCGACGAGAAGGAGTTGTTTCCATCCTTGGGTCGCATTTCTTTTAGTGTTTCGTTGACCACTCGATCCGCGGTAACAGAAGAAACACTTGGACCGGCTTTCGATTATGATTTCAGATCGGCTTGATAAAACACGTGTTCACTGTTTGGAAATTCTCACAGAAATCATGACATGTGATACAATGTTTTAATTTCTGTTTTGCTAAGAAATTGTGGGAGTTCACTGAGTAGAGCCCACTTTTTAAACTTTGCTAGAAATTCTTATCCCATCGCTTACCAAAATAATATACGTGATGTATTGGCAAGATAGTTCTTAGAAACAGTTTATGAGTGAGTTGCGAATCACTATTGTTGTTCTAAGTTGAACAAAGACCTAAGGTTTAAACATTTCTCGCCGTCGACTTCTCCAATAGCAATTAACATATGTTAGTAACAATTAGAAAATAACCCAAAGCAAATACGCACGCTGATTGGTTTAAAACCGTGTTTCTATAACTCGATAGAAACACAGAACTAGCACGAGCTGTTAACGTAATGATGGCGCGAACAAAGAGAATTTACATTGTTTTTCTGTTTCTTCGTCGCGGTATTTTCTAAAACAAATAGAAAACATGTTCTCCGTGTTCCTAGAAACACTCGTGAAAGTTTGGGGGAACTCGAAAAAGCTGTGGAAACACTCGCTGCTGCTCGTGTTCCCACAGCATTTCTCGTTCTCCCAAACTTTCACTCGTGTTTCTATAACTCGATAGAAACACGGCAATGTTTTCTATTTCTTAAATAAAGAAGTGTAAGCCGTGTATTACATTGTGATAAAACATGACGGGCATTTGAGAACGCGAGGGAAATGTAGAAAACACGAGCCGCAGGCGAGTGTTTTCTACATTTCTCGAGTGTTCTCAAATTTCCTTTTCATCGTGCAGAATAAAGTAAAGTAAAGTGATGGACAAGGCTTGCCCATTCACAAGAGACGTAAGGTCACCTAAAGGTCACCTTTTTAACACTGAGAAACAACGCTGCAGTCAGAAGTATAATGTATGCTGGGATTTCTCTAATACAAGGTATTTCTTTGAAAAATGGGAAACATTTCCCTGAAAAACACCGACAAAAGCCTTCCTTCCCTTGGAAAAAAGAAGAAAAAAAAAAGAATTTTGTTTTTGGATAACAACCCATGGCCTATCTAAGGAGGTCTGTAAATAGCAGAAACTGAAATTCTTGCATTAAACAATCCAAATTGTTGCGCAGGAAGGTTTGTGAATGAGATACGCGATAGCATTACATTGTTTAATTCAAAACACATCCAATAACATCCAAAACAATCCAACCTTACTACTCTAGCGTCGTTGTTTGCAGAGCAGGTGACAGCGGATACTCTTCTCCATATCACTATGTCGAATCAAAACACTTCAACTGGTTGTTTGGTTTGCGTTAATGAGCCACTTGCTGGGAAAAACTTCAAACAACAGGTACCGGAAGTTAAAACAAGCAACGGAAGGGAAAACAGCTTCTATTTCTACATTGAACGATGAAATGCATCAAGGTTTGCGCTGTGTGAGTTTTGAATACCTGCAAATTTGAAAAAAAGAATTGATAGCGAGAATCTAACGAAAAAATAAATCGTGTATATTGAATGGCGTTTGTCAAAATTGCAAATTCAGCGTTTTAGCTGCGACACTTGCTGATAAGTATGGAAGTGTTAATGAAGAGGTGTACACCTGCTGAGTTTAGCACCCAGGATTTCTTGAAGAAAAGAGAAATAATTAACCGTTATTCCATTGAAATTTGTCTCGATTTTTCGCTCAAGCGACTCAATCGAAAGAAATTTAGTTCTTTAAAGCAAAACCATTTCTTTTCTTTAAATGTTTGTATAATTTCCTGAAATTCATTCAACCATAACAAGTCCAAACATGGTTATTTGACGTTAAATCGATCTGCGTGAAGTGAGTGAGATGTCCTTGACGTGCAAGGACTCTCAATACAATTGTTTCTCCCAATCTATGTGTAACGAAAGACTTGTTTTTTTTTTAGACAAATGTTTTCTTTGAATAGTTGGATTTGTTGTCATTTGTTTTTAAACATGACTGCCGATAGAGCTCTTTCCCAATTGGACAGTTCAAAGCTGTACAGACAAGAATGGCGTCAATTAGCCGAAATGAACAAGGTGATTATTTAATATTAATAATGTCATCAGTCCCCAAATAAGCGTTATACGAACTCTTGGGAGATTCTCCCGGTGGCGTCAGTGGTCAGTACTTCACATAAAAACCAAACTTCACGGAAGAGTCAGGAAGAAAGTTGGTGAGGTCTGGGTAGTGCGGAACGAAGATATTTTGGCATGGAGTTTCCTATTAGCTCTCAGGTAATGCTATTATTTAGAACAAAAACACCGTGCTAAACTTATAAGCTAGCACGGAATTGAGAGCTCTTGCTCCAGAGCAAATTATAGAGCATCGCTTCCAACTACTTGCTGTAAAAAGAAACTTGGATGATCAATTGCGGTAGGGCTTTAGGAAACCATTGCAGTCATCACCACGAGACAGTATCCACTTGCGTACCGACAGATATCGAAGATATTTTCTCCCGTTGTAACTGTAGCAGTTATTTACCGGGCCATACGGGGTTAATTGACACCTGGTGTAGTCTATTATCGTAGTATTTTGACAAGGTCCACACTGCAACGATGATGACAAGGAAACTGAAGACATTTGTGTTGAAAAAGTTGTTCAAACAAAGACAAATTAACGAATGTCGATACAAAATAGTCAACCGGTGTTGATAATAGAACAGGTTGGAGTTTGAACACAAACGCTTTGTAGTTCTCATAGGAAAGCGAATTATAAGATTCAGGCACAGTTGTGGATCGAAGAATTAACCACCTGTTTGTAAACAATGAGAGATGACAGGCTCCTTAATCCAACCTGTTCCCGGGGACCTTGTCGACTTCGAATATAAACTATACCAGTTATTATTGCACGGCAGCCAATATCAGCTCTGCACACAACACGCATTCAACAAACCTCATAGCTTCGAAAAACTCTTCATTTTAAGAGGATATAAGAATTTGAAGAAACTCCGCCATTTATTTGTCACCAATGTCGCATGATGACAAAACAAGATACAAAAATAGATTGCATATGCATTCCACAAAATTTCTCCTGCTCGAACACTTTGCATTTACTCGCTTTTTAAAAATTTCTGAATCGATGAGCAATAAGTGGTGTAACTAACCGCTATTTTTTTTTCTAAAGGAAGGAAAGGGTTAAATATGTGTTCATTTCTAACGGCGATAATTAATTAGTTAATTTAATTATGAGGCAATTGTGTTTTAAAAACTCTTCAACGGGAGAGTAAAACCTGAAGGTAAAATGAGAGGTTTAATTTTATACAAGGGCCACCTAATTATTGAGCTATGGGTGGTGAGTTGTACGGTGAGGCAGCAATGATGAGACACGCATTTTCAAGGGTTTTGGGAGAAGATCTGGAACCTTAAGTTTCTTGCCGGAAGCGTGTGGGAATTTAATATTTTGTTAGTCAACAATAGGCCATCTCCGAGCTGGCTTTTGCCTCTGTTTCAAAACGAATCTTCGTGCAAAACCATTCATATGGATTTGTGTTCCGCCTACAGGTTCATTTTCATTCAAATCAAACTCATTTTCATTTCAAAAGTTTTGCACGAAGACTCGCTTTGAAACAGAGGCACAAGGGAACTCGGAAATGGTCCATTTCTTTTTGCGCCCTCCGTCTGTAGATGAAATCTGTGGCCACTGATTCAAACGAATGCTATTGATCAGTTTTCAGACAGGTTTAGGGAGACTGTTTGTCAATTATCTGGTATAACTGAGCATAGTTAGTAGAGGTCCCCTCTACTAACTATGAACTGAGTTAGCTCCAACTTATGAAAACTTAGTTTGAAGGAAAAGATGGTAGAATTATGCTGCTTGCATAAAAAAGATTACGACTCATCGAATAGTGCCTGGTGCCTAACATCTTGTTCTTTGTATGAGCTCTCAGCCTAATAAGGTCGTTTCCGATTACCTTTAGCCTCTTTCTCGAAGCGAGTCTCGGTGCCGACCTTTCATATGAAAATGACATTCATTTACATGCAACATGCCTGTGCACCGTTGCCTCACTTTGATAGAGAGGCTTAAGGCAACTCGTAAATGGCTATTGTAACAAATCAAAAAGTGATATCAGTGTACCTAAAGTGTTTGTAGTAAATGATCTGTGCAGAGCTCTAACCTGTAGTATTATTTAGCAGCAAATAATAGAAACTCCAATGGTCTTCCCTTTTTCCAGGCTGGTAATGGAGTGTACATGGAACCTGGGGGTGTCATTCGTAGCATTGGGAACCCAGTCTCTGACGGTAACATAGTGATGGATCCTAACTTCGAGATTGCGGACCTTCCAGTGAAGCTTGAGCTGCGTTACGTCATAGAATCAAAACGTGCTGCGCATGGCCTGGATTCCCCGAAGATGGACTACCGCTCCAAAGATTCCAAGAACCAACAAGTATTCTATACTCTTTCGAAGTTTCATTAAAGGAGCTCAGTCACGGAATTTTGAGTTATTTTGGCCAGGTACAAAAGTGCCTTTTAATTGGAGGAAACCTGAAAATAATAGTTTACTAAGATAGAAACACACCAAAGAGATAATAATAAACCATAAAGGAACAAGGATGGTTAAGGATGGAGAAGATTGAAACGGATTGCAAACGACCAACATGAAAAATTTAGGCCAAAGTTTCCAAGATGCACAAATCGTGACGAAGCTCCTTTAAGGGGTTAGATCAAGCTATTTATACGATATCGTTACAACATGAAAGGGTCTTAAACAGTTCTTAAGGGGGCACTATCATCGCAATGAACTAAATAAGCATTTTCATTGCTGGAAACATAGCTATAACGATCTAAATTTATAAGTGCACGATGCTATAAGTATAGGTTATTGTATGAATGCGAGTGCAATTAAGGATATTTGAAAATTCTCTCAAAAATGCAAGCGCCTTAAGGCGACTGCAATTTGAAAGAATCACTCATGGTGATTTTAAACGATTACTCATTTATTGTATAGCTGAGAAAATTACAAACGCATGCGCGTTAATTTGCACTGCAGTGCAAACTCTTACAGAACGACTAATTTAAGATATTCGGTATTTAAAAGTGGGCGAGATTGAAAAGGAGTCGAAAGGAGTCTTTTTAGGTGATAGGAAGAAAGCTTTGGTCCGCATGTTCAGTAAGCATGCTCTCTAAGTCCATAATTCGACCCTTGCACGTATCACAAAGGAGAATAAGAGGACCAAAAGACAGGCCAACTGGCCTAATGTTCATAACGTCGTTTCTTTACTAGCATTATTTTCATAAACACTATGGAATTCTAGCTCAAATGGTACAGTTGCAATAGTAAATACCATAAACGGTCTATTAAAAGCTCCCATGTCAAATTTTAAGCCCCCTCCCGGCCCCCTCCATATATAAATCTCTTCCTTTAGATCTTAGATTTTTCAATTCGCGCCCTCTCTCTATTAAGCCCCTAATGTTATTATAGGTACCACCTTCTTGATCTTTAGATCAGCAGGCCATTTCGGAGTTACCTTGTGCATCTGTTTCAGAACGAATCTTCGTGCAAAACCTTTCATGTGAAAATGAGTTTGATTTGCATGAAAAGGAAACAAGTAGACAGAACACATTTTCATATGAATGTTTCGCATTAAACCTCGTTTTGACACAGAGGCAAACTGAAATTCTCAAATGGCCCATTGAGAACGTTCCTGTAGAATAAATTATATAGATCAGTGAAATCTGATATTGGCTGCTTTAAGTGCTTGAAACTCCATTTTTATTTTACGTTTGGAGCTCGAGTCAATAGTCCCTGAATCCAAAATAGAGTGAATAAGCTCAATTAACAAATAGGCATGTGTAGCTTTGATCGGAGATTTTTTTTGATGGAAAATATATAACACCATGATACATCGGGAATGCTAAGTGAAACGTCTGATATTCCTTGCATGTAGCATTCCTTGAAGACAAGGAGAAGGTTGCAGTGATTTGTGCTGGAAATCTCATCGCTCTTCTATTCACAAAAGGGAAAACTTTTCAATGTCGGCTAGATATATGCTCACGGCTATCGCTTCCTTGAAAAACTGTCTTCACCTTATTTTCAGTGTGTGATTGGCACAGCGTCAATTGAAAATGGCAGGAAATTTGTGATCACGTGATCATTTTCTCGTTAGCGGGAAGAACAAACGTCGCACTTGAGAGGGTGGGTGGGGCGTCGTGTAGTAACAAATAAAAGAAACATCCAGGGTCGAAATTATGGGGCATGAAGCTATAAGCTTGACCTGTGCGCTCAAGGAAATTGTTGAAATATTTATTAATAATTATCGAAATAATTCAAGGATCACTTGCTATTTGTGAGGTAGTAGTTTGATAACAATTCTATTAGAAAATTATCCATGCCGGTTCATTGTCATTTACGATACCTTTAATCAACAATTTTCTCTTTGATTGAATAGCATTATGAGATAACTGTGCTTGTATCCTCTACTAATGATTTCCTCTCTTGCAATCTTCCCGAAAGCTAAACAAAACCAAACGTTATTCACCGAGAATTTATTACTCACGGCAAACACAAAAATCTTTCAGTCATCATGTAACATTGAAAGGACTGGTCAACGCTTGAATGGAACGCTTCTGTTACTGATCGCGCGCAATTAGAGCTCAAAGAATCATTTCTATCGGGGTTAATTCATTCTTTTTTAACGCTTGAGAAGTTGTGAATAGAAAAGGTTTGGCGGCCATTATGGCCGTGCGTTTACACCTGTTGCCACAATTAATACCGTGAAATGTTTACATATTTTGCATCAATAGTCCTTGACTGGTGTTCAGGAGGGGTCAACACCACAAGATCCACTATATCCTGTGAAGTGTAGACTATTTCATAACGCGGTATAGCGTCAAATATATACATATTCTACTCATAAAGGTGTGTTCTTCCGTAAGATGCGGCACCATTTAACATGATTAGCCAAGGAAACTGGCTCAGACCAGAAATTTTCCAAACAAGCGAAGACAATTATGGAAGTTTGTTTCGGGTGGTTTCGGTAAGGCATTCATGGCTCTAACACTACCCCCCGGAAAATGACCTGTCAGAATCTTTTCATTACTTATGTTTATGTAAGAAGTGTTTATCTGATTTCTCGTCAGCTTTCTCAAAAAGGTGAATTAAGTGACTTTAAGTTGTTGACTCTGAGTGTATTGTTTCGTTGTTCTTCTACATATGTTCGTGTGCGATTCTTTCTTTCCACTCATGCAGCTCACCCCAGACGAAGAACAGAGACGCAAGGTTAGACGAGAGCGAAATAAGGTGGCCGCCTCAAAATGTCGGATGAAGAGGAAAGAACATGTCAACACTTTGAGAAAGGTAAGTGGCACTTGTACTCGCTCGCTTAATCGTTCTAATCTGATGCAAACACGTCGCGGCTCGAGAACCTTTTGCTGTCTGTGGGTAATGTTATTTCTGAACTTTGTTTTGAAAAGTAATATAGCCCTAAGACCGACCATTCAGCTCGATCTTTGCGGAGTGAATATAATACGTGTCGCCTAAATAACGGGCATGTTATGTTATTTCTTTTTTATAGTATTTTTTGATCATAGGAAATGTATGCTTAAAAAGATATAACTGTAAAAACCGTCCATTTAGCTGAACAAAACAGGGCAGACTAAGATGAAATAACTTTTTTTCACTGCATCGAAGCCGAGTTCCTAAGAAGTTTGTCAGCTCCCATGTGGCCTGGGTTTCATCTAGGCCAGAAATCGCGGGAAATACCTGGATTTGCTCCGAGAGTGTTTCTAACATTCCAATAATTTGTAGGTCATAGGTTTAGTTGTAAACCAAACCCTCGTAAACTAAAATGTCTTGATTTTCATCGAGTGGTATTACTCGAAAGTGAGAGGGTTTCTATGGTATTTGTAAAATTCATTCTCAGGCTGCGGAGGAGCTGGAAACCGCCAATAGCCAGTTGGAATCCGAGATCGCATACCTCACCGCAGAGCGTGAACAACTAGAAATGATGCTCGACGCGCATGTCTGTAATATGGACAAAGCCGCTGGCCGAGGTCCTGCCTGAACATGGCATAAAGCTAGGAGTGCCAATGCTAAATGAGGCAAGTGGCTTTATTTGACAAAACCAAACGACATTCTTTTCGTTGATTAATACACGTGACCACGCGTCAGATTTTTCAAGTGCCAGTGCGGATGGAGAGGTTTTCAAGCATCCTGTGTTTTTGTAATGAAATCCATTGTCAACTGAAGAGAAGTAATTACGAAAAGTACATTATGTTTATAAGTAGTTAGAAAGGTTTTCAACCGAGCGTCGTAAAATCCAAAACCAAAGTAATTACTCCTAGTGGCCAATCACAAAGGACAAGAAAAATACATTAAACCAATCAAAACTCGACGCGGATGCATGTAGCTGACGCAAAGCGCGGGAAAACGCGTGAAAGCGAGTCACGCTTGGTTATTTCTGATTGGATGAAAAGGTGGCGCAAGCTTTTTAAGCCAATCGTATAGCGTTTGGTTTTACGACACTCGTACGAAGACCGCTCTATCGTCCTTAGTTTAATTCGGCAAGTTACTCAAGGTCACTCATAATTGAACATAAGAAAATTTGCAGCAGCACACATTGCTTTTGTTTTATTTATTTCAGTACAGGACAACAGTCGGTTTGACTTGCGCAATCCAGTCTCGCGGGTAGAGATGTAACTACTGTTTTTAAATTAACCCTTTTTTTCAAAACCATTTTTATCTGGAAGAAGTTTTTTACTTTAGCTTTTTTTTAAAACTGTTTATATCGTAACCTGTTTATTACTTCAATAGCCCTAGATACCACGCTCATCGTTATTTTGAGGTCATCATGGCAACAGGCCATAATAGTATTCTCGATATTGGACTGGCACTAGCTTGCAGTGAAGGCTCATGCGGAGGAATTTCATTAAAAAGGGGCAAAGACTATTTGCATTTGTGAAGACTTCCTGCATTAACCTCAATTGCAACGAATACGGTCTGCTAATTACGAATATGGTCTGCTGCTGAAGTTGTAAACTTATTAGCAAAATTTCATTTTTTTAGCCTATTCTTAAAGTTTGAAGTGGCTTAAACTTGTCAATCAAAGCAACAATGATGGATATTTTGCCCCCACCCCCCCCCCCCCGAAAAAAAATTTGACACGTAACGAATTTTTTGTACGATCATAAAATCCAGAAAATATAAACATGATTGTTTTTACAAGTTTCGGTTATTTGTGGAATTAGCTGCTTATAATTAACATTATTATTCAACAAATTGTAACACTATCCAAATGTGGTCATGATGCCCTCGATATCTGTCATTCGTAGGTAACAGATATCCAGCAATATACGTAGCTTCGTACGTGAGAAGAAAAAGTGAAGTGAGAAAATATCGACAGAGAGATTTAAAAGGATTTAGGCTGTTTTGTTATCAATTTGTTGAATAATAAAACAATTATCCTGCTCAATCTCGCGGAATATCGTCTGATTTTAGCCGACTCGGCCTACGGCCTCGTCGGCTAAGTATCAGACGATATTCCGCGCGATTTCGTAGGATAATTGTTAAATATCACATGATTAATATCCCAGAACGACATGCGAAGTTATTCGTAGTTTTGATTTTTGTTCGAATGACAATGAAACGACTCCCTTAAATGAAAGAGGAAGCTGACCCATTTAAGAACGTTTGCAGTTTTGATGGATCAAAAACTACTGCCCAAAGAGATTTTCGTAGTGTTGATGCAGTGTTCGCACTATTGTACACCTATTTATATTTAATTCGTGTGGAAATTATCTATTCTTATTATTTAATAAGTAAATTGTACTTGGACTTTCGTCTGCAAGTTGTTTATGTATGTGACTAATTAGTCAAGTCAGATGTCACTAATGTTCTCTTCACGCGCGAGGGCCTGGAAACGGTTTAA
Organism: Micromussa lordhowensis; assembly: GCA_964020085.1. Lineage (NCBI taxonomy): Eukaryota > Metazoa > Cnidaria > Anthozoa > Scleractinia > Lobophylliidae > Micromussa > Micromussa lordhowensis. Next base: position 24,815,709 of record OZ026600.1, on the reverse strand, counting down.
CTGATGGTCAAAATTGTCAGCTAAGAAATGGACTGAGATCGAAAAATATCTTCTGATAGCTAAGGCACGACCTGAAATTTTAACATACATGTGAGAAATCCGCCACAAATTATTGCGATAACTCAGACTGCAGCACGCATGCCCAGACCCTCATATGACCCATTTACGTTCTTCTACAGTATGTTTAAATAGACGCATGGCAAAATGGAATCTATTTATTTGTTTGTTTGGCAAATAACAGCTGAGAACAGAGTGGCGACCTGTCTTGTTCATAGCAAGAAGCTAATATGTTCCGTTCAGTATTGAGATTATGTATAAATGGTGGGATGAATAGAATATTACTCCAACAGTACAGAGTTGTAAGAGCATTGTAGCAAGGCTAAAAACGTCATTATTTGATTGAAAGAGATTTTTGTGGTAGTGAAAGTCATCTCCTCAGGTAAATGGTATTCAGTATTGCTAAGACGAAATTGCGTGATCGACCTTTTCTTTAGTATATAACTAAATAACTTTTGTCAAAAAGTGTTAGTTGAAACATATAGCTGCAGTGTATGTATAAGAATACATTATTTAGCCAAGTAACCGAGTCTCGTTTATCTGACAGTATATTATGGGTGTGAACTAATTTTAATGTTTAAAGATAAGTGATCATAATATGTGTATAGCATAGGATATGTATTTTGATATAAGAATGGTTGCTATGTAACGTGCAAATTGCCATCCTTAAGTTTAGTTGAGTTATATAAGTGTATATTAATAAAGAATTAAAAACGTTTTTTGTACTAGAATGTACGTTTTTGCACGTTGTCAGATGTTAATAAAATGCTGCATACTACCGAAGTCGTTCGTGGGTGTCGAAAAAGAATCGTACAAATGGTCCGGAATTTTCTACTACTTTAGAGTTTCAGATTTATTACTGCATGTTTAGCCTACGTCTTTGGAAATCCTTCTGAACTGTTCACGGGTAGAACTGAGTACCTTAAAATCAAAACATTCATTTTAGTCCTGAAATTGGGACCGTCTTGGTGAGTGATACAGTCACTAAGTATGGGATGGGTGGGTGGGTGGGTCGAGAAATGCGCGTCTTGGGGTTCCCGTTGCGTTTGAAGGCAAACCAAGGTTTACTATCCAGCCAGTTGTGAATTGAACACATTTCGAACTAGTAACACACCCATGGGGAATCACTTTCATTTCCAAAACACTAACATTTTGCTTGTCAAATCGCTGAAGTTGAACCTCTCGCAAGCGAACACTCACGGTGGGGAAGGGGGCGTAAGGGTTTGCGGTGATGAGGTTTTGCGGGGTTTCCTAAGTTTTTAAACTGTAGTGCTGATTCTGTCGATTGCGACCAAAAAAAATGGGTGCTCCAGACTCGTGTTCGGGATATTTTAGCTTGAAAACTAGCATCTTGACGAATTTTCAGCAAAAAAAAATCGCGGAAAGCATTAACCAAATAAATAAGGTCGTAATTCTATTGGAATGGTGAACCTGAAGTATTTATGACGGCATCTAGCACACTTGTAACTATGGCTGCGGTATTTTGGTAAATTTCGATGCGGTATTGCGGTTTTCGGATGCCCCTTACGCTCTCCTCGGTGGGCAATCGCGATGATGCGTTTTTCTTTAGACTCAATCACGGTCACTGTTGGCAAAGGTGATGATATAGGAACAGAATTTTGGGTCGGATACCAGCTCGCGCATGATTTGAGAAGACAAATAGTACATGCCTCCAGCCCCCAAACAATAGCTGGTACACTTTGACAAGCAAAAGAATTTCAAGCTTACGAGAGCTGCTACACTTTCCGCGAATTTTTCTAAACAGAAAGCTCACGACTAAATTTCGTCGAATTCATTTGCGTAATTAACATTTAACTAGGGAATGCCGCTTTCTAAACGGAAACATTTGTTCCTTCATATCTGCCGAACAATTTCGGATAAAGTTTTACGAAAGTGAAAAGAAGAGGTTTTGTTACCTTTTAGGATATTCAGCCTCAAAAGGTCCACGGCGTAAGCTTTTGGGTACCCTTTGGGGTATTGAGCCGAAAAAATTTGACATGAGACAATGTGTTGCTTTAGAATTTGTACCTCTTAGGGGTGAAAAAAAGCCACACCCACAAAACAGGATCCTGGTACCTCTTAGGGTTCTTTTCAAAATATTCCACGAGTGACCCCGTCTTCCCCCTCCCCCCCTGCCTGGGGCCATATGTGCTTTACATTTGCGTTAACATTTGCCAAAAATAGATGACTCATTGTGGGCTTATGCAAGGTGGTTAAGAGTATAAACAAGAAGCGCACTCTGAAGGTTAAAAATGTTATCCACATGCGAACATGGTCAACCAAAGCTCCTACGCCACGATCACTCCATTCGCCTTGGTGTCCACACACGATACAGTTGAATAAAATGTCGAAAAATGGCAATTTAGTTAACGTCTTTTAATGTGTAGTTCTTGCTAACTCCTCCTAAGTATTGAGGAAACAGTATTGATATTTCGTTCGCACATGGGTTAGTTGTTGGAATACTGGCATGATCTGCAAGCTGGTTGACGGTCATGACAATACACAGCCTGGCTTGAAGAAGAGTTCAAATTCGATCATACAACTGGGAAACACAACTTCAACAAGTGTTGATGGTATTGCAAACCACGCTAAGATGGCACTGTTTTCGGACATGGTATGCCCCACACATTCATGTATACATTTGTACTTTTCTGATTGTAATATTTATTACCAGTTTAGTAAAATTCTACTTCTATTACTACTGTACATGTAATACAATTTAAAATTACGCTGTCCCAATTATATCACTATTTAAAAAAAATACTAAAAGTCTTGTTTGTCCAGTATCAACCTTTTCTGTGAGAACGAGTTATACATCGTACATGCATACACAAACACTACGAATTAGGAGTGCACTCCTCTGGTATGATACAGTTATACAAAGGGCATTTCCAAGTTCTCTTTTGCCTATGTGTCAAAACGAGTCTTCGTGCAAAACCATTTATATGAAAATGTATTCCGCCTGCAGGTTCCTTTTCATTCAAATCAAACTCATTTTCATGTGAAAGGTTTTGCACGAGGACTCGTTTTCAAACAGAGCCACAAGGTAACTCGGAAATGGCTTATTTAATTAAATAAGTCTCAATAATAGTACAATTTTAACCTGTCTAAAATACCTAATTACAATAAATTCTTTTTCCAGCCTAGGGTCCATTCTTCTAGATGATCCAGATCAAGATAATGATCCAAATCCAAGATCACTCGGATAACAAAGGAACCAATAAATCCAGTCTAGGCAAGGTTTCATGGGTTCCCTTCATAAACCACGATCAAAGTGATCTTGTATGAACGCACCCGTAATATCATTATCCATTAATTGGATCCCCACACGTTTCACCTACTTCTACTTCTATACAAACTGTGGAGGCCTCATGCATGGCTAGTGTGGTCAAGCGGTCCTGGTTTGATCTGGGGATACTGCATTGTGCTCTTGTGAAAAAAGCTACTCACAGAGTGCCTCTCTCCACCCAGCCTGGCTAGCAGGTGTATAAATGGGTACCGGCGAATTCAATGCTGCGGGTAACCCTGTGACGGACTAACATCCCATCCCAAGGGGAGTAGAAATATTCCTAGTCGCTGACATAAGAGGTACTCAGTCAACCTTTTCTAACCAGGGTATTGTTCAGAGACTGACGCAAAATCAAAACAGGTATTGTGTACACCAAAGGTAAATGTTCGAACCCAGACCGCACGATCTGGAGGCGAGCACACTAGCCATGAAGCCACCGCACCTCCAATTGTGTACACTAACATAACAACAAATACAAATGAAGCTAATGAGCAGTAATATGCAGTCTGCTATCCTGAGATAAAGGACTTTGAAGAGACCTCTTTGCTGGCCGAGAAGTGTCACCTCCCTCAAATTGTTTTCGCTTCCTTTTTGAAGACCTTCTTGGAGACCTTCTTGGAGAGACACGCTGTAAATAAGATAGGGGCAAAATTTTAGCACTGAAACACTAACAATTGAAAAACCAATCTTAATCATTTATGAAGGGAAAATATAATCCATTATACAAAAGAAAAGTAAAAAGGTCTACCTTGTCCTAAAATTAACAAATGCATGCTTATGAACAAAACAAACCAAAAAATCCTTCTTACTTACAACCTTCACCATATCAAACTTTCGTCTACTGTGCTTTTCATTGACACACAAACTCTAATATTCAAATCTTAACTAATGATCACGTATTTAATTACATTCTATTCCATCACAATTACAACCTTCAACCCTTATAAAAGGAAACAATATGGACCAAAATCTACCAATCATAACCCACAGAAGTGACCCATGATGCCACTGAAGAAATTTTTGTGGCTTTGCTTTGAAAGCCTGCCATTGAATCCGAGAAACCACGCACACTGAGACAAAAATTGCCTAAATATATAACAGTAAAACAACAGGATATTACTGTAGGTAAGATTCTCAAGTGTGATAATGTTTTTGAAAATCCCAACAAACTACTCAAGTGTACTAGGATTAAGTGGTACTGACCTTTCTAATATTATGACTTCTGTCATCTTCATGTAAGGTAAGGTTACCAATTCTTGGTGTATTACCATCATCAGTTTCTGTTTTAAAACGAAATAATAAAGCCAATCAATGAACCTTACTCGTTAAAATGCTCCCAACGTCCAGTGGTCAGTGCATGGTCATCTGACAGGTCTGCAGAAGGTCACGAGGGAGGAATCAGATTATTTTCCAGGACCAAATTTATGTCAATCCTTCTTTGGTTTTGAGTGAGCCCAGGAGCAGCCTGCCCCCCTATTTTGGGTAAAATAAAAACCGAAGAAGGAAGAAGAGCAAGCAGGGCAAGCAAAAAAAAAAAAAAACCTGAGCCCCACCCTTAGCTCAAGGTCTGGATCCGCCACTGTATATGATCAATATTTCCACGTGTAAGTTTCTGAATATCTATAAATAGGAATTTTATTTCCACAGATTTTTCTTTTGGTGTGTATTGAAGAAAGGTGATCCTGAACTGCATTTTGCTGGAGGGTGTATTGAAATAACATAATGTAAGACTTTGACTCACCTTCCAGGGTTCCTTTGTAATACATACTCAGATTGAAGATGATCTCTTCAAGATCTGTAAAATAAAGATTATCGCAATCTATCAGTTTGTGAACACTGTATTAAATGCTTACTTTAATGCCAAAAAGCTATTTTTTTTGTCTTCACCTATAGCAAGAAAACACTCAGCTTTTTCACTCACTGAAGTTTCAACCTCTGAAGTGCCCAAAGCAACTTTGGAGGCCGCCATTTTGAAACTATCTTGGCAGCCAGGCCATGTTTATGTGACGTCAAGTGCTCCGTCAAAATTGGGGGAAAGGAGAAAAACCTGCAACTGATTTGACATCCTTCACAAGGTCAACAAAATCTATTTTTTCCAATAGATTATCCACTTCACTATCTTCAATGCTATCATTTTGAAGTTAGGAGCATGTTTGGCTCAAGAGCAGCCATGGCCCAGAGTGGTAGTTCTAAGGGTTGTCAGAAGCCATTTGAACAAAATCTCTTGGATGGAATGATGTCACAAAAACATGGCCTGGCTGCCGAGTACTGTTCAAAATGGTGGTAACAATGTTTGAATTTTGGGCTCATCCTCGGTGTAAGAATCTGTAGCACTCAGCAGTGACAAAAAACAAAGAAGTCAAGATAATAGACCCTAACCCTAACAACAGCTACAAAAGAAAGAAAAACTTTACAGGTTATTACACCGAGGTAAACCCGAATCTTGGGCTTCTCCCGGAGACAAATTTCACAAGGAAAAACCTGCACTTTAGAGGCTGAAACTTCCACGAGTGGCTAAACTTATTGCAGGAAAGGAAGGAAAATGTCAACAAAATATTAGAACCCAGCCAACCATAGTTATGTTTATTCTATTAGCTTTGGGTAAGACTTTGAAGTGCTTTTCGTTTCAATGTTGTTCTGTGCATTAGAAAGGCTTTATTACCAATTTTGTCTGTTGAAATTTCTGCATAATCCAGTGTGTTTTCTGCACATTCAACCCATTTTTCTGCATCCGCCCTTGGAAAATTTCTACATAA
>OZ026600.1:24794607-24804607 GCA_964020085.1 Micromussa lordhowensis | reverse complement strand
TCGTCCGAGATAATGCAGCTATCAATGTTATGCCCGAGGGGGGGACCACGGGATAGGGTGGGGACTTTGATCAGAAACAAAAATTTGGGGTCAAACTTCCTAACCCTTGGGATAAGATTTCAATTCAAAGTTTCCCACCCTGGGAAATGGTTTTGAGGTCAAAGTTACCCACCAGACCGAGAATTTCAAGCCATCTGAAGTAAAGAATATGTAATTATGCTGCTCCAGTGAAAGGCAGTGGGGACACTCTGCTCTCTGTTTATAAAATTTATTTAACAAATAATGAAGCCCGAGGCATGGACAGAGTGCACGCAGGGTCCTACCTCTATTATAAATACTAATAAAGCCTAGAAAACAAGCTTCAATTTGACTGTTTATCTTACCTTTCGTTCCTCCATTTTGTTGCTGGAAAGAGTGGAAAGCACGTTCGAACATCTGGGAATTCTGGGTATTTTCAAGATGGCGGAGCACTCATACGCAGGCTCCCCGCATTCAAAACCATGGTCACTTTCGTCGTTTTAACAGTGTTCAAACATCTCGACCCTTGGGCAAGCATTTTTTAGCTTTGTTCAAACTACCCTACCCTTGGGTACGCATTTTTTAGTATCGATCAAAATTTCCGTTCCCGGGGCCAACATTTACGATCAAAGTTTGTTAAAATTCCCCACGTGGGGCGTACACGAACGTTCAAAGTCCCCACCCTATCCCGTGCCCCCCCCCCCCCCCAGGCATAACATTGATAGCTGCATAAGAGAGTACTCGTCTCGGACGGGCGGACGAGCGGAAGTTTTTTGCTCTGGTGTCCATGGGAGAACTGCAGGAAGTCATAATGCTCAAACCACCAAGATAATTGCCTCAAATTGCTTGCTAATGTCAATAGTGCAGGGGTTTCAATAACATTAGTTACAAGCAGCCACTGAAGGAGTAATAGGTGGCTGTGACCACTAAAGGGGTATTCCCCTGCAGAAAAATGTGAAATCTGGAAGCTTGAAAATGCGATTTCCAGCATTCTGGGCATCAAAAAGCGTGCTGTTGATGGGTATTTTTATTGACCACAAAACAGGATTTTTCTGGTAGCATTTTAAAAATTTTAGTGGTCTTCGTTGTTGTTGTTGTATTTGCTTTTTTTATTAATATTATTTTTATTTTCATTAATGATATCCAAACAGACGGCGGTAAGAGGTCCTACAGGTGGCGATAGACCACCGGTAACCGGCTTTTATTGAAACCCCTGTAGTGTTTAACTGAACGAACATCTTACGTGTACTTCATAAATATGTGTCTAGTGTCAATGACACTAGAATTATCAAAATCTATGTAATGGTCGAATGACCACGCATATTTCACAATGTTTGATCCATTAGAAAATGTTTTGACATTCCTGATATGTTCTTTCTTACAAGTTTCAAGGCTCTTTTTGCATCAGAAAAACCTAACAGGCTTGGCACACCTCTGCTACCAAGCATGCTGACAATAATTCCAAGCCGATTCCAAACCAGTACTTATAGTATTCTTTTGAAACAATAGTCACCTAATTTCAGGGCGTAAAATTAACCATTTTTACCGGTAGCCACTTGGCTCCTAAATATTTTAAATTGGTAGCCAATTCCAAAAAGTTGGTGGTCAAAATTCACATGAGCTACAAAGAGGACACTAGAATGGGTCATATACAACATGAAAGGTTACCTAAATCCAAGATGGCGTCTAGTGACGACAGATTTACGTTTCAAAATCGTGCATGTGCTGGGATTTGGTAACGGGCTTAACGAGGAACTTTGCTGCAGATTTATCTTTATAAATCTTCAACAATCACTGGATCTCTAGGTAAGGTGTGATTAGAAATTCTAGTATTTGGCGACTAATTCTCAGGATTTGGTCGCCAAAGTGAAAAATTTAGTCGCATTGCCGCCTGTATTAGGCGCAATTTTACGCCCTGAATTTACATGTTTATACTTTGCTTTTATTCTTCTTAGTGTTTTTATCTTGCCTTTTCTTGCATTTTATCTTTTTGCATTCCATTTTTATCTGTCAATGGCTATACATGTAGATTGATAGCCGAAAGCTCATGTTATTTTTGAAACTTTTTAGCCAGCGAACGTTTTTATCTTTTGAATTACAGTAAGTCTAAAAGACCTGACTGGGTTCATTCTCGATTGGATGTCACAGCTTCAACTCTCCCCTGATTCCCGATGTGTGGTCATGAACCATTCAAAAATCTGTTTCAACGACACCCCTGAGAAGCCTCTCTCCTTTTCTCACTCCACTGTATTTTGACGTGGCATGCCAAGTAACTCAGGGCCTGGAGAAGGACAGGCTAGTATGGGTAGGGTGACTTCTTATTTTGAAATATTAAATAAAATATTATTCCATTTTAGTTCTCTTAAAATGGTAGCTACAGCAAAACCTTAAAATTGCTTAAGTTCATTTTGTAATCAAGTTATTTACAAACAATTTTGAGCAAGAATGGAAAGTTTTACACCTGCACTGTTTTGGCCAATATATTTTTTCCCTGTCTGTTTCTACAAGTAAGAAAAACAACTAAAAGCCACAAAAGCTGCTTCCTGTATTACTATTCAAGACAAAAAGCACTTTGCCTCCTTTTTCTTCATTTAATTCATACATGTATTACTGTCAGCTTTAACTTCATGTACCTTCATCATTGTCAATTGCTTCAAAGACTGGAGATTGTACTGTGCCAGCTCTGTAAACTGTCTGCGGAAGGCTTTCATCCATAATGGTTTACAGTGCATAAACAACCTTCAAAAAATGTAAATAAGTTCATAATTATTCCTAATGCTCACTAATTATTCTTCAGAAAATACATTTATTTGATAAGATGCTAAATTTGTGCTTTGTCTGTATGTTGCTCTACAAACTGCTGCCATAGCTTGTTTTATAGTCAACGCGCTTCATGCATGAACGATAAGGATCATGTTTCAAATTTATCTAAGCAAAATGCTTAAAGAAATAAGACAGGACATCGTTTACGAAGTAGGAGAATTGTTGCCTCAAAATTTAAGTTTGTTCGAACGGAAATTCCAGTGAGCACTATCCAAGAAGAAAAACTGCATTCTCAAAAGTGCATCGGAGAGGAAGAGAGCGGCAAAGTATTTAGTTTGTCAATTCAAGTACACAATAGCTTGGAAAAGAAGGATTCTCGGGAAATTTCCACTCAAAGTTCCAGCAAAAAGTCCGTCTCACTGAACCCATTGTCGGCGTCGAAAGACGGCCAGGATGCATTTGAGAAGACAACCAGACAAATTCAGTGTGAAGTCGCATTGTTAGATGATATACAGCTGGCCCAGGCGAAACTTCATTCGCTTGAAGAAATTCCTTCACATCGACCCTGGTATGGTAGAGCCAACTTCACCTGTACGAACTGTCATTACAAAGGTCACAAAACCTTGCACTCTACCCGCATGCAGAGGCTACAACGAGTGTGGCATATTAGCAATGCATTCAGATCACAAAGTTGAGATAAACAAAGCGAAACAAGAGATCAAAACTCTTACAAAGAAGCTAAAGGATAAAAAGAAGAAAAATAATCGATGGAACTCATGAAAGGACAAACAAAAGCTAATTTTTTAGCATAATGCATATCCCTAGTACTCTATTATTGTACAGATCAACAATCTCTTCCTTGACAAACACAGGCAATGGTTTACCGGGCTGGTAAAATCCACCAAGGAAATTTCTAGGTATCCTGGGTTTTAATACATGAAACCACGAGTGAACGAGTGCATATTTTAAAAACGCAATGCGGCGGTGACACAGTCGCTCCTTTGTTCCCACGCGAAAACAATGGCACTAGGCCGAAAAATAATTTGAAAAATCTGTAATAACCGCAGATTTCTTATTTTCAATTTTACCACGAGTTTTTTACTACTTTTAATTTGATCTACAATTGTGCAATTTTGAAGGTTCGAAGAATCATTTCATAATTGAAAAATCAAATCAGCGAATGAAATATTTTATGAAGGTTTTAAGTTGTACGTTCATGTGTGAAGCGCGTTGACTGTAACCAGACATAAGTAATCGACGACATCAAAGAAATCAATGAGTAATCAATAAGTAATCGATAGGTAATAGTCAGTATCTGGCAAATAAGAACAAATTAAACAAAAACAACTTATTAAATGTAAACAGATGTATCCAAACGTATCTAGCTTTATTCTATCCAGCTTACAGTACATGTGAATATGAGCTTTAGAAGGCCTGTTTTGTTCCCCTGTATCTTGTTGTCGTTTATTATTGAACCACACCTTGATGGTTGAACAGCAGTTATAAAGAAAAATACGTCTAACAGAGATATTAAGTATCAGAACAAACAAAATGGTGCAATAAAGCAAGAAATGTGTCTTTTGTGCCTAGTACAATAAACGATGAGTAATCGATGGGTTATTGATGAGGAATCAATAACATCAAAAGGTAATCAATTGCATTGAGTAATCAATGTCATCGATGAGTAATCAATAGGCCACAAAATTTGGGGGCTTCGATTACTCACAGGTTACTCATTGATCATTGCCAATAATTGAATGGCTTGGTGCAAGACAGTAGTAAGTGACTTTTTCAGGTAAAATTTTTTTCCTTCAAAAGTGCCTGAATTTTTGCATGTGCTTTGCAATTTAGTAGCAAAACATTCCCCTGTATTTTTTTTGGCTGGTTTGCGCTTTGTTTCTGAGAAAAACGAGGACAAAATATCGAAGTTTAGCTGCGAGTTCCTTAAATTGTTCAATTTTTAGTAACGTGAACATTATTCGGAAATAATCCAAACCCTACTTCCTTAGACTTTCACCAAGCTAAGATGTTTACTACACTGTAAAACTTGAGTACTTTGATTTTGTTTGTCTACATTTTCAAGTATTTTTGACTTGCTTAGTTACATTTTATTACATTTAAGTCGAAGAAGTGAATTTTTCAATGACAATTTTAGAAACCAGATGAAGCATTTCGTTCAACCGCTGCTTATTGTTGCATGTTTTTAACCAGTCAATACACAGGTGGCCCAAGCGCGAGATGAGAGAAAATACTAAATGTAAATGAAACGTACGCAAATGTGACTCTTGCCTTCGAGCGGTGCGGTGTTACAAAGATGCGTCAGATTTGATCGGAAACTGCTAACACTTGATGGTTTTTTTGAAACCCCTTGAAATCTGACGCAGTATACCCTCGCATGGTGTTGATTTGCATATAGGCAATAGTTCCGTCCCTCCCCGACCGAGTGCTGTTTTTGTCGAGCGGATGCGGCCGCTAAGCTTCGATTTTCAAATCTGGTATCCTCACCATTGGCTCACGCATGATGCAGCAGCGAGAGAGGCAGATTTGAGCTGGTAAACGAGCGATTTTCAGGCCATTGCGATGAGATTTGTGAACCAGCAACCGACGAACTGGGAAGTGAGTTATTCACGCCTCGGCTACTGTACATCCATTCCTCGGAAATATTTTGGCCTTCCCAGTGCGATGATTCGATTCTGAGCCAGCCAGCCTAGTGTTTATTTTATTAGTGGTACACCACTAGTTAGCACTTTCAGCGCTAACTTGCTTAAACGCTTCAGAACGGCCTCAAACACTGTGAAAGAACAAAGAATAGGACAGGGATGCAAGGTAAGTCAATTTTATTCACAGAACACGAAATTTTAGGTATTTAAAGCAAACCCGTAAAGTTCCCATACAAACCCTTGTAAATCGCATCTTTGTAACATAACACCGCTCGAAGGCAAGAGTCACGTTCGCATACGTTTCATTTACATTAATTATTTCCTCTTATCTCGCGCTTGGACAGCCTGTGGTCAATAGGATCCTTTGTTTTCCTTCGCCGTGCATGTGAGAACTTTGTAGTCAATCACAAATAAAACATGTTTCATCGCTCAAGTTGTTGTCGCCGTGTTATAAAAGAATTGGTTCATGTCCAAGTTATCGACGCAAGCGGGGAGAGTTTGGAGGGCACGGGAAAAACGCAAGAGGCGCTCGAGGCGCAACTCTTCGGTTTTATGGGCGACTATACGGTTTTCAAACTGTCCAAATCACATACATTAACATACCATATATTGGAGTTACTCCATTCCACAAACGACCTGTCGAACTGCATTTTAAGGACATGTTCCCGAAATTATCTAGACCGACTTACAAGTAGAATAGACCGTTTCTATTTATTCTAAACCGTTTGCATATTTTGTATTTTTGGTGGCCACCGTCGACCTTAGGAAATACGCCGCATCATGAAGATGCAAGCCACCTCAGTTCTTTAGGCAGTAACTCTGACTATGTGCGTTAAAGTTTTGGTGTTTCAAACATCTTCAAAAATAGTCCGGAGTTCGAACCAAGCTTGCGATATATATATTAAGCTTATTAACAGACGTGTTTTCTACTCTGGTAATATTGGAGGCTAGATGAACGGATAGAAAATGTATCGAACTCAATCATATTCAAGACATTAGTAAATTACATTAGCCTTACCTGAACGACACTAACTATGGACTAGCTTTCGATTCCTCCGTACTTCAATCTTGATTTCGTTTGATGATGTAAACGAAAAGACGCGGACCAACAGGAAATTCATGCGTTTCGTCATGGGCCTGATTTGTAACTAACCTCGTTCCCAGGCTCTCTCTCCACTGACTCCCTTTGCCGTGGGGAGTTAGTGGATGAGAGAGCCTGGGAACGAGACATTTCTGTTGTCTAATGTATTTGGTGTTTGAGCCAGCCTACAGGCATTAAAGGTGCATCAGTATAATGCACATGACGTCTTGCAGAAATGTCATAAGCATCGAACATACGGCTAGTGCTGTTTTTATTGCTTTTTGGATAGTTTTGCCGTTTTATTGCTGATCACTAATCAGCAAAGGATAATTGATATAAGTATATACCACACAAGTGAATAGTACTTTTTGCGCGCGCTGATTGGCTAGCTCGGAGGTGATTAGCCAAGTACTATTCACCTCCGAGCAGCCGAAGAAAAACAAAGTGGCTTTTGTCGCTATATTTCAACTAATGAAGTTACTCTTTGGGCTGCTAGTTATTCAGCTTGTGTGGTATATACTAAAACAATTATTCACCTCAGTATCGGTGAAAGTGGTGGATATTTACCTTGCCGCTTTGCGGCTCGGTAAAAATCCACCACTATTCACCTCCACTTCGGTGAATAATTGTTAACTATTTCTCAACACAACCAGAAATAATTGTATCATACCATTTTTTTTTTCATTATGCATGATTACTAGAATGGTAATCTCAGTCTTTATCTGCTTAACAAATAGATTCCATGTTGCTGTGCGTCTGTTCAGTAATAGATCACAGAAGACATCAAAAAAGCAGAAGCAGAATTGAACTGCAAAAATCTACAAATCTTAAAGAAAATGCTGGATAAGTCAAGTCAGTTTTTGTCATCAGAGCAGCCCAGTGAGCTGAAGAGCTTGGATGTTGCCTTGAATATTGCAGGAGTTGGAAAAATACGCTCGGAAAACTTGCGATTGCGGTCCACCCGGAGGCCATTCGATTCAAGTTTTGAACGGAAAGGAGCGTCAGTGACGGTGTAAATTTGTGTCCTCTGTGGTCGGTGATTCTCAAATCAGTTTAAAATAGTGTCGGAGACACCTTTTAGCTTCGATACAGTTGGCCGTGAGCTGTAGTGAGCTGTACTTTGCTCGCTGCTGTGCCCTGAAATGGACTGGAACATTCGCATCGGAAAGCAAGGTTGTGTGTTTCCTTTGAAGTTTGATGTTTCGCAATTCCCGACATCGATCAGTGTGTCAACAATTATTTTGAGACTGAGAAAAGTTGAATTTATTAAATGAACTAATCTCATAAACGTTTTGTTTATTGGGTTTTTTAAATTCGAGATAAAGCAAAGGTTTTCGGCTTACCGAGACCACTTTTGTGTTTGGCTTTAATAGTATCGCTGGACTGCCGACTGCTCAAGTATTTTTTCTGAGCCATTTTCTAAATGAGACATGGCTTTATCTTTCTTCTTCCTGCTAGACTATACTTCTCGTACCTATTCAATACCTCTTCAATACTTTTTTTGTACATATCTTTTGCTCAATCATGTAAAATATTATCTAAATTCTCAAAACTTCCCGCCATTTTAAAACACAGAGGGAAGAGCTTTGTAATGATGACGTCAATCGTGCATCTGTCCTCTAATTAAGGTGGCTCGTACCAGAATAATAGAACAAAAAGGCAGACCAGGGCCACTGTAATATTTTTGTAAATTTGGATTATATAATTTATACTTTACCTAAAACAGCTGTTATTTTGTCGTCAGCTGTTACCATGGCAACATTCCAAAAGGATTTTCCAGACCTGATTTTTCGCTTATGTCACTAATAACTAAAAAATTAACCAGGTGATCCCAAGTTTTTTTTAAACGATAGCTTTTGGCATTTGAAAAGGGAAATGCACAACAATTTAAAAAAAAATTTAGAGAGTCGATTTCTTGTAAACTTGAAAAAACGACAATTTGCACAGAGTGCAAATTTCCTTCAGTATAATTTTTTTAGTTTTTTTCCGACGTTTGCTCTCAATGATAACATTATATTAAAACAATAAAAAGAAGGGGTCACTGGGCTTGTTTTCATGCAAAAGCCTTTGCGAGTTCCGTTATTCCCACGCGCGTAGACACGCATTCAAAAATCCAGACTTTATAAGATCAGCATTTGCTCATGAGCTGTTTTGACTAGCGCTGACTGCTTCGTGTGCCCGTGCGGGCGAGCAAGCTCTGAATGGGCGTTTTGTTTTGTTTGATGCTAAAACATCATTTACAGTTGTAATTGTCCTTAAAGTGCCTATAACCCCAGAATTTTGTTTGGCTAAGATGAAACTTAGACAAACACACAAAAAGAATTTGCCAAAATTTTCGGTTTGTGATATTTTTAAGGGCTTTAAAAATTAACAGAAAGTAGTTGAAATTTGATATCTTTTGTGTTATGACCGAGCTGGTGAGGGGTCTGGGTATATTCCTGGGTTGACGTCACATATTCATTTACATAGCATTAACTCTTTATAAACATGCATGCAAAACAGTCTGTGACATCAACCCAGTAATAGACCCAGGCTCCTCGCGAGCTCGGTCATGTATCAAATTTCAGCTACTTTATGTTAATTTTCAAAGCCCTTTAAAATATCACAAACCGAAAATTTTGGCAAACTCTTTTTTTGTGTTTGTCTAAGTTTCATCTTAGCCAAAAAAAAATTCTGGGGTTATAGGCACTTTAAGACAACCTCCTGGGCTTACTCTGTAGGATTTTTACACAAATTCTGGGTAGATTTGCTATGTTTTACGAGTCCTTAATACGTTCTCGGCGGCTGCACGATCGATCGAGTTTCCTTTGAAATTTGGGAAACATTGGATTCCTGAAACAATTTTTCTTAAATACAAAGAATTGACTTGAGTTGTTCCAGCAGGTAAAGCCTCCTTTATATGCGAATTTCGTCTCCAACAGTACACAAGTGACCTTGGGCAAAAAAAGCCGCGCGCCGCCATATTTGTTTTGGTCTTTCGAGTTTGAAATCTCGCACAGTCTCGTGCCTTCTCACGAGTGACCCACGATGGTGATCTACTCCCCGCCCGAGAAAACTGGTACGAGCCACTTCAGGTGGCTCTCTAGAGTTATTACAAAACACCCTCCCTAAAAAGCGTGAGTTAGAAAAGGGAACGTACTCAGTTAATTTCTCTTGAAGTTTTCCCCTTGGAGATTTACCAGTATGGGTGCTGTTAAAATAACGCTTACATTTTGGTTGTCAATTTTTGGATTAAAGCTGTTGCCATGGTAACATCTTATCTAATGACAGGCAGATATATTCCTTATTTTGACCTAAACTCCTTAATATTTATACTTTCCTTCGGTGAAATTTTTTCATACTTCGCCATATCATGGAAATGATATTACCTGACATTTTGAACTGGTAAAAAGTCAAGGTTGTTCAGACGGTTTTTCCAATATTCTGTAATTTGTCATTATTCTAAATATATTAGATTAGCTCTGACAGATTTTAACAA
>OZ026600.1:24779607-24789607 GCA_964020085.1 Micromussa lordhowensis | reverse complement strand
GTCAAGAAGACATAGCGATGTTGATCGTGTTCTTCCGATCAAATCTGACCGGAAACGAACTTGATTAGTGAACCTCTGTACTTTGGGAAATAGCGCGCTATATTCAGAAAACCGTACAATTTTTTATGTTGATGAATATACCTTCGTAATCTACAATTATTAAGCTCTCAGAAAATATATACTTTATTGGGGTTTGCGTCAAACGTCCGACTGTAAAGCGGGGCCAAAGAATGATGGTCATTTGGGGTACACTGATACCTTAAATCATCCGGATAGTGCATTCTGCACTAAAAACAGCCCATGTTTTAAAGTACAACTGATGATATGGAACAATTAGAATACAGAGAACAAATATATACATTGCTGTTATGTTACGTGTGCATAGCCATGTTAAGTTTTCTTTCCTTTATTTATACTACTGCACTGATAAAATAACTGGTATAGATATTCTGAATGAAGTTATTCATTGTTCCTTTTTCAGAGAATATAAACAGAAATGGCAACTGATCACAGGTGTTAAAAGACAACTTGGGAGGACAAAGTTTAATACTTCTATCATACTTTAATCACCTGTCAATTACAATGCCATTCATGCTGACATTTCAAACTGTCTACCACCTTGCAACCTCATCCCCAGGGCTTTTCCCTTGAAGTTGGCATCGCACCTCCTCCTGCCCATCCCACCTTCAAGGGAAAAAGCACCGGGGACGAGGTTGGCTGCCTTGGATTTCAAAAATTTGAAACAAGTCAAAACAGCTCTGACATTGTTTGACAAAATCAGGAAAAGTGTAAAAAAATACAAGAACTGAAAAAGCTTTCTGAAAAATGCTCTATAAAATCTTAAATCTCTCTAAAACAGGCAATGAGTTACATGTAAGTTTAAAAAACACCAAGATTTAGTTAAAAAACCCCTTTGAGAATGTGCTTGCCATAGAAAAAGTCACACGGCCAAAAAATTGACACGCAAAATAACTAAACTTTAGGTAGGTAGACGAATGCTAGTTAGAAAGGTCTGAGATTCAGAGCAGGTATTTTCTTCCCCATTCCCCCCTCCACGCTAACCAGAGCTGAAAATGCTTATTTCTTGATTACATTGTGACCTTAATGGCCCCAGATGAATCTGACAAATTGTGCCCCTGCTATTTGACAATACTAATGGTGGTCAGTCTAGATCATAAAAGAAAAAAACCTGAAATAAAGGTTCAAATACATTATTATTCAAAGGTCAAACATTTTGTGACTTGTCAGCAAGTCTTGTCATCAAGAGGAAGTATCCTTCACCCAGTGAAGACAATTAAGCATCTGAAAGAGAAAAAGAAGACACTTCAGGTGAGAAAGCTTGAAAACTGAACAAAACACTTGGGTAACAATGTTAGGAATGAGTTTAATTTACCCTGTAATCTGTGGGGAGGAAAGATGAATAAGACCAACCTCTTAAATGAACAAAAATCTAGCGTTTCGGGGGTGACTAAAATCTTTTTTTGACTTCTAAGAAGTATCAAGGTCGTGCCAAAGACCAAAATCTTACATAGACACTCAGATTGCCATATTTTTTTCTGCATTGCTGATCCTCTGAAAAACATACAGTCAGAGTTTTTCAAAACCCCTAAAAGGTATGATGGGTATCCCTTTCAGTACATTATGAGGAATACTCCCGGTATAATTTGCCACTGAGCAACTTAATTATAATCAAACTGGAAACAACTCCTTATAATAAACAGCAATACATGCACAGCTGATGTTGTTGTAGAATGTCTCAACTATTAGCTACCCTGGAAATTGCAAAATAAACAGATATGAAAATAATGTATAAATGAAGTAGCTTGAAGTGTTAATTGGTAAAGGAAATGATCCATGAAAAAAGAGGGGATCACCAACCATTTAATTTAGGTGGCTCATAATAGTTTCTGGTTTTTGAGACTTTAGAATTAGATGCAATTTTTTGGGCTTGGAACTGTACTGTTTTAAATGACTGTACAATTTTTTTTAAGGTAACTCTCCACTGTACCTTTCATTGTGTTTAAGTCATAAATCAAGGTTGCACTGTTCTGTTGCCTAGCAACAAACATGACCCACTTTTTACCATCAATTGCATCTATCTTAAAAACTAACCCCATATTTTTTCTAAAGATCTTTTTATCACCCAAAGAAGAAAAAACAGGGAAAATTATAAATAATTATGTGGAGTAGATTTTGCTTAAGGTTGCTGGAAACAGTTTCCAGTACTTTCCAAGACTTATATTTTGATTGGTCATTATAACCACCCTATATCAATTGATGTCAAAATCGTGGTATCAAAAAACTGCCCAATCATTGGTGAAGATGTTCCTGCCAATTTTGTGGCACGATAGATTACCATAGCAACAATATCACCTGCTAAAAACACCCTTAATTTAAGCTTTAAGCACTTATAACTCAAAAACAAGCTCAGTGACCCCCATATTGTATTGTCGAATTGTAATCAGCATGATAAGATGCAACATTTTGCAAAGTTTAAAAAATTCTGCAAAGGGAGTTCAGAGCCACACATGTCCAATACACTCAAAGTGTGTCGAGTCGTCTGTATGTATAGACAAGTCGTCTTGGCAAAAGTCATGTCGTGAAATTCATGAAGTCATCCTTACCGGAAGTTGACAAACCCTACAGGAAGTCTGACTACAGTCACCGGAAATGGTCATACTACGTGAATGGGGGGTGGAAATGTCGTCGAGTCGTCACGAGTTGACACGACTCGTTACTTCCAGAAGTCGACTTGACTTTATATGGCTAAAAACGCGCTTGCAGACAAAAGCACAAAAGAAATGAAACAAGAAGCCATGCAATGTATACCTCGTTCTGTAAACTTGTGCAGACAAATGACACGTTTTAAATAAAGTCGTGTGCAGGAAACCAAACTGGGCATCCAAACAAAAAGCCATGCAATGTATACCACATTCTATAAAGTTGTGCAGACAAATGACCCTTTTTGTGCAGGAAATAAAATTGTGCATCCAAACAAGAAGCCATGGAAAGTAGAACTCAATCATTATAGTTATGCAGAAGAGCGATCAATTTTTACCACAAACATCGGCCCGTACATACAAATCGGATCATATAACGGGTTGTCTCAACCGCTTCCCAATGTTGTCATTGTTTTGTGTCATAACAACAAAAGGTGAGACAGGGAGACTGGGGACAAAGCGGTTGCTTTTACTGTTTTCTCGAGAGAGTTGTTCGGAGTTGATGGTTTTATTATAGTATGGCGACTGTTTTGGAGGATATCGATCGTTCTTCTCGACTCCTGTTTGTCTTCAAATGCATTGGAGATGCAATAAAACTAGATTAAATAAAATCTGCACTAAGCAGAATAAATGTATACGAAGCATGTTCTTTGCCCATGGCAGAGAACATGTCAACCCGTATTATAATCTGCTTGAAATTTTGAAATTTGAAAATATTTATAGACTAAAAGTATCACTTTTTACACATAAATTTAAAAACGATAAAAGTAACACCCCAGCTGTATTACTGAATATTCCTACACCTTCATCAGAGATTCACCCATATAACACCAGATATGCTGCAAATCAAAATTTCTTTAAGCCATCAGTACGCACCAATTATGGGGTATCTACATTTAAATTCTCCGCGGTAAAAATCTGGGAATCTGTCCCGTCAGAACTTAAATGTTTTCCATACTTGCTCTTCAAAAAGCAATATAAAAAATTCTTATTGACTACTCAAAACTGACCATAGTTTAACTGCTAGCTATGTAAAATAATCTTGTACGATATCAGGACATCGTTTTCCTTTTATTTGAGCTTACATGTATATATGTCTTTCCTTCTCTTATGATTGTAATATCGTCTTTTAACGTAACATAACATGCGGCAATCGCCAACTTAAATCTACATGACAGTGGCCAACTCGAAAGCCCCTTGGCTACTTTGGTCACTGTGCACAATTACATATTGTATCGTCTAGTTAATTTCTATTTGTATTTATTCGTCCTATATTGTTGTAAATCGTGTTTTTTTTTTATTTTTTTTCTGTAAATAGTGTGCTATAATAAAAAAACTGAAACTGAAAAATTGATGTCTTCATTAGGATGGTAGGGCTAGCTTCCGTGATCGAGAAATTTGTTTGGGGTGAACGTGAAACGGAACAAGTGGAAAAAAAAGATGGTGGCGAGGAGAAAGCCGTAAGCAGCTGCTTCGTTGCAGAAACACAAAATATCCTCCACTTTTATTCTTCGGTGCTGAAGTCTGATAGAGAATTATTTCGCGAATTCCACGACTTTTCTTTGAAGTGTGGCAAGCCTATTGCAACTGTTCTGAGTTCATCGAGGGTTAACTGTCGAAAGTGTGGAAAGAAGTTGGCTTTTGAGAATAAAGTAATCCCTGTTGTCATTTATAGCAACCGGCGCGGTACTTATTTGGGCTCACGACTTACTAAAGTGTGCCGTAAATGTAAAATTTACGAACACCATGGTTATTGGTCTGTCGAAGGTAAGCATCATTTTAACAGTGACAAACATAATGAAGATTATGAGAACAGAAAGAATGCCATTGTAATGATTTATGGGGTATAGAGAAGATGCTGTTCCACCTAAACAAGATAATGCACCTTATTATCCAACTCTGCTTCGTAGAGTACAAATATCGCGCGAAACGAGTACAAATATCACACGATATTTGTACTCGTCTCATTCCTCCCGGCCGCGTGAAGTTCAAAACCTTGGCAAGTCAGAATTTTGGGAAAAGAAATCGTTGGATAATAAATCTCTTATTAGACGTTTTGGTGTGTAGTATCGCTGTATATTTTTACTCGTTGTTTGTATTTTGACTCGCCCTACGGGCTCGTCAAAATACCTCACAACTCGTAAAAATATACAGCGATACTACACACCAAAACGTCTAATAAGATATATTTATTTTCATTTCGAAATTTAAAGTTCCTATTGTGTAAACATCAATAAATATAGATTGCCACAACAAACATATTGGTTCTATTTTGAATCCATGACCTTGAAATAATTAAATTCCCTCTCGAGCTGCCAATAACACCGCAGAGTAATTGTACGCATGGCATTATCATCTCTAAATCCATGACATCACAAACATCGCATGAAAGAAAATGCACTCACTTTTCCCATCTTTCCTTCACTGAAGTTGGGTGATAATTTTTATACTGGATGATAAAAATTACATACTTCACATTATAATTTTTGGACACAATTTAATCCCAGAGCTTCTTTTTAATTTTTTCACCAAAAAAAAATTATATAAAAAGAAGTCTTTAAGAATACCCTAAATAAACTTTTAGATTTTCAAATTAGAGGAATGTCTGAAAAACATTTCCCAGGGTTTCAAGTTTTTCAAGATATTTTACCAAAGCTACCTCAAGAACAGATAGCGAATAGGTGAAAAATAGCAAGAATTAGGTCTCCTTCAAGATTTGTTCTTGCCATGGCAACAGTCTGCAAAATACTAATATTAACAAAAACAATTTCAGATGAAGCGATTCTTCACTGTGAATGCCAGGTCTTTGAAGCCAAACTAAAATAATTTTTGGATTATTGTACCTCTTCAGGTGTAGTACTAAAAATACAATAGAAATACCTAAGTGTCTATTTTCATGCCGTTTTCGTAAGATGAATGGACCTTCCCGTCTTCACGCGGAGCTATTCGCAGTAAACCACAACTTCGTCGACAACGTTTTCTGAATGGCAAAAATCAACTAAAATCAAACTCGTTTGGTTAGACAGAACAATTCAAACATCCAAATTCTACATGTAGAACCTCATTTTAATCTTTCCACTAACCCAACAAGGACAATAAAAAATTAGTTTCCTGGAAGCTTTTTCTATGTTACACCAGGTTACACCGCTTAAACTACAGCTAAAATCGAATGCGAACAAATGATGCTAAATATGGCTCACCCTTCCGCGCACTTAGCTCAATCTCCATGACACAAATCCTTATACAACGATTTAACAAAGTTTTTACTCCTGAAACATAAATAGGCCTGCCTCGTCCCCAGGCGTCTCTGTTTGTCAGAAAACGACAAATCGCCGCAATCCAGGCACAATGCACCATGGGAAGGATCAAGCCTTGTCGCAGTGCATCATGGGCAGGCTCAAGCCTTCCCATGATCCTTTGCGAGCTTCACTCGTACTAGTTTCTCTCGTTCCGAAATCCGCTAGAGCGCGACTGGGTACGAGGCAGTAAATAGGCCATTTTTGATCAAATACAGATCGAGCAAACATGAAAACCTATCAGGTGAGTACTTCATATAGAGCAGTTTTCAATTGACTGTCGTAAAACCAAAACCAAACTAATTACTTACCAATTAGACTACTCAGCCAATCTCTAACCGTAGTTATTGGACTCCTACTTCACTGATCGGTACAATAGGGTGAAGTTGGGATCCATAGTGAGTGAGTGGGAAAGGGGGTCAAGGGGATGTCCACAGGGTTCCGCATTTGGACCATTGATATGGAACATGTTCCAAAATGATCTGACATACAGTGTAAATTCTAATTCTAATATCAATATGTATGCAGACGACCACCAGTTCCATGCTGCAGGCAGTACTGTTACTGAGGTGTATGATAAGTTAATAGCAAGTGCCGAATTAGCCTCCAGATGGTATAGATCGAATTTCTTAAAAGAGAACTATGACAAGTATCAGACAATGACACTTGGGTATCGGCTTCGGCTGATAACTCTTACCTCGACCTTGATTATTCTGGATATCACAAAAACCTCATCCAATAATTGCTTATTTCTGACTTGGGCGAAGGCGACTGCCGCCGCTTTACAAATATGGCGGCGTGCGGCTTTTTTTACCCAAGGTCACTTTTGTACTGTTGGAGACGAAATTCGCATATAAAGGAGGCTTTACCTGCTGGAACAACTTAAGTCAATTCTGTGCATTTAAGAAAAATTGTTTCGGAAATCCAATGTTTCCTAAATTTCAAAGGAAACTCGATCGATCGTGCAGCCGCCGAGAACGTATTAAGGACTCCTAAAACATAGCAAATCTACCCAGAATTTGTGTAAAAATCCTACAGAGTAAGCCCAGGACGCTGTCTTTAACGAAAACTGTAAATGATGCTTTAGCATCAAACGACAGCAAACAAAACAAACGCCTGTTCGGAGCCCGCTCGCCCGCGCGGGCACACGAAGCAGTCAGCGGTAGTCAAAACAGCTCATGAGCAACTGCTGATCATATAAAGTCTGGATTTTTGAATACGTGTCTTAACGCGCGTGGGAATAACGGAACTCGCGAAGGCTTTTGCATGAAAACAAGTCCGGTGACCCCTTCTTTTTATTGTTTTAATTTAATGTTATCATGGAGAGCAAACGTCAGAAAAAAAACTAAAAAAATTCTACGGAAGAAAATTTGCACTCTGTGCAAATTGTCGTTTTTCCAAGTTTACAAGAAATTGGCTCTGTAAATTTTTTTTAAAATTGTTCTGCAATTCCCGTTTCAGATGCCAAAAGCTATGGTTAAAAAAAAACTTGGGGTCACCGGGTAAATGTTTTAGTTATTAGTGACATAAGCGAAAAATCAAGTCTGGAAAATCCTTTTGGAATGCTGCCATGGTAACTGCTGACGTAAAAATAACAGCTGTTTTAGGTAAAGTATAAATTATGTAATCCAAATTTACAAAATTCTTACAAAGTTACGAGCCGTCAAAAACCTGAAAACTGGTACGAGCCACCTTAAATTAAGAGAGAAATTTGCAGGCGAAGTTAGTGAGCCCGGTGCCAAATCCTATCATTTATATTTCTTTCTTAGCGCATGCGATCTATGATGTTTGTTAGTGTTGCGACATGAATTACATGCGCAGAAAAGCTTCGCAGAAACGATGGGTGCAAACATCCTTAATAAGCTTACAGTTGTCATCGAAACGTCAAATGAACCAGAAAGCAGACAGGAAATGTTTCCAGTGTTTAGTGCCGACACTTGCAGTTACATTACTTGCAAAAAATTTCAGACAATAAAATTTCAGACGTTTTATTTCGGACGTTTCATTGTCGGACACTTTTTCCCTCATTTTGGACAATTTTCGGACAAACATTTCGGACAAACATTTCGGACACTGCGCTGAAACATGCCTAAAGTAAATTTACAACTAAAAAACATGAATCAGACTGAAATAAATTCTGCGAAAATGATAATTTTACTGTACCTTTAAGGTTTTACAGCCGGATACACCAACAAGAAAATATGTTTATGTTTTTGTCTTTCATAAAAGAAACAAATATTTTCCTTTCCAGAGATAAAAAGAATGACTGAGCAAAGCCGCCTAATCCGAATTCTAGCCATATCATGTATATTGGCTTTGAATATGTGATACCGTCGCCCAGAAAGTACTTTTAAAGTTTTATACTATACTATAAAAAATTTCGGACAGTTTTATTTTTAGACACTATTTTCAGACACTATTTTTGTCCAAAATTAAAATCGTGCGAATTTTTTTGCAAGTAATGTACTTTGTGGTACTGTATGTAAACAATATAGCGCCTGCAACATTGACTAATGCAGTGATTATATAATCATAGGCGTTTTACTGGTCAGCAAAACTTAAGAGATGAGTAACGGACCCCTCATTTGCAGATTTTTTGCATAATCTGATCACCCACTACAGCTCGTAACTTGCTACCACAATAACAAGTTGGAAAGGATTCGCGATTGGCCGTAGAGCCAAAACATTAAACTTTAGTTGTCCAAATAATCTGATTAATATCAGATATTAAATTTACCGAAAGTGATCGCCTCACAACATAAAGACGGAGCTCTGAAGCAAATCTTGCCTTTTGTAACACGTGCAATATCAAACATCAGTGTCCAACCATGGAAATATAGCACTCTATACAAAGCCAACCCCCTATCTTCTTCCCATTTCCTTTAAAAAGGAAAATCTCTCAATATTTGTTTAGGCCTGTCACTTTTTGCATTGGTTCCAGTCAGAAACTAGCAACATACTGTGCAAGTGACATATTACCTTTACAAAAGTTTCTGGAGAAACAGGATTTGTTGGCTTTATGGACACATGGCCAGTTCTTGGAGTATGGTGGAGGCTCATTTCAGATGGAAATGGAGTACCTGTAGGTATCTGCCAAAGGCGTTGTTGATTTTTCTTGAGGCTGGGAGGCATCTTTTCTTCGCTTGTGAAGGTACTGAAACCTGTAATATGAATCAATCGATCACCCACAAAGGATACAAAGAAACACCAAATAATAAAAATATATATTAAAACTG
This sequence comes from Micromussa lordhowensis, assembly GCA_964020085.1. Lineage (NCBI taxonomy): Eukaryota > Metazoa > Cnidaria > Anthozoa > Scleractinia > Lobophylliidae > Micromussa > Micromussa lordhowensis. The sequence goes on along the minus strand of OZ026600.1, from coordinate 24,780,355 downwards.
ATGCACGAAAGATCACCAGGAAGGCTCCTGAAGATCATATATTTTGACCTGTTGTTAGACATGTATAGAGCATGACAGTCGATCATTATTAGTGCGTGAGAATTGTTTAGCGTTAAATTTGATCTTAAAGATGATTATGCTTGTTAAAAGGGACAAAACAACAAGATCATTAATTTACATGACAGACAGTGATATATACATCAAGATTCGTGTATATAGATCGTTTTCACGTGACGTCATCACTTTCTAAAATCTAACACTAAAGATCCACCAAAGTTTTCATCCTCATCAGGTATAAGAGGTGACATATTTATATCTGTGTACAACTTTACAGCTCCATAGCGTGCTTCGTTTGGAAACTAGAGCATTTTGAATTTCCCGGTTATGCAGGTGCGTGACACAAGGCTATGATCAAATTTGTTGAAAAATATATACTTATCTCATGATTTTGAGCCCAGTTAGAAGCTAGAGCATTAGGAAAAGTGCTTATGTAAATACTTGTTTTTTCAGTACTGATAATCAGTCGCCTAGAAAGCCAAAGTAAGTTCCAGATGTTTACACTATTTTCCGGCCGCCATATTGGTGTACCATGGAGGTACACTAACATGGCGTTTTCATACTGGGCTCTGTAAATTTCTGCGAAACATTTCGACGAATATCTGAAGTTTGAGGAAACGTACAGGGCTAAAACTTGGAGAAGTGTCTTATTTTTTTATCTTCTATAACATCACAATTCCTTAGCTTTTTC
>OZ026600.1:24749607-24769607 GCA_964020085.1 Micromussa lordhowensis | reverse complement strand
AAGTTGTGACTCTACCACTGAAGCCACAAGGCAAACCAAACAAAGTTATTTCAAGCTGTTATGCAAAGCAAGAGAATGCGAGAAAATGGCAAGGTACTGGTAGATGAGCCGAGAAACAGGTCCCAACACTTTCCTAAGAGCACAAAAAGCAGTGTCTGAGGTTCTTGGCAGACAAAGCTTTAAAGATGATTTCCAGTCCGTACTGCGCACTCTCGAGAGTTTGTTTACGTTTTTGTTTTGTCTCATGTAAGACATCCCAAGATGTAATCGTCTCGTAGGTAACCGCTCTAGCCGGGGGGACTTCCTTATATGGTCTATATAGGTATGTGCGGGCCCAAAGGGAATGTTTTTTAGCCGTTTTGGTTATAAATAGGGTATCGATTATGGCCATTTTGGACTTGAATAGGATATGGTTTTTGTACTTTAGTCTTAAATTGGGTATGTTGTTTACAATAAGCTACTTTTTCATCGTTATCGATAAGACCATAAACAAAAGCCCTTCGAAAATTATGTTTAGGGCAACTGTGTCAGCCGCAACGGTCAAAAATAGGATATCGAATTTTTGGTCTGGTCATATATAGGGTAGGAAAAATCGCAGATTTTGGTCATAAATAAGTTAAGGGCTTTGGGAAGCGGGCTGCACACCCCCACCAAATTGTTCTGGGGGTCCCTCCCCCCAGTACTTCTGCTAGCCAAGGAAGGATCGACAAATAAAAAACAAAAACAAAAACAAAAACAAACACACAAAGAAATCACTGAGCGGCAAACAAACAAAAGAAATAAATGTCTCGGTTTATGAGTGTTGGCTTACTGCTCGTGTTAGCCACACAAAAAGTACTCGGTCTACACGGTCTACCGGGTCGTCATCTGCATGGTCTGCGTTTTTGCGGTGACCGAAAGCTCTTCGAGAAAACGCGTTTCGCAAATGAGTCAAATGCGTGTTAAACGTTAGGCCCTGTTCAAACGTCGAACTATGCATCCTTTCCCGAACAGCGGCTGGTAATCGAGCCTACTCTAACCACTGAGCTAGAAAATACATTTTCTGAGTAATTCGACTTGAGAACGCTTCTTCGTTTATTTCACTTTATCCAAGTCACCGTTAGGTCTTGTCATTTATCCATAATTTACATTATGTGTCCGCATTGGATTCGGTACGTTCGACGTTAGTCTCCTCCGCAAACGTTATTAGGGTCGTTGCGTGACGACCCTAATAACGGCTTCGGAGGAGACTAGTTCGACGTTTGAATCGAAATCACAGGAAACTTTTCTAAATTCCCAACTGGGAAAAAAGGGGAAAAACATGTGAAATTAATGGAACTTTTGTTGTTCTATTCGACTGCCGTAATCAAATAGAACAGCAAGGTTGGCCAAAATACAAATATGTCGATCATAATTGATCCAGACGTCGAATTAAGGTTCGGCACATGTAATTAAGTTCGACGTTTGAACTGGGCCTCATTACGGTTCAAATTTTTCCAGATGAGCGCCTACATTCTAAATCGTTCCGGAACGGACACCAGAGAGATACATTTCCCAAACGCGTTTACGAAAATGAAGCAAAACATTGTCATCTGTACTACATGAAGAGTGCCACAAACAGTTATTACTCTGTAATGCGGGTAAACAAGCCGTAAGTACGTAAGTCTGATCCGAACATTTACTCTAAAATATTTTTTCCCAAAAGCGAACAACCAAAGGAACAGGAAAGATTACGTGAGAACTCACTGTTACCTGATGAACGTTGATCAGTCAATATCAGACCGTTGTCATCCAAAATGAAGTCCACTTGCTTGAAGACAAACGGTCGTTTTCTGTCGTATTGTTCTGTCTGTATCTTTGCTAATTCTCTAAATTCCCTACATCTAAGGGTGGGATGTATGGGTTCTCTGCCATTTTTTCCACATCTCAAGAGGCAAAAGTTTGTCTGCTTTTTGTAGGTCAATGTAAACGGGTTACTAGCGGTGGTTATAACACTTGCAGCTTCCGCCATCGCCGAGACCAGTAGAGACTGTGCATCAAATAATTACCATATTCCCGCCGGTAAGTTAGTCACGCACTATAGCATTTCTTTTTGTTTCGGGGAAGGGAGAGGGAGGGGGTGATGTGTCAATTGCTTGATCCCGAGTCAGACCAGAAATGATAAATGTATTTTATCGGTCCCTTGACTGAACATTCGGCCAGTTCTGATGAAACGCCATTGGCCGCAAGGCTGAGTACGAAAAACTAAAGTAGGAGGCATATTGCAAACGTAATACTCGAATGTTTATCATGTGGTGTGCGTTATACGACCGCGGTACATTTTGACCGCGTACGTTCAAAGAGGTATTAAAGTTCAACTCGATTTTATGTCTATGATGGATAGCTATTCGGACCGGAAAATATGCAATGGGAAGATAGACCCTCCCTCCACTAATGTTCGGAATAATGGATTACGTTATATTATTTTTCGGTAATAATAAGAGCACTTATTTTCGCGTGATCAAATTAATCGGGATTAAAGCCAGAAAAAATTCCGGCCTGAACGGGATTCGAACCCATGACCTCTGCGATACCGGTGCAGTGCTCTGCCAACTGAGCTATCAAGCCATCTGGGAGCTGGTCACGTTGTGAGTTCGTAATATACCCGTAGATGGTGAAAAATGCAAGTGAACAAACGTATAACTTCTGTATAACTGCGATGATCAATCATGTCTTCATATCTTTCTCCGCAGTTCAAATATATGATCTTTGGGTGGGAGGGTGGGTCCTCGATCTGAAGGTTTTCATTAGATGTCACGGCGGCCATATTGGTATTCCAAAACAATGAACGGTGGCCATGTTTATAGCCATGGTGGCGTCCTCCCTGATGATATCAAAAACTGTTCTAACTTAGCTACTTTCAAGAGGAAACTTAAGGACAATAAGAATTTTCTAAAATCTATTAGTTTTACTAAAGCTTCTTGCAGTATTTCCAATAAATCCTTAGCGCCAGTAAGTTGAGCCAAAACTCCGAGCAAGAGAGATGACGTATATTAACCGAAGACAAGATGCAAATACGAAAGCAAACGGTAATGCGCGAACTGAGTGACAATGGAGCTAACTAAACGACAGCGTGCATACAAAGCGAAACGGCAGCATGCACAATGTGTCACGCTACGTGACTAAACAACAATACGAAATATGACGTGACTTCTTCTTTCTTCCGCTCGCCTGAGTAGATGAGCAATAAACACAGAGGAAAGTTAGGCTGTAGATTGGTAATGAAAAAGCGGTGACAAATATAGCTAGAGGTCAATGCGTAAATTAAGTACTACAACATAGTCAGGTATTAGTGTAGAGTCAGGCACGGAGTTTGTAGGAGCAGCTAAGTGACATAGTCCTTGAGGTAACTCGGACGACGGGTAGGACGGCTAGACCGGCGTGGGCGAGATGAGAAAGCAGGCTCCGATATAGGGGCATCAATGATGTCAGACACGCTTCCACCCGGGAGAGGAGGTGACTCGGGCGCAGAAGTAATGTCAGGCTGAGGATCTGGCGAGCTCGCTAGGAACTATATAGCTAAAGCAGGAACAGGATTCGGAGTGCTCTGAGGCGTAGGAACGTGAGCGGGTTCCTCGTCAACGTACCCAGGCTCCTCGTCGATACCTTCAAGGTAGGAGTCGGAGCTGTAACGGCAAGAAAGGTTAGAAGTCGTCTCTGTTAGGTCAGAAACGTGATAACATTCAGACAGTTTGACGCGATAGGATGTAGAAAGCAGCTGTGAACCAGTGAACTTACGTACGTTGCACCACAGGCCATCTACGGAGACCACAAGGTACCGACTGCGGGCATGCGTCTTGGAACCGTCAGAGGTAATGTAAACCAAATCGCCGACCTGAACGGGCATGGAGGGGCGAGGACAGCATCCAGGGGCGTGAGCGGGTTCCTCGTCAACGTACCCAGGCTCCTCGTCGATACCTTCAAGGTAGGAGTCGGAGCTGTAACGGCAAGAAAGGTTAGAAGTCGTCTCTGTTAGGTCAGAAACGTGATAACATTCAGACAGTTTGACGCGATAGGATGTAGAAAGCAGCTGTGAACCAGTGAACTTACGTACGTTGCACCACAGGCCATCTACGGAGACCACAAGGTACCGACTGCGGGCATGCGTCTTGGAACCGTCAGAGGTAATGTAAACCAAATCGCCGACCTGAACGGGCATGGAGGGGCGAGGACAGCATCCAAGGGCTTTGGATCTCTCACTAGCAGGATGGTTACCGAGCCGCAAAGAGTGCTGTTATCGAACAACTTGGAGGTCAGAAAAAGGGATCTGTGCGTTGCTGAATTGGTCGCGTTGAAGCCACATCTCGCGGGCAGACCTCTCCTCTGTTGCGGATACGGGTGTTGAGATTGGCGGTCGCCACAGCTAAGGAAAGAGGAGTGATTGTACCACCCTCAGGGCAAATACGGAGGAGCTCATCACCAAGTTCAGCTACGCATTTCTCTGCCACAGGATTCTTGTTTGGGTTTTTGACTCGACCGACTTCTACAGCAAAGCCATACTGCCTAAGGATTTCATCGCCGCACAGCGAAGCGAATCCGATTCGCTTCGCTGTGCGGCGATGAAATCCGAGTAGATCCGAGTAGATCCTGCTCCTGGGCCAGGAGCAGGATCTACTCTTATGACGGAAGGGGGGCCAGACAGAGGGCGCAGGTCAAGGCACAATCGGAGGAGACCAGAGCGAATGGAATCACGACGTTCGTCATCTAGCAAGCAGCTAGAAGTGAAGGACGTGGAGGTCTCGCGGACGACAAGTATTAACTGACGGTAGCGTTTTATGACGTCTGCAGCGAAGGAAATACCAAAGCCGTCGGGAGGATCGGAGGTTGACTGTTCAACAAGACTGGAGGGAACTTTCTTCAGAGGAGAGCACAGGTGGCAACACTGCGAACACCGTTCCAGGGCTTTGTCCAGATCTAAGGCGAAGAATTAACGCTGTGAGACCAGTTTCATTTGGTGACGGGAAGGGTGGTCCAACTTAACGTGCAGGGCAGCAAGGAAGCCATCAACGACGGAACGCGGGATGACTATACACTCACGGGGCGTAGCGAAAGGTTCATCATGTTTTACGACGAGCAGGCCGTCACGGGAAATGGAGACAAGGTTTAGGTAACGCTTGACGTCTTTGATGTTTGTCAGCTTCTTCGACGGGCGGGTGCCCTGCTTAAGATGAGAGTGGACACGCCTTAAGTCAGGGCACTCTAGCTGCGGCAGAGCTTGTCAAAGGCCTGGACACATGGCTTGCTATCAGTCAGTACATAAGTCTTAGACTTTGATTGAATTATATAAGGAGCGAAGTGCTTGACAGCTGCTGCAATGGATAATGCCTCTATTTCACATGGTAACCAGGAAGCTTGATGTTTTGTAAACTTGGCACTGAAATATCCAGCGAGGTAGAGCTTCTGGTCACGAAGAGTTGCACCAAGGCCTTTCATCTTGACAGAACCATCGGTTGCGATCCAGAGCTGATCATCAGGCTTGGGGAGAGTGATGGATCTGTTGGACATGAGTGCTTCTTGCACGAGCGAAAACACACCAGGAGCATCTTATACGACCCAACAAAGGCACGGAGACCGCGGACGTTCTTGGGAGGCTCACAAGAAGCCAAGGCAGCCACGCGATGGGGAGAAGCGCGAATCGAACCTTGGGACCATATCCAACCGAGAATGGTGGTCGAGGCTGGGCAGATTATGGTTTTGGCAGGTGAGAGGCGAAGGTCGCAGCGATCAAGAGCCGTGAGCACCTTTCGCTAATTTGCAAGGAGCTCTTGGTGAGAATTACCGCCGCAATAGAAGTCGTCAGCAATCTTAGCGACACACCCCTCCTGAAGGAGATCGCCCAGGATGCGACACATTAGCTCCTCGAGGGCTGTCTCAGAACCGGGGATTCCCATGGCACAGCGCGTGTAGACACGAACACCTTTGAATGGAGTAACCACGCCACAATACTTCATGGAGTTCTTTGCAAGGGGAATTTGGTAGAACGCCTGGGACAAATCAGAGACTATGATGTACTTCCAGCAAGCAATCTTGAGAAGGGTGGAGTCCACGTCTGGCATTAGTGAGGGCTGAGGTTTACTATAGCGGCCCACGTCAGTAAAAGCTGTGACCAAGCGGAAGCCGCCATTCCTCTTCTTCACTAGGAAGAGGGATTCAGATATTCCACCACAACCTCTTAATCTTCTGGTCGACGGAATACACCTTGAGACTCAAGTTCGTCAAATTTGGTTTGAAGAAGGTCGAATTGGTCACGAGAGTACTGAGGGACACGCCCTTTGCGCTGGGGAGGCTCGACAGGACCCATATTCACAACTCCCTCAATTGGACCGGCGGCTCCATTGTAACCAGGGATGCGGGAATCAAAGACCAATTGAAGCTCCCTCAGGAGCGAAACGAACGCAGCTTTCTCAGAGGAGGATAACAAACCATCAGGGTCTACGTGTACGGTCTCCATAGGGGGAGAGGGAGGAACAGTAAACTTTGGAGACGGCTCGGCGGCTTGAGTTGAGGAGGGCTCTGTGGGAGATTCGAGGACAGTTAGACGTGCTTGGCATAAATGGTCGTGCTTACGGACAAGTAAGGGCTCCTCGGTATTGTTGAGAAGTCTCAGTTTACCGCCAATGGATTGCCCAATATCAGGTGGAGGCCAGGTGTGAGCAGGTTTGAGGTGACTAGAAGAGACCGAATCCATACGGGGCTCGATGGCAAGTCTAGCATCTTTAAGCAGCTCTGAGGGGGCGTCGATTTCAAGGAACTCACCCGGCCAGACAGTGGTGTTAGTGTTCGGGGCGCGAAGGAGGTGGCAAGCTCTAACAGCGTAGTGAGTCTGAGGACTTTGAGAACAGCCATAAGACGCCACGTCACACCCAGCGATGATAATCTCACGTTTAGCGGGACGGACTGCGATGTCGTTGGAGGTCACGAACGGCGTTCCGGCCAGTATGTCAACATCAAGATCCTCGACAACGAGCGCTTCCAGAGTAAGGGGTCGGCCATGATGAATCAGAGGAAGGCGAGTCTCACCAACAACAGTTTACGGGGTACGACCGTCGGCCAGCAAAGCGGCCTGGGAGCTTTTAGTCACCTTAGCACCAATGTGCCGAGCTAGGGAGGCTCTCATCATATTAGTTTCTGCGCCAGTGTCAATTGTTAGACGTAAAGGGTGATGACTGTAGAAAGCGTGAAGGAATGGAGACTGTGAGACGTTTACGCGGCGAGTGACAGGAGGTTCCATAGTAGGTAGAACTCCGGAGGTACAATGCTGCATATTTGAGAATTCTTGAAAATCTGAAGGAAAAGGCTGATCAAGGCTGTGCTGGTAATCATAACTGCTCTCATCTAATTCAACGCTAGCCACTTGGCGAACCTTGAACATGAAGAGACGGTCAGGTTCGGGCAGAAACTTGCAATGTTGCTGAGGAAATGCGACCGAAAATCTGGGCGACCAGCCTGCTGGCAAAGAGGACAGGACTTGACAGCTCGAGGCTTGGGTAGTAGCCTGCATCGAGCGGAAACAAATGAGCGATGATCAGTCGGGGGAGCAGAGCGTAAGACCTTGGATTCATCACTGGTGTGGAGCTCGTTAAGTAATGACCCGAGAGCTTGAGAGATCTCAGGTTTCACAGAGGCCAACGTCCTACTACGTAACTCGGTTCCATATCGCTGTTTCAAAAGCCGTGGAAGGCTGGGATGGAGTAGGCGTAACCAGGTAAGAACAACAAAATTTTCGAGGGATGGAGATAGTTCTTCATCAGTGTCAGGAGTCTCTCCATGATGAGTGATTCCGCTGGATGTAGTGAGCAGGTTGTCCTCAATAAATGGTGACACAGAGAATTAACTCTGAAGTGTAAATTTAAGAGCTAAGTATACCCGTGAATAACCCACTGGGCGTTAGCTCTAGTAAAGGGAATCAGGGAACCACTCGAGGTAAAGAAAAGATCTTTTGACCTCGGTGGGAATCGAACCCACGACCTCCGGATTAGATCTACCGTTACTCTGCCGTATACCCGTGAATAACCCACTGGGCGTTAGCTCTAGTAAAGGGAATCAACATTCATATGTCCTCAATAAAGGCCATTAAGCTTTGGAATCCTCAGGACGTTGTTCGGGCTTTAGAGAAATATTCGCGAGGTCCAAGAAACGGGAACCGGTTAGCTGCAAGCCAGAATGCTGCCGGATCTTTTGCCAAACGCCGCTAATAGATGTAGAATTCTTGACAATTGAGCTCCGGGAAATGATAGGGGCGTAATTGGCAATTTGGCCGAGCAACATTTCCAAATGTGTTACCTTTTGAGCAGCAGTCCTTCTTCTCGCCCCTGGAACAGATTCAGGGTCGTTGGAGAAACCTCGTAGAGGCGTAGCGTTTGTTTTTTTCCCCACGACGATCCATCAGTAAGAAAGTCTGCAAAGTTCGGATCGAGGGACAGGATGTACTTTAAATTGTTTTCCCAGGCATCGATCGAAGTGATAGTTTCATTCGAAGAAAGCGACCATTGTTTCGGCGCTCTGTGTGAAGTCATCGAGTCTACAATTCACGAATTCTGGTTTGGTTGCTCAGAGAAGCGGCAAAAGTCGAAGAATACTGTAACGTCTTTGTCTCTGTGGGTTCTTGGAAGAGTCGGCGCTGCCACCACGCCAGTAAGTTGAGCCAAAACTCCGAGCAAGAGAGATGACGTATATTAACCGAAGACAAGATGCAAATACGAAAGCAAACGGTAAATACAAAGCGGTAATATAGGTAGCAAGCTAATTATACGCGAACTGTGTGACAATGAAGCTAACTAAACGACAGCGTGCATACAAAGCGAAACGGCAGCGTGCACAATGTGTCACGCTACGTGACTCTGTAAGTATAATTTATTGTCATTAATATTTTTATTCTAACTATCATTGCCTATTTATTGCCCCCGCAGGGTTTTGGCCCAGAGGCCAAAACCCGAGGAGGCACCCTAGGATTCCCCGCGTGTATACATATAAGGAATTTCAAAAATGTAAAGATGTAAGTAAGTAAGTAAATTTGTAGTATGCGAAAAAAATCTCGATTTGATCAAACTAGGCGCGCACGGTGGTCTCGGGTAATATTTCAGCATCTCGAAGGTCTTCCGAGCAGGAGTTTGCGTGTGATCGTCTCCTAGCAGCATTTCGGGTTCTTTCTTTCAGTGTTTTAAGGTCTTGCAACAACGAGTTCGCATTTCGCCATCATCTAGCAGCATTTCAACCACGAGCTCGCGTCTCAGCCGTCTTCTAGCAGCGTGTGAAGGTCTTGGAACCTCGAAGCCGCGTTTCGCCATCTTTAGCAGCCTTTCAAACCACGAGTTCACATCTTCGAGCTGAATATTTTGCAGTTCAGTGATTTATTTAAATTTAAAAGCATTCAACAGCACTGAATAAAATTATTCGGTACAAAATTTGATTTGTTAGACACAAATCAGCAACGTGGTCGACAGACACGATCCAACGGTATCAAGTCAGTTCGATCGAAGATTGTTTCGATCGAGAGTTCATTCGATCGAAACCAAAGGTCACTTCGATCGAAGCAAAGGTTTCGATAGAAGAGTGAGTGATGATAAAAACTGCATATATAGATTATTCTTCGTTCTTTTATCCACTGCTAAATATTTTTACAGTTCGAAGAGGGCACTTATTCTGTTTTTGTTAACCCTGGTATTTATTCATGTGCTGTTAATGCTTTTTTGGAAATCTCTACGCATTTGTTTCTTCCATATATTTATCAAACCTACGTACTAGGAATGAGTTTACAGACCTGCTTTTCAATGTTTGGTCACATTATAACATTTGGTTATCTCAAGGAAGAGGAAGAGAGCCCTTTCATGACACTAAGAACATTGGATTCTTTTTGTCGCTCATGCTCGAGTTCTGTGACTTTGAATTGCAGTATTCTTTTGACAGTAGTGACAACATATGGATTAAATCAGTTGGGTTTAGGTAACAATATGTGGCCCTTTTCTGTAGTACCTATTTCACGGGCGAGAAAAAAAACCTCTAACCACAATCATTTCAAGTGATACCATTAGAAAACTTAACTTACCCTATGAAACAATATCTGTTAAGTGCATAATATTGGAACGAAACAAAAAAAAACAATGGAGTAGTAACTATTTTGCGGACAAAGAAAAATCACTCAAATTTGTTTTGTCCTTATTGTTAGCGTTTTTTGGTAAATGTCTGGCCTGATTAAAAAAAACAAAGTGTATTAAATGCAAAATATTTTAAAAAAGAGGTAGATTGCATGGTTGTAATGGCTTTACATTTCCTTTTTTAGGCCTAAATAAATAGATTGCTGATAATTTTATAGATTTATAGACTGTTGTAAGTTTGGTTATTATTGTTGTTATGGTTATAATGATTTTTCCCAACAATTACTCCAATTTTTTAACGTACAATACATTCCTGTTACACAGAATATTAACTTTACAATAAAATAAACAAATTTGTTAACATACAATACGTTGCTGCTTCACAAAAATAACAACAAAACTGTATGGCTGTAATAGATTTCATTGCCATTTACAGAGAAATATGTTAACCAGTTACATGGATCTTAACTTCAATAAATATTCAAACGCTTCTTTTTTAGCAGTCTTATGCACAGTATTTGTATCCAGTAAAAGCCATATACAGGTGTTAAACAGATCTTCAAAAGCGGGGGCAGCTCTAGTGAAAACTATTGCTAGTACATAGTTAATTGCCCCCGCAGGGTTTGGCCCGGAGGCCAAAACCCGAGGAGGCATTAATAGGACCCCCCGCGTATAAAGAATGTGAAATATTGGTGTAGTATCGGTAGTGTGCGAATCGAGCCCGATTTGAAGAAACTAGGCGCGCACGGCGGTCACGGTTAATTTTTGAGTAAGCTCGCAAGGCAACTTTGGGTAATTCAGGACGAGGAGGGGTATCGCGTACACGCGCGATAAGTTATTCAGCAGTACTGGGTAGAATTGTTCCGTACAGAACTTGATTTGTTAGACGCAAATCGCCAACGGGGTCGACAGACTCGATCCAAACACCACACGCATAAAGTAAACCGATCAGGATCACAAATCAAGACTCAAAACCCACTCAAAGAAAGAACAACAAATCGTATCCGAAGTAACTGAGTTTAGTTTCCTTCTGTTATCTCAAGGATCAGAAGATAGTAAAGGATTTATAAACGGTGTCGTTTCAATGATTATTGCCCCCGCAGGAGGAGGCATTAATAGGACCCCCCGCGTATAAAGAATGTGAAATATTGGTGTAGTATCGGTAGTATGCGAATCGAGCCCGATTTGAAGAGACTAGGCGCGCACGGCGGTCCCGGTTAATTTTTTAGTAAGCTCGCAAGGCAACTCTGGGTAATTCTTGCAGCCACGAGGACGAGGAGAGGTATCGTGTACGCGACTTGATTTATTAGACACAAATCGGCAACGAGGTCGACAGACTCGATCCAAACACCACACGTATAAAGTAAACAGATCAGGATCACAAATCAAAACTCAAAACCCACTCAAAGAAACAACAACAAAATGTATCCGAAGCGACTGAGTTTAGTTTCCTTTTGTTATCTCAAGGATCAGAAGATAGTAAAGGATTAATAGCGGAGCTCCGGCGGCCCGAAGGGCCGCCAAGCGGAGCCCCATAACCATATAGGAAAAAGAAACCCATGTATGGATTTTCTCATGGTTAATCATGGACAGCGGTATTGCTCGTGGGCGCGTACGCACGACGGCGACGACAACGACGACGACGACGACGACGGTGGAGTCGCGCAAGATGGCGGCCATAAGGGGACCTCTAAACCAAAAGGAGGCTTAATTTTTCGCGTGCTTTCTGGAGCTCAACGCGGCTACACAATATGCTAGGTCAGCTAAAGGAGTAACGTTTGTCGTGTTTACGTGGAAACTGGAAGATTTCCAAACTGGAAGATTTCTGGCTAATTTATTTAACTACAACTAGTACTACGCAATAGGGTCAATGCAATGATAAAACCTTGGAACAATGCTCACATGTTAACATCATTCAGATAATATTTTAGCCCAATAGTTTTTGGCAATTCTTTATTAAACAATCAAAGTAATTTTCACAATTTCCTCTGATAATGTTTTGATTTTTTAATCCACTCGTTTGACTTCTGGATTGAAAAAAGCAGTTCATTTCAGTTGAAAGAAAAACTAAACACCAAACAATATGCAGAAAACCTTGCAGCAAAGTTACAAAACTGAACTCAAAATTCAACCTTATCCTGGATAAGCCTAATCGGGCTACAGGAGCTCCGCTTTTAGGTTGACCTAAATCTATATATTAAACGGTGTCGTTTCAATGATTATTGCCAACGAGCCAGCCGAGCGAAGACGCTCGGCTGCCGAGCTGCCGCGCGAAGAATTGCTTATGCAAAAAAATTCTCGATCGTCCTTTGAAAGTGTAAGTGTAAGGTGTAAGATGTAACAGTGGCTCAGTTTGAGCCAATTGCAAGGACGGAACTATTCGAGCCATTGTAGTTTTTAGCCAATCAGGAGGCGCGTTACATCTAGACTTGTCTCGTGGAATATCACTGTTTTCTTTGCTGTTATGTTTATCCAACTGTGAACAATTTCATAGTCTCAGAACATATCGAACCAGCGTGTTTCCTCTCTCACTTTATCGAAATGAAAGTTCAATTGGGGAGCGTACCCTTTACAAAACTCTTCTTCTAATTCGAATATTGAGGAAAACTGTTAGACAAGAGCAAATCCAAGACACAAAATCGACACGAAACCGAACCAGCGTGTTCACCACAGAATTGAACGAGCGTGTTCATGAATCGAAACAGTGTATTCCTTCTCTGTTTACCTATATCGAACTGAAAGTTTCATCGGGCAGCTTTTTGGGAAAGATTGTGTTCACCAGTCGAACGTAACCACTAGAGCAAATCCAGTGTTGAAATCTAGCATATCGAACTGAAGGTTGAGTCGGCAGTGTTTCCGAACAGAACTGAACGAGCGTGTTTATCATACAGTCGCATCCGGTGTTCAAAACACAAATCAGATCTGTTTTGCCACAGAATTAAACGAGTCGTGTTCATCAATCAAACTAGCGTGTTCACTTTCACTTTGACTTTGCCCATCATATTGAACTGAAAGTTCGACCAAGCAGCGATACATTCCAATACTCTTGATATTCAAGGATTGCGTGACGAACGTTACCGGCCGGTAAACGCGTTGTAATTTTCTCTCGGTAATGTTTGCAACAGAAGGGAACCAAAAATCCGTTATGCTGTATTAATAAACCCCTTATTATAGCACAAATTATTTGCTCGTTGGCACTCTATCGATAGGTATACCTAGTTACATAATTCTTGCAGCCACGTGCACGAGTGTAGTCGCGTTGGTTCGCTCTGACACGAGCAAGAAGAGCACGAATAACTTTTTAAATCTATCATCACTTACTTGAAATAACAGAGATTTTTGTTCATTTTGAGTGATTTGAAGAATTGCAACGAGAGTAAAAGGTCAGATCAGCCTGTTATTTTAACGATTCTGTGGAGACGTATTTTGTAATATAAAAAGGTGTACAGTTCATTACATAATAAACGTGATATCCAAGGCGGTGGCAGATGTAGTGAGAACTATTACTAGTTAATTAACTTATTGCCCCCGCAGGGTCCGAGGAGGCATTAATAGGACACCCCGCGTATAAAGAATGTGAAATATTGTATCGGTAAACTAGGCGCGCACGGCGGTCCCGGTTAATTTTTTAGTAAGCTCGCAAGGCAACTCTGGGTAATTCTTGCAGCCACGAGGACGAGGAGAGGTATCTCGTGTACGCGACTTGATTTGTTAGACACAAATCGGCAACGGGGTCGACAGACTCGATCCAAACACCACACGTATAAAGTAAACAGATCAGGATCACAAATCAAAACTCAAAACCCACTCAAAGAAACAACAACAAAATGTATCCGAAGCGACTGACGGTGTCGTTTCAATGATTATTACATAATTCTTGCAGCCACGTGCACGAGTGTAGTCACGTTATTCGCTCTGACACGAGCACTCTATCATCACTTACTAGAAATAACAGAGATTTTTGTTCATTTTGTGTGATTTGAAGGATTACAACGAGAGTAAAAGCAGGTAAAAGGTCAGATCAGCCTGTTATTTTAACGAGTCTGGGGAGATTTTGCAATAAAAGTTATACAGTTCATTACATAATAAACGTGATATTTAAAGCGGGGGCAGATGTAGTGAGAACTATTACTAGTTACTTAGATAGTGCAGGTCCACATCAGGACTTTTGTCTGGCCAATCTGTAGTTCAAAACCTGCTTTACCAAGTAAATTATGTATGTATGTATGTAGTGTACCAAACCAATCAAGTTGGAGTTGAACTCGTTTCTTATGTAAACAAACGTTTTTTTGTTCCATTAAATTTGCGTGGCTGCTGACCATGTGAGTGAAACGCTCTATACTGTCTTTTGCACCCAGGCTAGCGATCACAAATGCAAATTATATTGGCGTTACGCAAGCATGCTGTTTTACAGTGGAGGGTGGGAGGGTGGGAAATTACAAAAACAAACAAGAAAACCCTTGGAGTAAGGACGAGAACCGACAAAATCAACCCATCCACATACATCACTTCTGGACAACTGAATGCATAATTCAGTTACAAATCTATTAGTCATTCAGGCACTGCTTTTCGATTTGGGTAGCACACAGTCTCAAATATTTAGACTGTGCAAGGTTTTGTCTGCCCCTGCCCTTTTGTGAGGTGGCTGTTGACCCAACAGCCTAGTACCCGTTTTAGGTTCCCTCGCTCAAGGTTCAAGTTACCCCCTTTTATTGTTTTCTTTTGACGTAGCAGTTCATTTTATTCATTGGCTACGTGTTTACATGTAGATTATCCTCTATGTAAGCTTAATTGTAGTGTCGCGCTATTGCACAATAGCACATGTTGATTGCGTCAGCAGATTGTCAAAAGTAGTGCCCGAACCGCACAATAAAAGTTTGATCTTCAGTGAACCAAAACACAGAGTTTACTTCATGGTGACCCCGACGTGACTCACAGGAGGATCAAGAAAGACAGAAGAATAAGTTGGAGCCTTCGAGGATACTCCAGAACAAAAATTCAAAGGGACACGGTGAGCGAAACAGTAAACATTGGCCGCCATCTTGGATTTTGGAAAGTGCCATAATCTGAATTCTCTTCACCGAAGCCATCCCAGCACAGAACAGCAAGTCAAGATTATTAATACGATTCTTCCAAACGGAAATCCAGCCCAGTGAGGACGAATAAGGAAGAATTCTGACAGTAAAGTACACGAGAACAAGTGAGACTTCGATCGATCGATCGCTGTAGCTAATTTTCAAACGTCACTATGCCCGAAACAGCCGAGGAAAGGAGAACACGACAAGCAACCATTGAACAAGCCGCTAGAGCAAGACTACATGGAGTTGAAATGCCCAAAAGGTTAGATTTCAATGCCAAAAAACTACACCATGAATATTTGTGCTTCAAAACTTTGGCTAAAAAAGTGTTAGATTGCTACGAAGGGCTCGAGGACAGTGTGAAAGTAAACAAAGTACTAATGTGGATGGGACCAGAGGCATGCGTCAAACATGAGCAACATCCATTTGCACCAGGAGACAAGGAAAAACTCGAACCCCTTTGGACCTTCTTTGACAACCTGTGTTCCAAGAAGGAAGGATTTCATGGCTCGTGGAATGCTGCGAGAATGACCCTGAAGTTCATGAGACAAGAGAAAGGAGAATCAGTGGATGTTTTCTATGGACGGATACGTGATGTACTTCACCAATGCGAGTATGATCCCGAAATGGCAAAATCCCTCGAAGCAGAAACCCTCAAATACGGCTTGACAAACGCGAAAATCATAGAGAAAGTCTACGCTTTACCCAAAGATGCAGACGCGAACCGTGTTCTCGACACTGCCAGAGCTGAGGAACAAGCTCAGACTCACATACGCGAAGTGGAAAAAATCAGAAGGGACCACAATCCGGGAGAAACTAAAAGTGCAGAGGAGCTCAAAGGACAGAAGAAACCCCCCAGAAAAAAGCCCAAGGATTCCAGTGATGGACGTACCAAGAGTCAGTACAACTGCACAAGGTGTGGACGCAAACATGGCCCCAAACAATGCCCTGCCTATGGGAAAGAGTGCAGCAAATGCAAAAGAAAAGGCCACTTTGCTGAGCAGTGCCGTAGCAAAAAGAACGCCGATTCTCACAGCAAGAAACCTAGCAAAGAGCAACCAAAATCCGGACCCAAGAAGAAGTTTCACGAAGCAACTGCAGACTCAGAAAGTAGCGAAGCAGACTTTTCAGAGTATGACACTGATGAGGTCACAGTACAAGTCGACTCTGTGGAAGCAAAGGCTGAAGAAACCAAGTGTACCAAGACTCATTTTGCCAAGAAACTGCCCAAGCATGTCACCAAAGTCTATTTAGATGAAGACCAATCACCAGATGTATTGTATGCCACTGTTGAACTTGAATTGCCGAATGGGAGTACAAAGAAGCTCAAGGGCAAGGTCGACACTGGAGCTCAGGTGAACTTGATGAATTACATGACATTCCGAGAAATCTTTGGCGATGACACAGATAGAATCCTGCACAACAGTCATGTTAAGCTCACAGGCTATGGAGGAAAGCGTTTCAAGAATCACGGAAAATTCCGCCTTGACTGTGTTCGACACAATGATGTCGTTGGCCGACGTGTCGAATTCTTCGTATCCGATTATGGCAGCAACTTGTTCTCACTAAAATTCACCCGTGCAATGAACATCATCAAGATTATGTGTGAGGAGAAGGACTGCAAAGACTGTCATGGTCCTTATGATGTGAGTGAGGTCAGAGATAGTACTGAGGAACAAGAAAAAGGTGCAGGAGACACACCCAAGTACTCTCTCAAGGTGAAGAAACCCATCGAAATCAAGAATACAGCCCAAGTCGTCAGAGATGCCCATGAGGTGTTCGAAGGCATTGGAAAGCTAAAAGGCTACCAATACCAGATTGAGATAGATGACAAAGTCCCTCCAGTGGTCAGTCCCAGATTCAGTGTGCCTCCACCAATGCAGGAGCCTCTGAAAAAGAACTTAGACTGGATGGTTGAAATTGATGTCATCAAGAAGCAACAAGAAGCAACACCGTGGGTAAGCAATGTACTGTGCACACCTAAACCCAATGGAGATATACGAATATGCCTAAATCCAAAGCCACTCAACCAAGCAGTGAGGAGGCCACATCACTTTGCACCAACAATGGAAGACGTCCTACAGAAATTACATGGATGCAAGTATTTCTCCACCCTTGACCAATCATCTGGCTATTGGAACATTGAAGTTCATCCAGACAGCGTGCACTTACTCACCTTCAACACACCATTTGGACGATATGCGTACAAAAGGCTTCCATTTGGACTTGTGAGTAGCCAAGACGTGTTTCAACGCGCTGTCGACGAAACGTTTGGCGACATCCCCGACGTCTACTGCATTGCAGATGATATTCTAGTTGCTGCAAGGACAAGAGAGGAACACGACGTTGCAGTAAACAGAGTTATCCAACGATGCCGAGACTCAGGCTTCAGGCTCAACCCGAAGAAAGCAAGGATCCTCTTGGACCAGATAAACTTCTTCGGCCACACCCTAACAAAAGAGGGATTAAAACCAGACGCGAAGAAGATCCAAGGGATAAAGCGGTTGGCAGTTCCAAGGAACAAGCAGGAGCTACAGTCACTGCTAGGAATGTTCAACTACCTGGGAAAGTTTGTACCCAATCTGGCTGCCAAGACACAGGACCTTCGGGCTCTAGTAAAGAAGAATGCAGAATTCGTCTGGGAGGAGACACACACCAAGATATTTGAATCACTGAAGGCCGAGCTCAAAGATAACATGACATTGCAGTACTTTGACCCAAAGAAAGAAATCGTCATCGAGTGTGACGCCAGCCAAAAGGGGCTGGGTGCATGTCTACTCCAGGACGGCAAGCCAGTCAATTTCTCATCAAGGAGCTTGATTGATGCAGAAAGTAGATACAGTAACCTGGAACGCGAGATGCTTGCTGTAGCCTGGGCAGTCAATCACTACCGACAGTACGTTTATGGACGAAGATTCAAGATAGTCAGTGACCACAGTCCACTCCAACAGATCATCAAGAAAGACATCAGAGCCGCAACCACCCGGCTGCAACGACTACTGCTGCGATGCCAAGGCTTCGACTTCACGATCGAATACAAGAAGGGCGTCGAGATGCACATATCTGACTGACTCTCAAGGTGCGTGCCGCCACCAGCTCCCAATCAAGGACCAATATTCCCAGAGACCAATCAGATTGGAATATTTGAGGTCACCGCAGCGAATGAATCGGACATCCAGAAGATCCGATCAGCTCAAAAGAAAGACCCAGTCTTCCAGGAGCTAGAGAGCCTATGCCAGCAAGGATGGCCAGAACACCGCAATCAGGTGCCTGAGTTGGCCGTAGCTTACTGGGATTACAGACATGACATTGCAGTCATCGATGGAATTATTGTGAAGAGCCAGAGAATTGTGGTGCCGCAGAAGATGAGAGATTGTCTGCTCCAGAGGTTGCACCGAGTCCATCAGGGAATAGACAAATCAATCCAAAGAGCCAGAGACAAGTGGTTCTGGCCCGGCATGACTGAACAGATCAGGAGGTTAATCCTCACCTGCCCATCCTGTCTGGAGCACCAACCTAGACAGAAACAAGCAGCAGTCATCCCTGTGATCACAACCAACGCCATGCAGATACTAGGTTGTGATATTTTCCACCATGCTGGTCGATGGTACAGTTGCATCGTCGACTACCACACCGGATACCCATGGGTGCAGCAGATAAAAAACCAAGAAGCAGATACAGTTATCCAACATTTTCAGAGTGTCTGCAACCAGTTTGGTTACCCCATGGAGGTAGTGAGTGATCGAGGCTCACAATACACTTCCACCGACTTCCAGGAACTCTGTCTGAAATTCAACATCATTCAGAAGCCAGCAACCCCCCACTCACAGTGGAAGAACGGGCGCTGTGAAAACGCCATTGGGAGGCTCAAGAGGTTACTTGAGAAGTCCAAAGAAGAAGAAACAACTATGGAAGACATACTAGTGAACATCCGTGACACACCGCTAGACGCCAATACTCCTTCACCCTATGAGCTGATGTTTCACAGGAAGGTCAAATCAGACCTACCCTCAATACCTCTCAGCCTGTTCGACAGCACGAACAGCATCAATGCAGGCCATAGGAGTGTGAAGCACGCTGAAAGAACGAATGAAAGTGAAAACAGAGGTGAACCACCAAGACTGGAGCAACAGCAAACAGTCATGTTCATGAAGAAACCTCAGGAGAAGAAGGCCCGATGGTCAAGTGGGACAGTCGTCACCGTGGACGGTCAACGGTCATACACCGTGGAGGACGACAAAACCGGAACACAATATTCCAGAGATCGAGTCCACATCAAGCCAATTCCTGGTAATTTCGCCACTAAACCCACTGTGAAAGGTGATTCCAAAGGAAGAGAAGAAAGTGCATCAGTCCCAGTTGAAATGCCAAACACCAAAGATACTAGCCCGCCAAAGCCAAAGGCAGAGACCCCCATGAAGCAGAAAGCTGAGAATCAATCAGAAAGTACCAAAACATCCCGACCAAGGCGTGTTATCAAAGCACCAGTGAGATACGGATTTGAATGACACCTTATGTGTGACATTAATGAAAGTGACTTACAAAGGACAAAAAAAAAATTGTTCTTCATATGTATCCTTAGATCACAAACCTATTTTTTTTTGTTTTCTTTTTATTTTGTTACAGTTTAGATTCACCATCCCCAGTCTTAAATTTGATTAGGAAATGACATTTTTTTGGTAGAAACTTTGTTTGTTTTGTTCTCAACAAGGGGGATGACGTAGCAGTTCATTTTATTCATTGGCTACGTGTTTACATGTAGATTATCCTCTATGTAAGCTTAATTGTAGTGTCGCGCTATTGCACAATA
>OZ026600.1:24729607-24744607 GCA_964020085.1 Micromussa lordhowensis | reverse complement strand
CAAGCAAAAGAATTACAAGCTTACGAGAGCTGCTACACTTTCCGCGAATTTTGCTAAACAGACAGCTCACGACTAAATTTCGTCGAATTCATTTGCGTAATTAACATTTAACTAGGGAATGCTGCTTTCTAAACGGAAACATTTGGTCCTTCATATCTGCCGAACAATTTCCGATAAAGTTCTACGAAAGTGGCCTGTGTACACTTCTAGACCATATCCCCGGGGGGGGGGGGGGGGAAGGGGGACTGCCTTATAAAAAGATGCGGGTACTCGTCGTACCTTTAAGGGGATAAAAAAGCGGTTTTGTTACCTCTAAGGATATTCAGCCTCAAAAGGTCCACGGCGCAAGCTTTTGGGTACCTCTTAGGGAATTGAGCAGGAAAAATTTGACATGAGAAAATGTGTTGCTTTAGAATTTGTACCTCTTTGGGGTGAAAAAAAAAAAAACACTCAAGCTACACCCACAAAACAGGATCCTGGTACCTCTTAGGGTTCTTTTCAAAATATCCCACGAGTAACCCCGTCTCCCCCCCCCCCCTCCCGTCCCTGGGACCATAATGTGCTTTACATTGGCTTCTCAAACTCATTAATAATAATTCATCAAGTTAAAACAAAGAAAATCACAACCGTGACGGAGGTTTGGATACCCGGTCTTAATTAGCATAGATTTTGACGATTTTACTTCTCCGTTTACTCCCTAGTTTTGGTTTCGATTGAGAAGATATATCAAGTTTCATCGGCTATCCAAACACTCGAATTTCGTCAATTATACTACAGGCTAAGAAATTTCTCAAATGCGATTGGCTAAGACCAGTAGTATTTCTGCCAAATTTGAAATACTTACATGTAAAAATTTCAGTTTCCATGGAAACCTAAATGATCGAAACAATATGGCGGAAAGATTTTCAAAATTCTGTGGAAAAAACTACAAGAGCTAAAGGAAATTACCAAGACATGGAAACAGCAAAGAATGTACAAAGATCTAGGTCACTGTATCGTCGATTTAAGGTGGAAGGCAAAGGATACAGTCCTGATATTTTCAGTGAGCTGCAACGCGAACCAACTCAGCTGACGAAGTTCGGTGCATAGCTTTATCGTCGAGCGCTCTTTTAACTGCTATCGAAGAAGGTGAGAGAACGAAAAACGGTTCCTTTCAGTCTTTATTCAACAGTTCAGAAGCACAAGCAACCAGAAGTAAACGTCGTCCGCTGGAAACTATTTTCCGCTGCTGTGGTGACCAAAGAAACGATAAATAGCCAACAATTTTCACCGCCTGCTGCTTAAATGAAAGCCCAAAGTCCAAGTTTCCACACAAGCAGAATCGGTTAAAAATCTATTGATAAACTTCGATTGACGATTAGGCTGTTCAAAATGTACCCTTCAAAAGATATTTACAGGTATTCAAGTACTGTTTTATCGCAGTTGAAGCGAAAATCATTTGAACATGTGTGACCTTTGTGCGATCACATGTTTGATCACATGTTGTAGTAAAACCAATCACTCGCGCGTGACTAAAACGCGTTACAAGATGCGAAATTTCTTTGCCTTGTAGTATAAACAAAAAATAGCACGGTTTCTTCGGGGTATTTGGTATAAATACCGGCTCGTGATATTTCAAAACTCTCCAAATATCACTCGCCGCGGCGGCTCGTGATATTTTGGCGAATTTTGAAATATCACTCGCGGTATTTATCCCAAATACCCCTAGAAACCGTGCTATTTCCTACAGGTTCCTTTTCATGCAAATCAAACTCATTTTCATCTGTAAGGTTTTGCACGAGGACTCGTTTTCAAACAGAGGCACAAGGGAACTCGGAAATGGCTTTTTTAATTAAATAAGTCTCAATAATAGTACAATTTTAACCTGTCTAAAATAACTTATTACAATAAATTATTTTTCCAGCCTAGGGTGCATTCCTCTAGATGATCCAGATCAAGATAGTGATCCAAATCCAAGATCACTCGGATAACAAAGGAACCAATAAATCCAGTCTGGGCAAGGTTTCATGGGTTCCCTTCATAAACCACGATCAAAGTGATCTTGTATGAACACACCACTAATATCATTTTCCATTAGTTGGATCCCCACACCTTTCACCTATTTCTACTTCTATACAAACTGTGGAGGCCTCATGGCTAGTGTGGTCAAGCGGTCCTGGTTTGAACTGGGGATACTGCATTGCGCTCTTGTGAAAAAAGCTACTCACAGAGTGCCTCTCTCCACCCAGCCTGGCTAGCAGGTGTATAAATGGGTACCGGCGAATTCAATGCTGCGGGTAACCCTGTGACGGACTAACATCCCATCCCAAGGGGAGTAGAAATATTCCTAGTCGCTGACATAAGAGGTACTCAGTCAACCTTTTCTAACCAGGGTATTGTTCAGAGACTGACGCAAAATCAAAACAGGTATTGTGTACACCAAAGGTAAATGTTCGAACCCAGACCGCACGATCTGGAGGCGAGCACACTAACCATGAAGCCACTGCACCTCCAATTGTGTACACTAACATAACAACAAAATACAAATGAAGCTAATGAGCAGTAATAGGCAGTCTGCTATCCTGAGAAAGAGGACTTTGAAGAGACCTCTTTGCTGGCCGAGAAGTGTCACCTCCCTAAAATTGTTTTCGCTTCCTTTTTGAAGACCTTCTTGGAGACCTTCTTGGAGAGACGCGCTGTAAATAAGATAGGGGCAAAATTTTAGCACTGAAACACTAACAATTAAAAAACCAATCTTAATCATTTATGAAGGGAACATACAATCCATTATACAAAAGAAAAGTAAAAAGGTCTACCTTGTCCTAAAATTAACAAATGCATGCTTATGAACAAAACAAACCAAAAAATCCTTCTTACTTACAACCTTCACCATATCAAACTTTCGTCAACTGTGCTTTTCATTGACACACAAACTCTAATATTCAAATCTTAACTAATGATCACGTATTTAATTACATTCTATTCCATCACAATTACAACCTTCAACCCTTATAAAAGGAAACAATATGGATCAAAATCTACCCATCATAACCCATAGAAGTGACCCATGATGCCACTGAAGAAATTTTTGTGGCTTTGCTTTGAAAGCCTGCCATTGAATCCGAGAAACCACGCACACTGAGACAAAAATTGCCTAAATATATAACAGTAAAACAACAGGATATTACTGTAGGTAAGATTCTCAAGTGCGATAATGTTTTTGAAAATCCCAACAAACTACTCAAGTGTACCAGGATTAAGTGGTACTGACCTTTCTAATATTATGACTTCTGTCATCTTCATGTAAGGTAAGGTTACCAATTCTTGGTGTATTACCATCATCAGTTTCTGTTTTAAAACGAAATAATAAAGCCAATCAATGAACCTTACTCATCAAAATGCTCCCGACGTCCAGTGGTCAGTGCATGGTCATCTGACAGGTGTGCAGAAGGTCATGAGGGAGGAATCAGATTATTTTTCAGGACCAAATTTAT
The DNA here is from genome assembly GCA_964020085.1 of Micromussa lordhowensis. NCBI lineage: Eukaryota > Metazoa > Cnidaria > Anthozoa > Scleractinia > Lobophylliidae > Micromussa > Micromussa lordhowensis. Next base: position 24,741,134 of record OZ026600.1, on the reverse strand, counting down.
GTAAATCCTTCTTTGGTTTTGAGTGAGCCCAGGAGCAGCCTGCCCCCCTATTTTGGGTAAAATAAAAACCGCAGAAGGAAGAAGAGCAAGCAGGGCAAGCAGAAAAAAAAAACCTGAGCCCCACCCTTAGCTCAAGGTCTGGATCCGCCACTGTATATGATCAATATTTCCACGTGTAAGTTTCTGAATATCTATAAATAGGAATTTTATTTTCACAGATTTTTCTTTGGGTGTGTATTGAAGAAAGGTGATCCTGAACTGCACTTTGCTGGAGGAGGTATTGAAATAACATAATGTAAGACTTTGACTCACCTTCCAGGGTTCCTTTGTAATACATACTCAGATTGAAGATGATCTCTTCAAGATCTTAAAATAAAGATTATCGCCATCTATCAGTTTGTGAACACTGTATTAAATGCTTACTTTAATGCCAAAAAGCTAATTTTTTTTGTCTTCACCTATAGCAAGAAAACATTCAGCTTTTCCACTCACTGAAGTTTCAACCTCTGAAGTGCCCAAAGCAACTTTGGAGGCCACCATTTTTAAACTATCTTGGCAGCCAGGCCATGTTTATGTGACGTCACTCCGTCTGACTCAAAATTGGGGGAAAGGAGAAAAACCTGCAACTGATTTGACATCCTTCACATGGTCAGCAAAATCTTTTTTTCCAATAGATTATCCACTTCACTATCTTCAATGCTATCATTTCGAAGTTTGGAGCATGTTTGGCTCATAATAATAATGGCTCAAGGGCAGCCATGACCCAGAGTGGTAGTTAAAAGGGTTGTCAGCAGCCATTTGAATAAAATCTCTTGGACGGAATGACGTCACAAAAACATGGCCTGGCTGCCGAGTACTGTTCAAAATGGCGGCAACAATGTTTGAATTTTGGAATTCTCCTGGAGTAAAAATTTCACAACTTGGAAAAACCTGCCCTTATATGCAAGAGGCTGAAACTTCCGTGAGTGGCTAAACTTGTTGCAGGAATGGAAGGAAAATATCAGCAAAATATTAGAACCACGCCAAGCATATGTTTATTCTATTAGCTTTGTTAAGGAGGCTCGAAAGGGTTTTTAGGTGCACGCGCGCGCGCAATCTACACACGCCATAACTAAGATGCACGCGTCAGCTGAATCAGTATTAAAATCAGTACACCGGAAGTTAATGATGCGTAAAATCGCGCGAACCGGAAATAAAACCTGCGAAAAACATTTGTATTTAGCTTGAAAGTTTGCTCGGTGACCTATCTTGATTTTTTGCATGCACGCTTCATTCACGATGGCACTTCAAATATAAAAGTTTCAGGGAAATTTATCTAGTAGAATTTTCTGCAAGCCATAAAGCGCGTTTTCACTAGATAAATTTTTTTCATACTGCCTGAAAAGGTAAATAATTTAGGGAGCTTTTCAACAACGAAATAAAAAAGGTAGGTCACCGAATTAGTTTTTCAGATATTTTACAAAAACTGACATTTAGAGGGCCTTTTTGTGGACCTGGGGTGTTGCCATGGTAACTGATATGACGTCATAAGCCCCTTTATAATATAGTACAACTATAGAGGTCCAAGGAGACATATAGTTTGCCTACACCATTAAATATCCTTCTTTGTAATCTTTAATCGTTTAGCAAACACTACATCAACAAAAATACCCTTTCGAGCCTCCTGAAGTGCTTTTTGTTTCAATGTTGTTCTGTACATTGGAAAGGCTTTATTACCAATTTTGTTTGTTAAAATTTCTGCATAATCCAGTGTGTTTTCCACATATTCAATGCATTTTTCTGCATCCCCCTTGGAAAATTTCTTCATAGTTTGTTTTTTTTTGCACCCTTTCAGATGGCATGTAATTATTTCTCTTTTTAACATTACATGAATTTCTTTCTTTTGTCAACCAAGCGTTTCAGTTACATGTACAAGAATCTGAATGATAATTAAGTATTTTCAAAAAACGTGCTAAGAGATGCAAAATTAAAACAAGAAGTTAACCTTGCAGAGAATGAACCTTTGTACTAAGAAGACCAAGTAACCCTCACAAGGGGTACTAAACAACCTTGAAAGAAGAACCATCATGGTTTGATGCAGCAACAAGGGTCTGCACACTCCGGAATATAAACAGCTCTGCTACTTTGGATGCATTTGGGTCCATGAGTGAAATGTACTTGTATTGTGACATAATAATTATGTTTATTATATAAAAGTCAGTGGTATAGTAAGTAGTAACAAATTCATAAAAACGATACGATATCCTCACATGTGAAGATATCGATGATTTCAGTGGCATCAGGTTTGTCTCTTAAATTGTACTTAAATTCGTTGGTGTATCATCGAAACATCTTCGGGTCTTCCTCGAAAGTCTTCGGCAATCTTCGGCAATCTTCGGAAATTCTCAGAAATTCTCGGGAAATGTTCGTCTGGTCTTCGGGACAATTTTGGAAAATCTTCGGAAATCTTCGGAAAGTGGTCGGAAATCTTCGGAAAATCATCAAAAACGCCGTTATCAGTACGTTTATATAATAAAAAGAACGTTAGCATAAATAGAGGATATTACACGTTAGCTCGAAGATATGAATTTTATGTTACTCGTGGCAAGAGCAACATCTCACTCGTTCGCTGCGCTCACTCGTGAGATATTGCTCTTGCCACTCGAACATAAAATTCATATCTTCTCTCCACCGTGTAATATCCTCTATTTATGTTTATGACATAATAATTATGTTTATGCTTTTAATAATATAATAATTTTTTTATTATATTATTATACCTATCTTGAAATTCAAAACAACTATTAATCATCTTGACTGGATATTCGATACCCCAGCAACCCTGGAGGTGCACAAGAATGGCAGAGTTTGAAGAGAGACAGCTTATATGTACATATTTTTTAATTTTTTAAACAATTTTTTAATTTAAACAAAATAGATAAATAAATAAATAAATAAATAAACAAATAAATAAACAAAGACTAGCGAGCAGCACACAGTTAACACTACTCTCTTTTCCTTTCTTCTTTTTGAAGATTCCAACACAAAATGCTAATCACACTACTGTGCGCCTTTCTAGTCCCCCTAAAACCTGCCAAACATAGGCCGAAGACTCTGACAAAAACAGTACTAAGCAGGGGAGGAAGGGGAAAAATTGTTCAATCCAGGTTTAGTAAATAAATAAATTGGAATGGAGTTAGTGAGTGAGCGAGCGAGCGAGTGCCACTGGACTGCCTCTTAGAGCTCATGGATGATGGATGACGTCATCCATGAGCTAAAAACTAGGTTAACTAGTGCTAACGTGACAACATTGTCATTCACCTGATATACGTTCTTCGAGATCATCACTTGAATCAGTGTTTTCATTATTCACATCAGCTTTCTCTCTTAATTGACAAAGTTCTTTATTCCAGCTTCTTAAAGCAATTGCTGCCACCTCCTTAAGACGCAAATCATCATGAGGACCAGACACAAAATGTGGTGGTTCATCTTCTTTAGGCCAATGCCAGTGACTTGCAGCTTTCAATTCTGCATGAAAGTTGAAATCTCCCGGGGTGGTTGGAGGATTGTGTATCATGTAGTACAACACAGCTTGGCCAATGACAAAGAAATCCATCATAGACAGCCCCCCTTGACACTGTGGCACTGAAGATTTTTCCCAGGATAATGATTCCATAAATTTTTTCAACACCTTTTGTTTGCCCTAAGGAAAGGACAGAATTGATCAAAGGCTCTCTTGCCAAAATTTGCCTATTTAAAATACAATGCCACTGCAAATGCCAACAGAAGTTGTACAAAATATAAACCTACCTTTTTCTAACCTAAGTGCAGTTTCTATTACCTTGCACATTCATTATTTTTTCTTTTCAGAATGTCTGAAATGACCCACTTAAGTGATCCTACAACACAAAGTTAGATGTACATGTACATGTTCTGGAAAGAGCATAGCTAGTCTTTTTGTCCCATAGGTCTGAGTCTACAAATTTCTCAGCCCACTTGTCTTTGGAAATGAAAAACAGAAAAACAATTTGCTTGCATTTTAGAGTTCCCAGGTGACTGAAACATAAATCAATTTTATGCATAAGTCTCCCAGTGAGATCATACTCTTGAGCCTTCAGGAGGTGGGTGACACATTCCTTTTGCCATAGGAGAATATACATGTAGCCCTACCCTTTCATAAAATGTTAGAATTTTTGGTATTGTTGAAAAAATTTGAGAGCTACAGTGTACTGTACTTGTCCCAAGGGCAAGTTTTTCAAGCCCCGAGCAGGCCAACATGTATAACTCAAAACAAAGCTGGTTATGCCTGGTGACTGATAGAATGAAATTTTCATAAAGAGGATCAACAATCTGCTATCAGCTTACTTTAACCACACAGACTCCCTTGAACATGGGATGGTCCTTTATAACCGGACCCTTTGGAAGAGGTTTTATCTCAGCTTTCCAGAGGCAAACAGTTGGTTTAACAGCTTCTTTGGGAGAATGTCTTTGCCTTGCATCTTGATTGTCAAGTGGGTAATACAAGGCAGGATTTTTAATAAGCCAAACTGAAATTAAAACAAAATCGAAAATCAGTTTACGATACGACCCCTCTGTTAAGCCAGAAGGTAAAACGAGTATGTAATCAACTTTAATATTTTAACTGCACTAATTAAGAAATCACGATACAATAATAAATAACATGTTGAAACCTATGTGCTATTTACACTCTCCATCTTTAAATTTAACGAGTGTCCACAGCAAAAAACTTTTTTTTTATTCCACTTGTCCATTGAACGAGTAAAATTCAGACTTAAGTTGTCTGAAAGTTAATTTCACTTGTCCAAAAAAATTTATTAAAGTGAAGAACAAAATATCATTAAAAAACGTAGAAATTGTACAATCTGTTTTGTACCAAATCCGGAGTATTTATTTTAACAGTTATTTTAATTTCTGTTGTTCTTTGTATTTTTTAATACAACATCATTTCATATGGACACAACGGGGATCACTAACATTCTTTATGAACAATACGCGACTTGAGAAAATGCAGCACATCTGTGAGGCGTCACCGCCTTTTATATAGCAGAATGGCTTGGAGCGTTTTATGTCATTTGAATTACGCTATTAGCCTGACTGCAAAAGCACTAAGAGGTTTTACTACTTCTTTAATGATCACAAAACTTGCCACAATGGTAATCGCTTCGTTCAAGTGTTGATGAAGCCTTGTCTCAAACAAGATCATCATTTCCATATATGGAATGTGGATCCCAGGCTTTAACGAAACAACAGAACCAGATAATCTCGGAAAACAAAAGCTAACAAAGGCGAAAACAAACAAGTTGCCATCAAAAGAACCCAAACTTCGCGAAACTCAAGTTAGTTTACAAAGTCCAAAATCCTTAGGAACTCAGACCTTAGTAGAAAAGAACATCTTTTTTTACGGCAAACTCTACTCGTCCTGTAGGACAAGTGCTTTCGTATCTCGTCCAAGATAAGAGAGTACTCGTCTTGGACGGGCGGACGAGCGGAAGTTTTTTGCTCTAGTGTCCATGGGAGAACTGCAGGAAGTCAAAATGCTAAAACCACCAAGATAATTGGCTCAAATTGCTTGGTAATGTCAATAGTGCAGGGGTTTCAATAACATTAGTTAAAAGCAGCCACTGAAGGTGCAATAGGTGGCTGTGACCACTAAAGAGGTATCCCCCGCAGAAAAATGTGAAATCTAGAAACTTGAAAATGCGATTTCCAGCGTTCTGGGCATCAAAAAGCGTGCTATTGATGGGTATTTTTATTGACCACAAAACAGGATTTTTTGGTAGCATTTTAAAAATTTCAGTGGTCTTCGTTGTTGTTGTATTTGCTTTTTTATTAATATTATTTTTATTTTCATTAATGAAATTCAAACAGACGGCAGGTAAGAGGTCCTACAGGTGGCGATAGACCACCGGTAACCGGCTTTTAATGAAACCCCTGTATTGTTTACATGTAACTGAACGAACATCTTACGTGTACTTCATAAATATGTGTCTAGTGTCAATGACACTAGAATTATCAAAATCTATGTAATGGTTGAATGACCACGCATATTTCACAATGTTTGATCCATTAGAAAATGTTTTGACATTCCTGATATGTTCTTTCCTACAAGTTTCAAGGCTCTTTTTGCATCAGAAAAACCTAACAGGCTTGGCACACCTCTGCTACCAAGCATGCTGACAATAATTCCAAGCCGATTCCAAACCAGTATAGTACTCTTTTGAAACAATAGTCATCTAATTTCAGGGCGTAAAATTAACCTTTTTCACCAGTACCCACTTGGCTCCTAAATATTTTAAATTGGTAGCCAATTCCAAAAAAGTTGGTGGTCAAAATTCACACGAGCTACAAAGAGGACACTAGAATGGGTCATATACAACATGAAAGGTTACCTAAATCCAAGATGGCGTCTAGTGACGATAGATTTACATTTCGAAATCGTGCATGTGCTGGGATTTGGTAACGGGTTTAACGAGGAACTTTGCTGCAGATTTATCTTTACAAATCTCCAACAATCACTGGATCTCTAGGTAAGGTGTGATTAGAAATTCTAGTATTTGGCGACTAATTCTCAGGATTTGGTCGCCAAAGTGAAAAATTTAGTCGCATTGGCACCTGTATCAGGCACAATTTTACGCCCTGAATTTACATGTTTATACTTTGCTTTTATTCTTCTTAGTATTTTTATCTTGCCTTTTCTTGCATTTTATCTTTTTGCATTCCATTTTTATCTGTCAAAGGCTATACATGTAGATTGATAGCAGAAAGCCCATGTTATTTTTGAAACTTTTTAGCCAGCGAACGTTTTCATCTTTTGAATTACAGTAAGTCTAAAAGACCTGACTGGGACAGCTGAAGCATTTGTTCTCGATTGGATGTCACAGCTTCAACTCTCCCCTGATTCCCGATGTGTGGTCAAACCATTCAAAAATCTGTTTCAACGACACCCCTGAGAAGCCTCTCTTCTTTTCTTGCTCCACCGTATTTTGAAGTGGCATGCCAAGTAACTCAGGGCCTGGAGAAGGACAGGCTAGTATGGATAGGGTGACTTCTTATTTTGAAATATTAAATAAAATATTATTCCATTTTAGTTCTCTTAAAATGGTAGTTACAGCAAAACCTTAAAATTGCTTAAGTTCATTCTGTAATCAAGTTATTTACAAACAATTTTGAGCAAGAATGGAAAGTTTTACACCTGCACTGTTTTGGCCAATATATTTTTTCCCTGTCTGTTTCTACATGTAAGAAAAACAACTAAAAGCCACAAAAGCTGCTTCCTGTGTTACCATTCAAGACAAAAAGCACTTTGGCTCCTTTATCTTCATTTAATTCATATTACTGTAAGCTTTAACTTCATGTACCTTCATCATTGTTAATTGCTTCAAAGACTGGATGTTGTACTGTGCCAGCTCTGTAAACTGTCTGCGGAAGGCTTTCATCCATAATGGTTTATAAACAACCTTCAAAAAATGTAAATAAGTTCATAATTATTCCTAATGCTCACTAATTATTCTTCAGAAAATACATTTATTTGATAAGATGCTACATTTGTGCTTTGTATGTTGCTCTACAAACTGCTGCCATAGCTTGTTTTGTAGTCAACGCGCTTCATGCATGAACAGTTGGCGACGTAAGGTCCCAATATTCAGGTGAATGGTTCGTGAATGAATTTGATTGACATGCCTTCGCCACGAGATTGAAAGATAAGGATCATGTTTTACATAATCGAATCATTCAGCTGAAGATTTCGCGCTCAAATGATTGAAAATGGCAGAAATTCCTATAAAGATAAGACTGAGGGCAACAGCAACACTCTTGCATTTGTTGAGGGAACACAACCTTATCCAAGCAAAATGCTTAAAGAAATAAGACAGGACATCGTTTCTGAAGTAGGAGAATTATTGCCTCAAAGTTTTAAGTTTGTTCGAACGGAAATTCAAGTGAGCGCTATCCAAGAAGAAAAACTGCGTTCTCAAAAGTGCATCAGAGAGGAAGAGAGTGGCAAAGTATTTAGTTTGTCAATTCAAGTACACAATAGCTTGAAAAAGGATTCTCGCGAAATTTCCACTCAAAGTTCCAGCAAAAAGTCTGTCTCACTGAACCCGTCGTTGGCGTTGAAAGACTGTCAGGATGCGTTTGAGAAGACAACCAGACAAATTCAATGTGAAGTCGAATTGTTACATGATATACAGCTGGCCCAGGCGAAACTTCATTCGCTTGAGGAAATTCCTTCACATCGACCTTGGTATGGTAGAGCCAACTTCACCTGTACGAACTGTCATTACAAAGGTCACAAAACCTTGCACTCTACCCGCATGCGGAGCCTACAACAAGTGTGGCATATTAGCAATGCATTCAGATCACAAAGTTGAGATAAACAAAGCGAAACAAGAGATCAAAACTCTTACCAAAAAGCTAAAGGATAAAAAGGAAGAAAAAGAATCAATGGAAATCATGAAAGGATGAACAAAAGCTAATTTTTTAGCATAATGCATACCCCTACTCCATTATTGTATACATGTAGATCAACAATCTCTTCCCTGACAAACACAGGCAATGGTTTACCGGGCAGGTAAAATCCACCAAGGAAATTTCTAGGCATCCTGGGTTATAATTCATGAAACCACGAGTGAACGAGTGCATATTTTAAAAATGCAACGCGGCGGTGACACAGTCGCTCCTTTGTTCCCACGCGAAAACAACGGCACTAGGCCGAAAAATCATTTGAAAATAGTTTTCATCTGTAACAACTGCAGATTTCTTATTTTCAATTTTACCACAAGTTTTTTACTACTTTTAATTTGATCTACAATTGTGCAATTTTGAAGGTTCGAAGAATCATTTCATAATTGAAAAATCAAATCAGCGAATGAAATATTTTATGAAGGTTTTAAGTTGTACGTTCATGTGTGAAGCGCGTTGACTGTAACCAGACATAAGTAATCGACGACATCAAAGAAATCAATGAGTAATCAATAAGTAATCAATAGGTAATAGTCAGTATCTGGCAAATAAGAACAAATTAAACAAAAACAACTTATTAAATGTAAACAGATGTATCCAAACGTATCTAGCTTTATTCTATCCAGCTTACAGTACATGTGAATTGAGCTTTAGAAGGCCTGTTTTGTTCCCCTGTATCTTGTTGTCGTTTATTATTGAACCACACCTTGATGGTTGAACAGCAGTTATAAAGAAAAATACGTCTAACAGAGATATTAAGTATCAGAACAAAAAAAATGGTGCAATAAAGCAAGAAATGTGTCTTTTGTGCCCAGTACAATAAACGATGAGTAATCGATGGGTTATTGATGAGGAATCAATAACATCAAAAGGTAATCAATTGCATCGAGTAATCGATGTCATCGATGAGTAATCAATAGGCCACAAAATTTGGGGGCTTCGATTACTCACAGGTTACTCATTGATCATTGCCAATAATTAATGACTAGTCAACTGATTACCAATCGAATACTCATTGATTAACAATTGATGTCATTGATCATCGATTAGTTATGTCTGGTTTTAAAGCAAGCTGCAGGCTACCTACTAGATTACATGTAAATACCTGACTGTGATGGCTTCAAATTGTCTGTTTATAAGGAAAATCCAAAGGTAGTTGGTAGTGGCAATTTGTTTTGCAAAATATGTGCAAATGCGTGTATGAATAACAAAGGTTTCTTCCTCTAATTTAAATACATGTGTACACAAGTTTAGCTGCGAGTTCCTTAAATTGTTCAATTTTCAGTAACGTGAACATTATTCGGAAATAATCCAAACCCTACTTCCTTTGACTTTCACCAAGCTAAGATGTTTACTACACTGTAAAACTTGAGTACTTTGATTTTGTTTGTCTACATTTTCAAGTATTTTTGACTTGCTTAGTTACATTTTATTACATTTAAGTCGAAGAAGTGAATTTTTCAATGACAATTTTAGAAACCAGATGAAGCATTTCGTTCAACCACTGCTTATTGTTGCATGTTTTTAACCAGTCAATACACAGGTGGCCCAAGCGCGAGATGAGAGAAAATACTAAACGTCAATGAAACGTACGCAAATGTGACTCTTGCCTTCGAGCGGTGCGGTGTTACAAAGATGCGTCAGATTTGACCGGAAACTGCTAACACTTGATGGTTTTTTTGAAACCCCTTGAAATCTGACGCAATATACCCTCGCATGGTGTTGATTTGCATATAGGCAATAGTTCTGTCCCTCCCCGACCGAGTGCTGTTTTTGTCGAGCGGATGCGGCCGCTAAGCTTCGATTTTCAAATCTGGTATCCTCACCGTTGGCTCACGCATGATGCAGCAGCGAGAGAGGCAGATTTGAGCTGGTAAACGAGCGATTTTCAGGCCATTGCGATGAGATTTGTGAACCAGCAACCGACGAACTGGGAAGTGAGTTATTCACGCCTCGGCTACTGTACATCCATTCCTCGGAAATATTTTGGCCTTCCCAGTGCGATGATTCGATTCTGAGCCAGCCAGCCTAGTGTTTATTTTATTAGTGGTACACCACTAGTTAGCACTTTCAGCGCTAACTTGCTTAAACGCTTCAGAACGGCCTCAAACACTGTGAAAGAACAAAGAATAGGACAGGGATGCAAGGTAAGTCAATTTTATTCACAGAACATGAAATTTTAGGTATTTAAAGCAAACCCGTAAAGTTCCCATACAAACCCTTGTAAATCGCATCTTTGTAACATAACACCGCTCGAAGGCAAGAGTCACGTTCGCATACGTTTCATTTACATAATTATTTCCTCTTATCTCGCGCTTGGACAGCCTGTGGTCAATAGGATCCTTTGTTTTCCTTCGCCGTGCATGTGAGAACTTTGTAGTCAATCACAAATAAAACATGTTTTATCGCTCAAGTTGTTGTCGCCGTGTTATAAAAGAATTGGTTCATGTCCAAGTTATCGACGCAAGCGGGAAGAGTTTGGAGGGCACGGGAAAAACGCAAGAGGCGCTCGAGGCGCAACTCTTCGGTTTTATGGGCGACTATACGGTTTTCAAACTGTCCAAATCACATACATTAACATACCATATATTGGAGTTACTCCATTCCACAAACGACCTGTCGAACTGCATTTTAAGGACATGTTCCCGAAATTATCTAGACCGACTTACAAGTAGAATAGACCGTTTCTATTTATTCTAAACCGTTTGCATATTTTGTATTTTTGGTGGCCACCGTCGACCTTAGGAAATACGCCGCATCATGAAGATGCAAGCCACCTCAGTTCTTTAGGCAGTAACTCTGACTATGTGCGTTAAAGTTTTGGTGTTTCAAACATCTTCAAAAATAGTCCGGAGTTCGAACCAAGCTTGCGATAGATATATTAAGCTTATTAACAGACGTGTTTTCTACTCTGGTAATATTGGAGGCTAGATGAACGGATAGAAAATGTATCGAACTCAATCATATTCAAGACATTAGTAAATTACATTAGCCTTACCTGAACGACACTAACTATGGACTAGCTTTCGATTCCTCCGTACTTCAATCTTGATTTCGTTTGATGATG
>OZ026600.1:24714607-24727107 GCA_964020085.1 Micromussa lordhowensis | reverse complement strand
AACGAAACATATTACTACAGATAAACATTTCAGTTTTATTTCAAACTCTTTCAGCGAAAGCCGGCCTTCGCCCACTATGGCAACGCGAAAAAAGCCATTTGACGCAATCTGTTGTCTATACAAAATAAAGCAATCTCATTGGTTGCCATGCGTAGCAAAGAATTGTGATTGGTCCAGGAAAATTATGCCACTGTTAAATTTGACTCGAACGTCGCTTCTCGTGGAATGAAAACTTGCAGCGAAAGCAGAATTGAACTGCAAAAATCTACAAATCTTAAAGAAAATGCTGGATAAGTCAAGTCAGTTTTTGTCATCAGAGCAGCCCAGTGAGCTGAAGAGCTTGGATGTTGCCTTGAATATTGCAGGAGTTGGAAAAACACGCTCGGAAAACTTGCGATTGCGGTCCACCCGGAGGCCATTCGATTCAAGTTTTGAACGGAAAGGAGCGTCAGTGACGGTGTAAATTTGTGTCCTCTGTGGTCGGTGATTCTCAAATCAGTTTAAAATAGTGTCGGAGACACCTTTTAGCTTCGATACAGTTGGCCGTGAGCTGTAGTGAGCTGTACTTTGCTCGCTGCTGTGCCCTGAAATGGACTGGAACATTCGCATCGGAAAGCAAGGTTGTGTGTTTCCTTTGATGTTTGATGTTTCGCAATTCCCGACATCGATCAGTGTGTCCAACAATTATTTTGAGACTGAGAAAAGTTGAATTTATTAAATGAACTAATCTCATAAACGTTTTGTTTATTGGGTTTGTTAAATTCGAGATAAAGCAAAGGTTTTCGGCTTACCGAGACCACTTGTGTGTTTGGCTTTAATAGTATCGCTGGACTGCCGACTGCTCAAGTATTTTTTCTGAGCCATTTTCTAAATGAGACATGGCTTTATCTTTCTTCTTCCTGCTAGACTATACTTCTCGTACCTATTCAATACCTCTTCAATACTTTTTTTGTACATATCTTTTGCTCAATCATGTAAAATATTATCTAAATTCTCAAAACTTCCCGCCATTTTGAAACACAGCGGGAAGAGCTTTGTAATGATGACGTCAATCGTGCATCTGTCCTCTAATTAAGGTGGCTCGTACCAGAATAATAGAACAAAAAGGCAGACCAGGGCCACTGTAATATTTTTGTAAATTTGGATTATATAATTTATACTTTACCTAAAACAGCTGTTATTTTGTCGTCAGCTGTTACCATTGCAACATTCCAAAAGGATTTTCCAGACCTGATTTTTCGCTTATGTCACTAATAACTAAAAAATTAACCAGGTGATCCCAAGTTTTTTTTAAACGATAGCTTTTGGCATTTGAAAAGGGAAATGCACAACAATTTAAAAAAAATTTAGAGAGCCGATTTCTTGTAAACTTGAAAAAACGAGAATTTGCACAGAGTGCAAATTTCCTTCAGTATAATTTTTTTAGTTTTTTTCCGACGTTTGCTCTCAATGATAACATTATATTAAAACAATAAAAAGAAGGGGTCACTGGGCTTGTTTTCATGCAAAAGCCTTTGCGAGTTCCGTTATTCCCACGCGCGTAGACACGCATTCAAAAATCCAGACTTTATAAGATCAGCATTTGCTCATGAGCTGTTTTGACTAGCGCTGAGTGCTTCGTGTGCCCGTGCGGGCGAGCAAGCTCTGAATGGGCGTTTTGTTTTGTTTGATGCTAAAACATCATTTACAGTTGTAATTGTCCTTAAAGTGCCTATAACCCCAGAATTTTGTTTGGCTAAGATGAAACTTAGACAAACACACAAAAAGAATTTGCCAAAATTTTCGGTTTGTGATATTTTTAAGGGCTTTAAAAATTAACAGAAAGTAGTTGAAATTTGATATCTTTTGTGTTATGACCGAGCTGGTGAGGGGTCTGGGTATATTCCTGGGTTGACGTCACATATTCATTTACATAGCATTAACTCTTTATAAACATGCATGCAAAACAGTCTGTGACATCAACCCAGTAATAGACCCAGGCTCCTCGCGAGCTTGGTCATGTATCAAATTTCAGCTACTTTATGTTAATTTTCAAAGCCCTTTAAAATATCACAAACCGAAAATTTTGGCAAACTCTTTTTTTGTGTTTGTCTAAGTTTCATCTTAGCCAAAAAAAAATTCTGGGGTTATAGGCACTTTAAGACAACCTCCTGGGCTTACTCTGTAGGATTTTTACACAAATTCTGGGTAGATTTGCTATGTTTTACGAGTCCTTAATACGTTCTCGGCGGCTGCACGATCGATCGAGTTTCCTTTGAAATTTGGGAAACATTGGATTCCTGAAACAATTTTTCTTAAATACAAAGAATTGACTTGAGTTGTTCCAGCAGGTAAAGCCTCCTTTATATGCGAATTTCGTCTCCGACAGTACACAAGTGACCTTGGGCAAAAAAAGCCGCGCGCCGCCATATTTGTTTTGGTCTTTCGAGTTTGAAATCTCGCGCAGTCTCGTGCCTCTATCGTTCGTGTTTCTCACGAGTGACCCACGATGGTGATCTACTCCCCGCCCGAGAAAACTGGTACGAGCCACTTCAGGTGGCTCTCTAGAGTTATTACAAAACACCCTCCCTAAAAAGCGCGAGTTAGAAAAGGGAACGTACTCAGTTAATTTCTCTTAAAGTTTTCCCCTTGGAGATTTACCAGTATGGGTGCTGTTAAAATAACGCTTACATTTTGGTTGTCAATTTTTGGATTAAAGCCGTTGCCATGGTAACATCTTATCTAATGACAGGCAGATATATTCCTTATTTTGACCTAAACTCCTTAATATTTATACTTTCCTTCGGTGAAATTTTTTCATACTTCGCCATATCATGGAAATGATATTACCTGACATTTTGAACTGGTAAAAAGTCAAGGTTGTTCAGACGGTTTTTCCAATATTCTGTAATTTGTCATTATTCTAAATATATTAGATTAGCTCTGACAGATTTTAACAAAAATAGGGTATTTTATAGGAATTGTATGTGGTTACAACTGAGCCAAATTTAAAAAAATTCACCGAAGGAAACGTGAGAAAATTAGCATTTATTTTTGCATGTGACGTCACAAAAATCAGAAAAACACGCGTGGTATCGTGCGTGGGTATTCATTTAGGCGCGCGCTCAGGTGATGCCATGTATCTGATGCGAGAAAGCAAGAGTAAATTAGAGCTCTTTTACCGGTTATTTATAGAGCTTTTTTGTTATATTTTGTCTTAAACACAAGTTTGAACAGAGTTTGAAACTATTTCTACTTATACAGAAGTGATTTAACGCTTTTCAAGTGCTGAAGTGATTTCGTTTCTTCTTAGGGTTACTTGCGTCATTTTTGAACGCGCGATTATTACTGACGTTTGGCAGGCAATGGTAGCGCGCACTAACGAGTCTAAGAAAAACTCTAGGGAGCCACCTTAAACAATAGAGTGTTTAGGCTGATAGTTGCCCCTCGGAAATTTGATGTTCTTAAAGCAAGCGAAGCTTCGAGGGTAAATATGCTAGTTTTAAGAACATCAATTTTCCAAGGAGCAACTATCAGAGACATAAACACTATATTGTCATTATTGTTCACAACTAAATTTTCTTCTTCAGTGTCAAGTCAAACTTCTAAAATGGCAAGTCCAAGAGGCCAGCCGACGAATCAAACTGACAAGATACTGATAACAAGACAACCTCATGAAGCGATGACTTGACTTCTTAAAATGGCAAGCCGAACTGGCAATTCAACCTCGGAAAACAACGACTCGACTAGAAGTATCGATATGCAGAAGGATGAAATGCCATAATGAAACAACAAGTCGAACATTTTTTCTACAATCTACTTTCATAGAATAGATTTTAGCCTGTGGTATAAGTGGGCGCAATCCATTCAACCAAAATTTCCGGAAATTTCGGTCTAAAACTGAATGGATCGGTTAGGTCCAACCGGAAAAGTTTCGAAAAAAGCGGTCCACCTTTCGAGGTGGACCTCTTTTCTCGGTTGGACCGGTCCGATCGAAATGGACCGTTCCATTTGACCATTCCGATCCATTTTCAATCCCAGGACCTCGCTGTTCGATATCTTCCGTGTACAAAATGGAGGAAAATACTAATCACTGTACCTTAATGGACTGTTAACAGCCGATCTATCGGTGTTACTCGTACATCCATGTAGAGTTACCACAGGTCTGTAGCTGCTTCGCAACTCAAAGTGTATGTTTTGGCTGTTGATGGCTCTTAAAGACGATTTATTTCCCGAGAGAATTTGGAATGTTCTTTTCGTCATTCGATTCGAATGTGGTGTTTGAAGTCATATTGCAAATACCATACTGCTACACTGGTTAAATCACTATGAATGAAACGGCTCACACTATATCATTGATATCACCGTCGAAATGTCATCTAGCTTTGATACGAGCAACAGTGATAACATCCTTCATTTTAATTAGCGCGAAACTCGTTTTGCGAGTGGAATGGGACGAGACCGTTTCGGACCTGTCGAGATCCATTCGACACCAAGGAATTTTCGAACCTCAGCCCGGAAATTTTGGTTGAATGGATTGCGCCCAGTGTTTTGAATTAACTGAGGAATAAAATATTTCCAGAAAAGGCATTTGAACTGTTGGCGGCACTTCAATTCAATTTCAGATCACCAACACTTACAACAAATATTTTTTCAAAAAATAAAGTTTTGAACAGCGACCCAGCCAGACAGCGAGTCACCAAATGTTTGTAAATTTTGTGTTTGTATATGTTTACATTGCTCGATTTCACAAATGAAAAAAAGGTGGGGGGGGGGGGGGGCAAATCGGTGCACAAATATTTGGGTAGAATAATTAAAGACAGGAGAACTGTGAAAATATACAGGTGAAAAAAGCTTCAATTTCACTCTGTATGTGACCCGACATTCGATAACATTGCAAAGTACGCGCGTGAACGCAAAGCTGCTCTAATCGTAATCTTTGATTACTACTAGATATCTTCATTATAGGGGTCTGGGAGTGTACTTCAGCGAATCAAAAAAGGTTGAGAGTCATAACTGGAATAGGAAGTTGCAATAATTATGAAGACAATATTTTCTTGTGGATGACATTTCCTTGTACATATTTCACCGTTAATTTAATGCGATAAGTAGCAGTTTGCTCTACAAAGAAAAGGTTTTAACAAGGCTTATTTAACCAAATTGTCATCAGAATATGACCACAAGAGAGAAAATCCACATAAGAATTGGACAAAATAAATGCACAGAGCACACAAGATATTTTTACACCAAATTTTCACATTCACTGAGGTCCGAGTCAACAGACGCTTGGGGAGTGTTTTGGGGGCTTGATGAACGGATAGAAAATGTATCGAGCTCAATCATATTCAAGACATTAGTGAATTACGTTAGCCTTACCTGAACGAGGCTAACTACGGACTACCTTTCGATTCCACTGTACTTTAATATTGATTTCGTTTCATGTAAAAGACGCGGATACTAGACAAGCAATTTGCGCGCTCGCAATTTGCATTTTCGTGATGCGCGAGTCGCCTAACCGTTTTGTGAGCCCGCGTTCCTTACCACGCACGTACCGCAATCCCAAAGTCAATCCCAAGGGATCCCAAGGGAGGTAAGTAATTGCTGTATCCCTTATTAGTAGAATTCTACTAGTATACTAATGCAAATGCTGCAATCTGATTGGCTGAGCTACTCGTATACTATCAGCCATTAGAGTACAGTTGGCCGCCGGTCGTCCAAGAAATGCAATGTTTTTATAGTTTTTCCGAAGTTTTGGAAGGAATTTAAGACGTAAACGGGTAATTAAATTCCTGAGAAGACTAAAGGAAGCACTTTTAAGGTTTCTTGACTTTAAAAACTTGAAAATATTGAAAAAGCGGGTACGCGCGTAAACAACTGCAAATTTGCCAAGGACAGTTCGATACGTTCAACTTTGTTTATGGGTAAAGTTCAATAATGCATGGGAAAATCATTGGAAACCGTTATTTGCGTTAATTCGGCCTCATCAACTATCACCTCATAGAAATCTCGAGCTCATAATCTAATTGTTAATTAGTATATACCACACAAGTGAATAGTACTTTTCACGCACGCTGATTGGCTAGCTCGGAGGTGATTAGCCAAGTACTATTCACCTCCGAGCAGCCGAAGAAAAACAAAGTGGCTTTTGTCGCTATATTTTAACTAATGAAGTTACTCTTTGGGCTGCTAGTGTTACTCGCTCGCCGACAGAACTTCAAGCCAGGATTTCTACCGCGTCTCGAGTGGGAAAACAGCGAACTAATCCAAAAACACAGCCAGCACTTTCGACCATGTGCTTTCTTGTTTATTACACTCATATCGCAGGGGCTTATGGGAGTTACAACTCTAGGGGGATTATGGGTCACGACTCTCACACTCTCCTCCCCTCAAAAAAATGTCCTCCATGACATTTGAAAACTAAACGGCTAACAATATCTCCGAGTTCTACAGATGCTACACATAAATCAACTTTTTTTTTTATCTGTGGGTTGTGCGGGTCCACAGAATGTACGATGAACAGCTAATCATCAAGTTATCACACTTTGCAAAAGTGTGGACAGAAGTCCTTGTTCCTGCAATGATGGCACAAAGTACTTATAATGTCAATGCAGACATGTTCACTTGGTCCTAGTTTTCAATCAACAACAAAGATAACAAAAAAATGTTCTTATGCAGTATCTCGGTAATGGGTTAGATATCCTCCTAGACTGTTCTAGTGTTTACCAGCAAACTGGATACAAAGGCATAGCTTGAAAGCCATACTGTGGACAGTACCAAAGTGGTTGATGTTGAGGTACCAAACCTAGCCACATTGGAGGCAGATTTGGTGCCGCTGAAACCATGTGCATATTAGTAGTTACTCCTGGATAGAATGAAGGTTGGCCAGGGACATCATACGTCATACGGACAGGTGGTCGTCTGATTCGGGGCTGTCGGGTTTCGACGGGTTGAGATGTAGGAGACTGGGACTGCTCAGGTTCTACACGAGGTGTGTACTCATTCTGCAAGTCAATGTCAGGTAGCTCAGGTTCTACTTCCAGTAAGTGGTCAGCAGTACCATCGGTAACCACAGAATCCTGTGTACTTAACTCTGCTGCTTCGGGGTGTCCAACAGTGTTACTAGGAGGTTCGAACTGCAGTTGGTCAGGCGTGAAGGATGGGATGTCTTCATCATCATCGTCCTGACTGACTGTACTCGTTGTTCGATTTAACTGCTTACTGAGCTGTGACGAAGGCTTTCGATTTCGTTGTCTAGCACTGTCTTTATCCTTGGGTCTTACATCAGCCTGTTCCACTGGCAAGTATGTGCAAGGTAACAACAAGTTGCGGTGTAGTACCCTTTTCTTTGTCCCAGACTCGGATTGAACTTCATATACTGGAGAGTCTTGACCTTTTCGTTCGACGACGGCATACACTTCATTTTCCCAATACGATCTCAGCTTTCCTGGACCTCCTCGTTCACTCATGTTTCGGACAAGAACTCTATCACCTGGTTCCAGCACAATCCTACGCACCTTCTTGTCGTACTGCTTCTTCCCATGCTGGGCATTCCGCTGGGCAGTTTCTGAGGCAATCTTGTACGCCTCTGACATAGCATTTCTCCACTTCTTGACGTACTCTGGGTAGGAACTAAACCCACTGGGAGGCTTAAGATTGAACATCAGATCAATGGGAAGGCGGGGAGCTCTTCCGAACAGTAGGAAGAATGGTGCGTGTCCCGTGGCATCATTCTTTGTACAGTTGTACGCATGTACCACTTTATTAAGATGATCGCTCCATCTCGACTTGTGCTTTTCGGGCAGAGTCCGGAGCATGGATAGGAGTGTCCTATTGAATCTTTCTACTTGTCCATTTCCTTGCGGATGATATGGTGTTGTTCTGGAGTGACGGGCTCCAATAAGTTTGTCCAAGTTGTAAAACAGTTTATTTTCAAATTCACCACCCTGATCATGGTGGATTGTTTCAGGGAGTCCAAACCGCAAAATGAAGTCGTTGTATATCTTTTCTGCAGCTGTTTTCGCAGACTTGTCTTTGGTTGCGTAAGCCTGAGCGTAACGCGTGAAGTGATCCATAACAACCAAAATGTATTCGTAACCTCCTGTGCTGGCTTCAAGATGGAGGAAATCCACTGATACCATCTGAAAGGGCGCTGTGGTAATGATGGGTTGCAATGGCTCTCGCTGTTTCATTGCAGGTGGTTTTTGTTTCAAACATCGACAGACTTTAGTAACATAGTGTGTTATGTCGTCCTTCATATTTGGCCAGTAGAACCGTGACTTTGCCAGGTCAAATACTCTTTCAACGCCTAAGTGGCCCATGTCTTCATGAAGTTCTTTAAAGATGGTCAGGCGAAGCTGCCGGGGTAACACAACTTGTTGATTCAGGCTTGTTTTACGGTACAAGATATTGTCACTTCCTAAAGATAGTTTGTTCCACTCAAGTAACATCCGCTGAACTTCCCTTGATTCACCTTTATTCTCCTTTGCTGAGGGACGTTTTCCTGTCTTAACAAGATGCACAACCCTACTTATCACGGGGTCTAATGCTTGAGCTTGCCGAAGGTCAATGTGCTGTTGTATGCTTGGACTGTTGTAGTCCTCATCAATGGCAGTTATTGAATCCGTCAGGGCTGTTAACCATGGAAGATCGCCTTGGCTTTGAAGTCGTGCAGAACAGATAGCAGCTTGTACAACCTCCGAGCTACTTCCTTGACAACATGCTTGTATGTAGTCCTCAATGTTTAACGGCAGTCGTGACAATGTGTCAGCATCAATATTGGACTTCCCAGGACGGTATTTGATTTGAAACCTGAAATCTGCTAATTCTCCAACCCAGCGTAGGCTTGCTGCATTCAGCTTGGCAGACGTTAGAACGTATGTCAAAGGGTTGTTGTCAGTATATACTGTGAACTCAGGCGCGTAAAACAAGTAGTCGCGAAATTGCTCTGTGATTGCCCATTTCAGAGCAAGAAATTCTAATTTTCCAGCATGGAGATGGTAGTTTTTTTCAGCTGCTGTGAGAGTACGTGATGCATATGCGATGACTCTAATTTTCCCATCTTGGCGCTGATAGAGAACTGCCCCGAGACCATCCTTGCAGGCGTCTGTGTGGACAATAAATGGTTTTTCGTAATCTGGGTAGGCCATAATTGGTGGTGTGGTGAAATATCCAATCAGTTCATTTAACGATTGCTGATGTGTTTCAGTCCACCTAATTGGTGCTCCAGATGGCAGTTGGCCATTCTTTTTGTCTGGGGACCTTCTGGAGGCATTCTTGGGTGTGACTCCTTGTGATGTTTTGTTCAACAGTTCATACATGGGCTTAGCAAGCCTGGCGAAATTTGGAATATAACGACGATAATAGCCCAGGAATCCAACCAACTGTCTCACTTCACCAACTGTCGATGGCATTTTTTCTGCAAGGCTGGTGACAGCAGTTATTCCACTGGGATCAACTCTGTAACCGTCCCTTGAAACAATACGCCCCAGAAAACAAACTTCTCTTTGGAACAGTTTACATTTGCGCGGTTTGAGTTTAATACCCTGTTGTCGAAGTCGACGCAGTACCTTTCGTACATGTTCAACGTGTTCCTCAAATGATTTACTGAACACAATGACATCGTCCAAGTATGGGATGGCTATTTCGTCTCTTAACTCTCCAAGACAATGCTCCATGTACCTTTGAAAATTTGCAGGTGCATTAGTTAGACCAAAGGGTATACGTACCCACTCGTAGAGTCCCCATGGAGTGATAAAAGCGGTGTACGGTCGGCTCTTTGGTGAAATAAAACCCTGATGGTAGGCCTTTCCCTGATCTAATACCGTGAACCAAGAGTTCCCGCCTAAGCTATCCAAAGTTTCTTGGATCCTTGGGATTGGGTGTCGGTCGGGAGTCGTACGACGGTTTAATTCTCTATAGTCCACACACAGACGTAAAGTTCCATCCTTTTTTCTGATGCATACTACTGGAGACGAATATGATGATCGTGATTTTGTGATGAACTGCTTGTTGAGTAGATCTTCAATGTAGTGTTTCACTTCTTGATAAAGGGGTCGTGGGATTGAGACATAATTCCTCTGGACTGGTGTACTGTCTGACAAGTCAATATCCATCTGAAGATCTTCTATACATCCAATATCATCATCATTCTTTGCAAATGATGCAGCTTCCTCTTTCAACATCTTCCGGACTACTTCCTGCTGTTGCATGGTTAGACCGGTCATATCGACTTCAGGGGTAGCGGTGTCTGACTCGGTATCTCCTTCTGTAATACCCATACTCAAGTCATCAGCAAATTGAGATTCAGGCTCTTTACTATCAGCTGTCGAGGCTAATGTAACTTCCATAGGTGTAACAGATTTTATGAGTTGCAATCTACCCAGCAAGGTACGACGTGGAAGAGTAATATCGTGATCACTTGTGTTGTGAACTTCAATGTCGACTCGGGACACAGATCCTTTCTTAACAGTTTTCAACGTTTCATAAATCTCAAGTCCTGTTGGCCACTGAGACAGCTCGTCAGGTTCAAACAGCACAGGTACATTAGTGAACACGGGGCCGGTGTTTGCCCTACACGACACTCTTACTGCTTGACCATGTGGGATGACAGTGTCTCTCTTTGGCGTCCGTACACTACACAGGTAGTCATCATCTGGGGCTTGGATGAGATTGATCAAGGCTTTCAACTCACTTTCACCACCATCTACAAATGCTGCTTTGAAGGAACTTAAGATACCAAATCCTGAGGTCGATTCTCCTTCTTTGCTATCCATTTTCACCAACTCTTCAATAACATTATAGCCCAGTATTGGCATTTCTAAACGATCAATAGTAACAAGAAATGGAACATGAACCTCCCGTCCTTCCTTTGTCGGTGATGGAAGTCGTACTCTCACGTCTGCCCAACCAATGAAAGGAATCTTGGTTCCGTTTGCCGCTGTGAGATCAAGTCCAACATTAATCAGTTCTGAAATGTCTTTCACCGCTGTTCCTGGAAGCATTTCCTCCAACATTGCCTGGGTCATTATTGACACTTGGGCCCCAGTGTCCCAAAGAGCTGATACTTCTGAATCGTTCAGGAGACACTTAACGGTGCACTTTCTTCCAACAAGGTTAACGATCTTAGCATGTTGTGTCGGTGTCAGGTGGCTCACAAATGCCGTCTCAGTGGATTTGGGGTTCTCCCTTTGAGTTAGCACCTTGATAGCCTGGCATATATTCTTGTGGTTCGGCCACTGTTCCTTTTGGCATCTCCGAGAACAGTACCATACCACCTGGCATTGGGAACAGCGCTGATATGGGGCTTGCATTTCTACTCCACCACAGCAGTTACATTGGTGGGACATATGAGAGATGTCGGCTACTTCTGGTCCCGCACAAGCAGCCGGTTTCCGTTTAACGGCCGCTGTCCAGTCAACTCACCATAGCGGCAACCAATGGCAAAGTGACTATCACCTCCACATTTGAAGCAATGATTACACCACTGCTCTCCCTTTGCAAGGCACTTTGAACACTTGGGTGGGCGTGGTCTCATTTCGCGTCTTCCTTGTCCTCTGCTGCTGCTCCATCTGTTTCCTCTGCCTTGTTCGGGCTGGGGGTCTGTACCAGGCCTAGCCTTAACCTCAGTCTTAAGTGCTTCAACTGCAGCCTTGAGTTCTTGAAGTTCTGCTTTGGTACTGTCAGTTGACTTGGCGTCCTCTTTCGGGGTGGGTACTTTACAAGGGGGTACTTTAGTTGGTTCTAGTGATTCCTGACCGACCTGTGACACTGTAGGTGATTTGCCTTTTGATTGGTTCTTCAGTTTCTTCATCCTTTCTTCCTCAGCTGAGACGGCGACGTTGAGTTGATGAATTAGTTCTTCATCCTCAACCAATGGATTGTTTAAGAATGGGCGGAGCTTAGTTCTAATGCGGTCGTCCTGGAAGCCAGTCTCAACGGTTCTGCAAAAGAGCTGCTGGATGTGATCAGCATCATACTTCAATGGGTCTTCCCCTTCCTGGCTTGCGAAAAGTATCTTCTGTCTCAAGTCGAGGGCTCGCATTAAGAATGCTTGAGGTGTTTCTTTCCCATTTTGACAGATGGATGCTAAACTCTGGTACAATTCTGTAGTATTCTTAACCCCATAATGACTACGAAGAATCTTCTTCAGGCGGTCAAGTGACAGATCCTTAAAGGATTCCAGATAACTTCTTAAAACTAACCCAGGACTGATGGCACGAATCACTCCATCCACAATCTCATGCTCTTTGTACTTTTGTTCAACACCCATTTCAATTTGTTTCCGTAATGAACTGTAATTCAATTTATCTTTTTGGTCTGGATCACCAATCTGGCCGGCAATCTTAAACTGACGTCGAAGTACGCTCGTGGATTCAATAAGAGAATGCAAAGGGGGTGACACGCCATCACTCGACTGTGAATTTAGCTCCTGCTTGACCATTCCACTATCTACTTTACTCTCCGATTCTGTAGTTTTCTGTTTGTGCAGAAGCTTAAGCTCTTCGATTTCTTTCTTTAAAGAC
>OZ026600.1:24709607-24712107 GCA_964020085.1 Micromussa lordhowensis | reverse complement strand
TCACACGGCCAAAAAATTGACACGCAAAATATCTAAACTTTAGGTAAGTAGACGAATGCTAGTTAGAAAGGTCTGAGAAATAGCAGGTACTTTTCTTCCCCATTCCCCCCTCCACGCTAACCAGAGCTGAAAATGCTTATTTCTTGATTACATTGTGACCTTAATGGCCCCAGATGAATCTGACAAATTATGTGCCCCTGCTATTTGACAATACTAATGGTGGTCAGTCTAGATCATAAAAGAAAAAACCTGAAATAAAGGTTCAAATACAATATTATTCAAAGGTCAAACATTTTGTGACTTGTCAGCAAGTCTTGTCATCAAGAGGAATTATCCTTCACCCAGTGAAGACAATTAAGCATCTGAAAGAGAAAAAGAAGACACTTCAGGTGAGAAAGCTTGAAAACTGAACAAAACACTTGGGTAACAATGTTAGGAATGAGTTTAATTTACCCTGTAATCTGTGGGGAGGAAAGATGAATAAGACCAACCTCTTAAATGAACAAAAATCTAGCGTTTCGGGGGTGACTAAAATCTTTTTTTGACTTCTAAGAGGTATCAAGGTCGTGCCAAAGACCAAAATCTTACATACACACTCAGATTGCCATATTTTTTTCTGCATTGCTGATCCTCTGAAAAACATACTGTCAGAGTTTTTCAAAACCTCTAAAAGGTATGATGGGTATCCCTTTCAGTACATTATGAGAAATACTCCCGGTATAATTTGCCACTGACCAACTTAATTATAATCAAACTGGAAACAACTCCTTATAATAAACAGCAATACATGCACAGCTGATGATGTAGTAGAATTTCTCAATTATTAGCTACCCTGGAAATTGCAAAATAAACAGATATGAAAATATGATGTATAAATGAAGTAGCTTGAAGTGTTAATTGGTAAAGGAAATGATCCATGAAAAAAGAGGGGATCACCAACCATTTAATTTAGGTGGCTCATAATAGTTTCTGGTTTTTTGAGACTTTAGAATTAGATGCAATTTTTTGGGCTTGGAACTATACTGTTTTAAATGACTGTACAATTTTTTTAAGGTAACTCTCCACTGTACCTTTCATTGTGTTTAAGTCATAAATCAAGGTTGCACTGTTCTGTTGCATAACAACAAACATGACCCACTTTTTACCATCAATTGCATCTATCTTAAAAACTAACCCCATATTTTTTCTAAAGATCTTTTTATCACCCAAAGAAGAAGAAACAGGGAAAATTATAAATAATTATGTGGAGTAGATTTTGCTTAAGGTTGCTGGAAACAGTTTCCAGTACTTTCCAAGACTTATATTTTGATTGGTCATTATAACTTGATGTCAAAATCGTGGTATCAAAAAACTGCCCAATCATTAGTGAAGATGTTCCTGCCAATTTTGTGGCACAATAGATTACCATAGCAACAATATCACCTGCTAAAAACACCCTTAATTTAAGCTTTAAGCACTTATAACTCAAAAACAAGCTCAGTGACCCCCCATATTGTATTGTCGAATTGTAATCAGCATGATAAGATGCAACATTTTGCAAAGTTTAAAAAATTCTGCAAAGGGGGTTCAGAGCCACGTTGAATTTTAAAACACTAAGGTAGCTCTGAATCCCCCTCGCAGAATTTTGTTAAACTTTGCAAAAAGTTGCATCTTATTGATCATCCTCTCTACAATTTGATTATAAAAAATGGGGGTCACCGAGCTTGTTTTCGAGTTATAAGCGCTTAAAGCTAAAATTAGGGGTGTTTTAGCAGATTATATTGTTGCTATGGTAACCTATTGAACCACAAAATTTACAGCAACTTGTTCACCAATGATTGGGCAGTTTTTTGATACCACAATTTTGGCATCAACCAATACAGAGTGGTAATAAGGACCCATCAAATCTGGCTGTGAGCCACTGAGGCTGAAAATGGAGTTTTTGTATTGATTAAATAACACAAGTCCATTCACATGTCCGAACGTAGTCACTCTAAATTACATCGAGTTGTATCTTCAGTCTCCCGCTACTCCAGCTCCATTGGGTGACGAATTACGCCATTTTCAAACATCCAAACAGGTATGAGAAACATTAGCAGATAGACAATAATTCACCTCCGCTTAAACGAGCCCAGAAACGACTTATTTGAAGGATAAGCTGGAACCAACCATCGATTTCACACCACTCTTTTACATGAGCCTGCTGAAATTATCCAGAGATAGGCTTTTCTCTTGTTTTCGTGCCGAACGCCTCGTGGTGAAGAATTATCTGCTTGTTTTGCTGACTTGCTATGTTTTATGTTTCGTTCTCTTTTCAGTGTAGCCTGCCGAAGTAATTTTTTCGTTCAAAAAACATAAAAAAGTCTGAAAAAGATGTTCCCATTCAACTTTCAGCTCTCAGGCAATAATTCTGGATTCTTTTTAACAAAACATCGCTTCGTGTTATGTTCATGTTTTTCGGTTGCTATGGGCGACCGTCGCTTCTACTCAAGCAATAGACCTTTTTACCGATACGGCGGCC